>VIAA01000017.1:442500-1042500 GCA_015776775.1 Magallana hongkongensis
CAAAAAATTAGTAATCAATAATTGGTATGTTGGTGAATTAGAAAAAAAGATAATAACGTCTGAATTTCCTCTGACCTCTATTGAAATAGATGCTACAAACCCTACATGCTGTTAAAAAAAGACGTATAATTCAGTTAAAAATGGCAATTTCTTTCAACTAGATATACTGTGAACCTGCATAAGTTCTTGTAGAACAAAATTAATGGAGTTGTTTTGTAAATACTACAACTAATTGAATTAAAAAGGCTGAAAATCCAAATTTCCTCTGATCTGACTTTTACAAAAAATCACTCTGCGCGCTTCATGAAAGTCAACACTGCCATAAATGGTTGTATTTCTAAAAACCAATCATATAAAGAGAAAATGATTCTTTAATTTAACAATTTTTTCACTTCCTAAAGAGTTTATTTTAATGGTAATTAACAGAGTGTCATAGTTGTGCATCTGATATAATCAAAAATGATAAAAATATAGATAAGGATAAGTTATAACAAAAATATTCTTATTCACAAAAATCATTTCAAAAAATATTTAACATAAAAATTTTACTCAACATACATTCAGAACTCATTTAAAAACTCTGTAATTTAAGAGGACTGATATTTTCTGTGAGGCTTGTTGTATATAAGTGTCATAATGATGATCTCAACTTGATCTACATCAGTAACTTCATGAGGGTTATAAAATAAAACAGACTTCCGACCGATAAATGGATGGACAGACAGACACTAATAGACAGAAATGATGATTTAATATACTATGCAATCATCAAATTAAACATAATTATAAACATAAGACATATATTTTAAAAACCAGTTTCTCCACATGAACAGTACATAGCCATTACAAACTTCAGGTCAGTATAAACACCTTTTGATATCTATCAATTGTATTTCTTTATCTTGTAAAGATAATCTTGTATTATCTTGTATTATCTTGTATTGCATTATCATAATATATATTCTTTTACAATACTAATTCTTGATTGTATGCATTATATGTCCAAATTATTCATGACTTTTGGAGTTTCAGAAATGGTTTTCAAATCCAAGTAAATGTAATAAATCATAAATGGTAGATTATCACTGGTTTGGTCCAGTTTCATATTTCAGGATATGTTGTGCTGCTTATTAATTGTCTTAATATTATATCATAAATGTTGAAATAAATATTGTCATCCTTAAATTACCAAATAAATGATCCATGGCATCAATCGGGAAAGGCTTTATCAGGATGAACATAACAGAGATAATAATCTGATTATCAGCTCTTCTCTTCATCACTCATGATTTCAGTTCTTTACATTATAGTCTTATATTTTTCCGCATTGTGTCTTGTATTAGGAATGACCTCGTTAACACATACCAGTGATGTTCTCATCTCTTGGAGGTTTGAAAAGTCTGTATTAAAAAAAAAACAACTGATATTACTGGTACTATTACTTATAACATATAAGAAGGACTTATATGAAAGGATGATTTTAAGAAGCTACATGTAGAAAAATAAAATTCATATAGGCATGTTATGAAAGTGTATGCAACATAGACAGACAGAACCTTATATAAATGGATTATTCCATATAAAAATTTGATATCAGGTGAAACTTGTCAACATTTTATTCTAATCTTGAAAATTTAAATTAATGTTATTTAACTTGACAATTTCATATCTTATATAACTGTGTGTATTTAGAAATCTTGCGTTTTAATGATTTGAAATTAATGAGAAAAAATAAGAATTTGTAACAATAATGAACCCAGCACATGAAATCTAAATATGATGTGAGCAATTCTATCAACCGATAAACCATGATATACTAATTTTTATTTCAACTGTACTTTGATTTTTACAGTTCAATAAAGGTGAATATCAGTCAGCTGTTCAAATGTTTTCACAGTACAGAGAATCAACATTATCAGTTATTGATAGTGAATAAAATATTAATTCTTCATGTTATGAACTATATGTGCTAAAAAAATCATCAATACAAACATATAACCTATTCCTTACAAAATTACTGTTCAAGCTAATGTGCATGAAAGTGTTACACTAAAAATATTTTGTGAGTAAATGTTGGTAAATAAGCTTGTCATATGCTAGAGTAAACTCAGGGCCCTCTATGCGGTTAACCTTACCATATATCATCAGATGGTTAATTTCATTTAAGAAAATTCGAACTAAAATTTTGATTATTTTAATTACAAACACTGACTGAATTAACAATGAATAATTTTTATGTTTGAACAAATTACGATAATTGTGTAGCTATTCTGCATATAGGCTAGGCGATATTGTTTTCACGTGGATAATATACGAGCATAATAATCTGTAATGTGAACATAATACAATAGCACATGTCATGATAAGACACCTACCATGCTTACTGCTTGCAAATGGCAGGTTTAGATCAGAGGGAACAGGTGTATGGTCTCGTCCTTTTTTTCCATCCCCTTTTTATGGCACTCGACATCAGTTTGTGTTCGCAATATTCGTCATACACTAATAATATCCATCAGTTTTTGTCATTCCGACTTGTTGTTTACATCGAGATTTGGGAAATTACCGGAAATCGGCGCAAGTATGTCGTAAACTTTAAGTTTGTAAATGATTAAAAAAGTAAAACCTTTTGATGTAGATGTTGATATAAATGATATTTTATGCAAATTCATAATCTTACACATTTTATATCACTGTTTTAAATCTTAAATTAAGCAAATAAACCGTCGATGTGGAAATACGACAGCTCATCGCCAGACGACAGTTCGCGTTGCGCAATGAACTTGTTTTTGTCAGGTTCACATATCCTTAATGCTTCTCTGTTTTGGGATTTTATGCAATATTTCTTTGCAAAAGGCACACATTTTGTTGAAAGACAAGCAAATTTTCATTAAGTTGTGACATTTCATTTTATTTATATAATTGTCAGCTATCAACAAGCATTAAACATATATACACTTTAGACATTTTCTTTAACAAATGGTTTTAGTATGATGACAACATAAACATACATGATCTACCTAATTTTAAATTGTTTCTGATGAGCCAACAATTTAAAAGAGCATTCATTTGCGTATTTGGAATGCAGTGGGTTTCTTTTAATTCTAACAAATTATGTCTTAAATGGTACAATGCATCAATTCAAATATGATGTTCTTAACTAAGGCAGCTTGTCGAAAGAGGTCAGCTACTTTGGTTGAGATCACAAATGGGAACGAAAACATGTTTTTAGAAGAATTTGCAATAAACTGTAAGTGTTTTCTCTTGCAAAAAAAAATGCTTGCTAACTGTAAGAATTAAAGTTATAAAAGGAATTCTGTTTAGATTTGAAACTTTGTGTAACGGTATAATTACACGTTAAAAAAAAACATTATATTACTATCTATCTCGATTCGTTGTTTTAAATTTGGACTAACATATAAGTATATCATTCGGATGAAAATTTTTCAGGATTTTTTTCCTCGAGTCTCATCCTCTGTTCTCTCATGTAATGTTGAATTTATATGATGGACCGGTTTTTTTTCAGACTTGATATGGGTTGGAATAAAAGTTAGTGAGAGTAACACTCGAATAAACACCTGCTCGCAGACACCTTCTTCCTTTGGATTAACATACACTAGAGAATTTGGAAAGTGTATAGAATCAATTACGATATTCGATGGAACTGGTGAACCTGTTTCGTTCTTTGTTAATCGTGATTGTAATGACCGTTTAATGTCTGTGTGTGAAAGAACTTTTTAAATCAATAAAGAAAATAAACAAATTATTATAATTTGCAAAATGAAATAAAATAACAATAAATTTTGTTTGTGTTTTATGAAATGTTGACAAAGTGTAGGTATAATGGTGACTGTCATTTCATTGTAGTATAAGAAACATACATATACCTCTATTGGACTACAAGACAACCAACTCGCTCTTAACTGCAAGATATGAGTTAATGAGTTGTTTGTCATAGGCAATCACCATGCCCGACAAAAACACTTATTAAAAAAAGACCAAACAAATATATTCATGTAATTGGTGACATGTGTATACGTAAAACACACTTAAATTCCCACAAGGGCTGTACTTTTGACTTCGTTGTAGGAAAGCTTTCTTTTAGATACAGTTATAGCTGCAACAAGAATCCGGCTCTTTGAAAAGCAACGTGAAGGTATTTCGTTACAGCAAGACAAGAAAAGATTGCCAATCAAATTGATTAAAAACCCCTCCTTCTTCCTACACTTGTCAGGGTCTGATAACTTTTGATATGAAGTCACCTCAACCTCTACTTCTAACCAATCAGGACATTTGAAAAATTAATTTGAACTCTTCAAAAGAGACATGCAAAATAAATCATGCCTTTTTTTCTTTTTCAACTTTAGACCGAGAATTGAAGATCCATATCTCACAAAAAACAAATAATGGCATGTGTGTGATAGGTCGGGGCATATTTAAACTGTCCTCAACTGTTGGACCACGTGAAAATTACTTCGTATCAATAACTATCAGACCCTTAAGAGAAGGGGAATGTTTTAATCAGTAGCGATTGTCAAATTGATACTAGTAAACGTATGTACAAATAATCAAAAACGAGGTTCATGTTCATAGTATTATTTCCCTACAATGCAAGTTGTCCGTTGAACCTACTTCACGATTTTATCATAAATTTTAACAAGTCGCACCATATATGTTCATGTATTGAAAGAGAATCAAACAAGTAAATACGTTATGAACAACTTTTGACTGGACACTAACTCGGCTTATATCAATATGTAATTATCAACACAACGGTGCTATGTTTAATAAACATTACCTTGAAATCTTGCTTACAACCACTAACGCATGGATTATTCTAAAAGTACAGTGTTAAAAATAAACGATGGCGTCTTATCCCACCTAATAGGGTACGCTACATAAGAAGAGCTCAGCGGAAGGGACACTTTTTTCTGTATTATGTTTGGTTATGCAGGCACTCGGCATTTTTTTTTTCAAAGGGGGGGGGGGGGTACCTAAGTAAATGCTACACAATGCACACAATTAAACGTCTGAATATAAATTTAAGGGACATTTTTGGAAGAAAAAAAATGGGAGAGGGAATGGGCTTTTCTCCCAATGGACAAAAAATAATTATCGCTTCTTTAGTGCAACACGAAGAAAGACCTATGTTTTAAAATTATTTCTATCACATC
Source organism: Magallana hongkongensis (assembly GCA_015776775.1). NCBI lineage: Eukaryota > Metazoa > Mollusca > Bivalvia > Ostreida > Ostreidae > Magallana > Magallana hongkongensis. The sequence goes on from VIAA01000017.1 coordinate 447,672, forward strand.
ACATAAAAATATACAACAGACGCAGATCCGTGATTTTTTTTTCCACGGGGAGTGGGGGGGGGGGTAACCTTTAAACAAAATCAATTTTAAAATTCACCTCATTTTTTTTTATAAAATGCAGCGATAGCAAACAGTGTTAAAAATATAAGGAGTGAGCATCCTCTGCTGACGGTTACTTACCGCCGTGTGCTTTTTGTTGTAATCTGGAAAACGGAGAAATCAGTAGGCAATTTGCTTTTTTATAATATACTTACAATAAGTTTGATAAAGGTCAGTCAGCATTTAGCCAGGCAGAAGATTGTATTTGCTGACAAGGTCGTTCAATCGACAGTAGAACATACGAAATGATAACTTCAATCCAGACTGATGACTATTTTGTTTTTTCAACTTTTTTGTCTGAAAAGCAAAGGTGGCTTCAACACACGGTCATTCCACTCCACGTATGAATTTGTGCTCGAGAGTCGTTGTTATTGAATTGGCAGAAACTGTATAAACAGAATTGGACATTGCAAAGAGTGCATTTCGCTTTTATTCAGATAGCGGAATTGTTTTAGGGTACATCTCAGCTGAGGCGAAAAGATTTTATAACTAGGTGTGCAATCACGTGAGTCGCATAAGATTCTTTTGTGGATCTGAACAGTGGAGTTACATATCTACTGAATTCAACCCAGCTGATACCGTCACCAGAAGTTTTAAGACTGCCGCACAGTTTATGGCTACGAGGACCTGGATTTCTCGTAAATGGATTGATAATTTGAATAAGTATTTCCCCTGTAGAAGGTATGGATGACGACATAGAGAACAGAAAGAAAGTTGGGAATATGAAGACTGAAAGATCAGATCCTTTAGAGAAAGTTTTATCTTTGACTACTAGATTAACAAAATTCTTATATTCGAATAGTCTTAAGAGAATTATCACAACTTACAGAAGTTAAGTCACATGCAAGAAACAAAAAGGCAGCCTAGGCTGTACAAAAATGTTTGACTTAACTATAGACCGCCTAGAGACCGGGCCACCATTCACATTTGTGGGTATCGACACCATTAGATTCTGGCCTATTGTTTACAGAGAACACAAGACATGCTCATTGGAGTTACGCAGTTTTTCTTTTGTCAGTGCTCTATGCAGATTTATGGCCATGCGTGGACCCATTAACTAATTCAGGTCGGATAGAGGCATCAGTTTTGTTGGTGGTGTGAAAGAGCAAACGTTGGATGCCCAATTAAATGAAAAGAGCCCTGTTGCCACGTACTTGGACAATAACAAAATTTCTTCAATTTCTTCAACCCTTTCATGCCTCACTCTTCAAAGGAGTTAGGGAACGTATGATTGGTTGTTGTAGGCGGATCTTAAATGCCTTGCTACTACAGAACAAACAAGATCTGACACACGTAGTCTTATCAATTTTCATGCTTGACGTTTGTACATTTCTATATGCACAACCTTTAGTGTCAGTATCATCAGACCAAGACAAACCAGAGGTAATATCAACTTGTCAGCTGCTTATTAAGAGTTCTTTGAATGATTTTGATTTATCGAGCTGCCACCAGAAAGATGATATCAGAAATTAGTGGAAGAATGTGCAGGATCTTGCCAACAACTTTTTGGCCCGCTGGCGCTCAGTACATTTACCTTCTTCAAACCAGACCAAAATGGGAATTCTGTAGCGTTTATTCAGTGCATGACGGTTGGTTTTGCATCTGTGATTGTTTGTTTTGCATCAATGTCTGCTGATTTTGCAAAAGAGGCCGTTGTTTTTGTTTAAAGCTGGTCTGCTTTGTATCAAAGCCCCCCCCACCCCTTTTTTTTTTAAGTAAGTTAGTTGTTTTGCGTGAACATCTTTTTTACCCTTTCTGCCGTCCAAAACAAACGAGCATACAAAGAACTACATTAGTGATAATATGACCGCTGGAATTAAACAAAACTTCTTTAAAAATGTATTTACATTTTTTTTTAAGAATCACCGAATTCCTCAATTGCGGACGACAAACTTTTACCGAGCCCCTACAGCAACTTGGATTTTAATCTGATTTGATTTTGAGACTACCTTATCTGCTTGGGGAATTGTCGATTTTCATTTTCTACAAATTGCTTAGTTTTTTGTACAACTCTATAGTGAGCCTTAATTACTTTCTACACTATTTTTTGTTGGTTTAATACTAATTACAACACTAGTATACATACATGTAAGTCTTGATGATCAGGCAAGGTGTGAATGTTGTTTTAAAGGTGTTGAAGTCTATAAAAAGTTTCAACATTAATAAACAAAATTATTTATGGGTAAATATATTAATCCTAAGCTGAGACATAAGTCAATTTTACATGCACTGATCAAAATTTTGGTGTTGTATTGAATCTTTTAAATACAATTTGACTTCCATATTTAGATTAAGAATGATGGGATATGTTGATTCCATTAATGGTCAGGTTTTTATCTTATTTTACGAACTATCGTTTAAAACAATTATGAGGTGATTATATGCAGGTCAGGTGTTATCAAATCTATCATACAGCACTTCTGTCTGTGCATTCAATCACCTCATAATACTCAAAACATTATTCATTAACTCGTTAACTATGATTTTGCTATTTTAAAAAACCAACATCTCTTGTCTTTTTTTTTTTTAGAGACATCTAAGGTGGCAGCTACGATCTTGATTTTTGGCCTTTTTATTAAGTTGCGAAAAAATATCAAAAAGAAAAGATACCGTATTTTGCTGGCGCTAAACAGAATTCCATGATTCTGGCAATTCCACACTAGGTTGATTTTAAAACTTGATTGACAGCGCCATTAAAGTTTGTCAATATGATACTCTATCATTTGAAGTTAATAGTCTGTTTCCTTCAAATTAAATTTGACTCAGAGAGATTTCATCACAGGAAACCTAAATATTTGGTTGCATAAAGAAGGAAATTTTTTTTTTTTTAATTTTGACCCTTGGGTTGACGCTGCAAAAGGAATAAACTTTTGTAAAGTGTTGATTATGTAAACAGATATGAATGCTATGACCTTGAATAGCAACTATTACATATTGGTCATTATGATACTTATGTGTACCTAGGTACTGCGCACTGAATGGTGTTAATGATAACTAACAGAATGATCTCCGTGAATCTTGTAACACTGCGTAGTATTCCTAAATGATGCTATTAAACCAGGTGAATAATACGGCCATAATAATATCCAAATTGAGAGTTTAAAAACAAGTGTCATATTTGGCGATTCTGTGTCTGCATCGATAGCTCTGGTACTCTATATTGCGTCATGTATTGCATATTCTATATAACCTTTGTAACCTTTTAAACCATTAACTCATGTATATTTTTATACATGATATTTCAATATTGCACGCAAGCGATGCGACATAATAAAGTGGGACACTCAAAGCCTGCAGCCAAATACTCTAAGTCCTTAATGAGGTTAATTGATTCTGGCACAGTAAAACCCAAACTGAAAATATATAAACAAGTTATCAACAAATTGACATATTTGGCATCCTTTTTCAGAACAAAACCCTGATATTGCATGTTAGTCCTGTAATGCTATTTAACCTTTGTAACCTTTATGCCATGTATGAATGAATGTATTAAGAGTAAGTGAAGCCTCATACCTGGGTGGAGGACTCAGAGACTAGGACTCGGAGACTCAAAACCTGCATCACAATATTATTTCTGACAGTTTCGTTACTTTATTTAGAAATATAATATCAATCTTAATTTTGAACACTAAATGTTCACTCATGATCGTCGTAAATGGGCCGAACTAATCAGAACTGTCGATCATAAGTAAAATGTTATATACACCTAGGTGAAATGATGTTGACCAGACTCTTTGATTTGGGCTGTTTTTAGTTGATGTAACTTTGACTATACGATCACGCTTATTGATCCATGTAAACTATTGGTGAAAGAAGTACTGGATTTCGTGGTTACTGAGCTTGAATAACATATCCAGTTAGGACATAACAAAAGTTTGAAGGCAATTAGACTACTCTGAAAAGTAGGGTAAACATGAACTCTAATGGTTCATATGTTCCCTTGAATGATTTAGATGCAACATTACACTGATTAAATAATGTATTAACATTCATATTAATACATATGCTATCTGTAAAGTGCACTTAGATACAGTAAGATGAATTATAATATTTACAGATCTTTAAAAAGTTATACTCTTCAAAATATGCACAGGTTATCTTATTTTAATAATGAATCGTAGCTTTGCTTTAAAAAGAAACATATAATATATTTGAGTGCAATTTTCTCGTTGAATTGTCACACCTATGGGCTATACATGAAAGAGAGATCAACTATATCCTTGAACAGTTCTTATGCTTATTGCCGTAACAACTTAACTAAAAAGACAAAACGAACATTATCAAAAAATATCATTATAGATCAGAGAACTCTTAATTGTATTTTAAAATAAAGGGAGGTGTACTATTGTAGATAACCATAAAAATGATACGTTTATGTCTGTACGTACTAAATAGGTATTTAAATGCAGTTAAGTACAAACCAGTTGTTTTTTTGGTTTTTTTTAATTTTGGTTTTGATGTTTCTAACTATAGTTTTATCTTCATACTTCTAATTGACAATGGAACAGGTTATTTTCTTGATGGTTTTGTTTTGTTTTGTGTTGTTTTTAATCATCAGTTTTGTATAACATTATGTGTTTTAACATTTTTGAACTGGCTATGGAGAACAGGCTTTGTTGTACACCGTCATTAACCAGCAGCAATGGACGAGCGTCGTCGTGCACTTCTTCCAGTGATTAGGCAATACTGCGCGGAAGGAGCAAATATAAAACTTGTGCAGGGCCGTCTCTACGTAAATGGTAATCTGTACCACCATAATTCCGACCAGGTCGAGCCTTCTTCCCAGGATGGGGAATCTGTACATCCCGGCCGCTAGGGATTCGTAATTGACGTTGTTCCCGAATCTGAGGCGCTTTTGCGGTAGTTTTTCAACATGCAGCAACCCTGATAAAAACAGCGAGGATTGTCTACGCATACTGTCGTGGAATGTCAACAACGGCGCATGGTGAATTTTTAATAATAAATGCAGTAAAACACGTTGCCCTCGCTTTTCGCAGTAAAACCAGTATACATGTACAATATACATGTAAGTACAGGATAAATACTTATTATAATGAAGTGTTTCTTTGTTTTTCCTTAATTCTAATTAATTAATAAGGTTATACAATTTATTAAGGATGGTTTAAAAATGTGTACGTCTGATCATATAGGACTGCATCAACAAGATAAATCTAACCTCAGGGTCTCATAAGGTTTCCCCAGTATCCTCAGTGCCAAACTAAGGGTCTCTCAGGGTTTTCTAAGTGTCACTCAGGCTTTTTTATAGTCTAAGAGTTTTTTCTCAGTTTCAACTCAGGCTGTTTTTTTATAGTCTAATTTTTTTTTATTACAGTAGTTTGTTTACAATTTCAAATGAAAATCTACTTTATGCATTTGCCATAATCAACAAAGTTCAGAAAAAAGTTACAGATAATTTAATGTAAAATTAAATGTCAAATGACTGATGAAATGCTTGCAACTAATTGTCCAAGGAATGTAATTCGTTTTGGATGTTGTTAGATTGAAGAAAATTTTGACAACGGAGAATAGAGAAAAAATTGTAATGTTTAGTTTATCTGAGTTATGGCGCATCTGATATAATAATTCTGTACTTCAAATACAATTGCTGTCGTAATGACATTTGACTTCATTTTTTTACTAGTCATAAAGTGGATTCCATATACGATTGGATGAAGTACAATGTTATCATGATAATCATTTTGTACTGGGTATGCTGATACATGAAGAAAATACATGTATTTATGTTCTTCTGTATCTACCTGACGCTGGTTTTATGTTTTCCTTTCAGTTTTCATGTATTATCAAATTATTATTGTTTTTAAGACAAAAGGCGTACCAGTATTAAATGAACAGAAAAAACAAATTTTTAAATATTTTTTATTGTACGTAAAATCCACAACATTACCTAAAGCATGTTTTTATAATATAAATAAGAAACTTTCCTTAGAGTAAATAACAACATATTTCATTTACTTTTCACCGCACATAAATTTGTACGAGCGTTATAAACCAACAACATATAGTCTATATGATAAGTTTTGTCACAAGAAAAAAAATGGTTGTACTTGTTTGTTGTCATTTTATTTAATAATCGACACAATGGGAATTTTTAACTACTGTATCCAAAATTGATAGGCAAATATCATGCAGATGTAGTATCCATAGACAAGAGTCTTAAGCATTTTGTTCTACATAAGAAGGTACAATAGAACCTTTAAATATATTTTGTATGGTATTTAGTTCACAGTTCTAAATAATGTTTTATAAGTTAGGGAGTTTTGTTGTCAATGGACTCTCTGAATATCGACTTAAAACTTTTGTGATTGATTTTTATCTTTACCAACAACTATTATTTTGAAAGAAAAAAAAAATAATTCGAGATAATTTACCTAATATTATTAAGTTGTCCCATTTTTGGTTATATACGTACTTTTCAGATTCCGAAATATTATGTCAATTTAAATGAGCAATGACCAATTCTTTGTCCTTTATTATTATGAGCACCGACTCAGAGTTAAATACATGTTTTCAACCCATTTTTTCGCATGCAAAAATTATTTTGCAAAAATGGTTTTATGCCAAAGTATTCACAATTTTTATGACAACAACACACATACACAAAAACACATGTGTAGATTGTACTATAACTTATGTATCTAAAAAATGTATTGGTTAGGGAATAAAATGACTCAAATTGATTTAAATTTCACAAAACTGGGAAGATGATATATTGTAATCTTATTTTAAACTAATCATTTATAGTTGGGTACAAATTGGGTCGAAATTTAAAAACAAAACCTGAAAATAACAACAACAACAACAACATCAACAACAATGACAACAACACACAGCCATTCAATACTTTGACAAACTGTAATACTCAGCATGTACATGTATTTATTCATTTTCTTTATTTTTCTACTCAATAATAAAGGACGTGCAGTCAATAAACAATATATATATATATATATATATATATATATATATATATATATATATATATATATATATATATATAAGAGTTGGGTTTTTTTCTTCATTTTTTTCCACATTTATAATTTTTTCAAGAATAAAAACTAATACTGTTGATTCCTAATTACACAAATAACGAAAATGTGCGTAAAATCGCGAAAGGCACATCTTGAGCATTCTAAAATCTTGCTTTTATCCCCGGACATAATAAAAATAAAAATATGATAACAATTCGACGCTCGTCATTTTATTTTCTCGCGATTTAAGGTAAAACGGTTGAATTGCAGAAATAAGTACTCGCGTAAAAAAGAAATATTTAGTAATAATAGATTCAGAAATTTATTAGGCAAGTATTAAAACCTTGTTTTATTTAAGATTATTTTTGGGGCATCATTTTCTTCATTTTATTGCATAACCTTATTACAAGCCGCTTATGAGGAAAATGCGTTCTTATTGCTTTTTTGTGTGTGATTCTGGTAATTTGGAATTTAAACTCAAACAATATTTATTTTTCAACTTGTATGTGATAACATTCTAAAAAGAAAATTTTAATGATCTCTCAAAATATGAAATTGAAAAAAAAAAATTCTCTTATTTTAAACAACGATCATGAGGTGATATTAAAATCCAATCGACACAGGAAATGACAATGTAAGAAATTAAAATGAAATTGATATAAAAAATATAAAAGTTAAAATCCTAAGTCTAAGAAACGTCAACAGCTCACACTTCAAAAACAATTTGAAAAAAATAGTATTATTAAGGATTTGTTTACTCGGGGTTTGAGATTTCCAAAAAAAAATTGCAAAGTTCATTACCTGAAGTCAAAAATTGTTTTAAAAACAAATAATAACAATGTTATTAACAAAAATCGATATTGATATCCATATTTTGTTTATTTTAGAAAGATGTGCTACGACAAAAGTAAATCAATATTGAAACAGAGGAAATTCGGACTATTTTTTTTTCTCGTTTTTCTTATTTTCCCCCAAAAATTTATTGTTGCAATGTAATTGCAAAAGTTAAGCTTCTATTTGTTTTGTTTTTTTTAAATACAATTTTACATATTTTATGGTTGTATTTACTCATGTATAATTTTTTATCACTGGCTGGCATGCGATTTGAAAAATATTTAAAATACATAAAATCAATTCTAGATAAAATATCTCGAAATTTTGATCATTGATTTTTTATAATGTTAATGTCGATAGATTACAGACAATAAAATCACTTTTAGGCAATCAATGGTTTGAGCTCCTATTTGTCATTTGTTTGTAAAATCAATCAAAAAAGGGTACAATTTTGAAAATTGTTAGAGGAAATTTGGACAAAAAAAAATATGAGCTCAAAACGATTTATTCCAATTTAAAATTAGTTAAGCTATTCGCATTTTATTTTACCAACTTACAAATTGTTTTATTATTTCTAATGATTACAAAATAAAGAAAACCTTGGCAAGGGGACACAATTTTGAATTTTTTTTCAATAAACATTCAGAGGTCTCTAGCATAAAAATAGGCTATTGACCTTGTTATTTGAAAGTAAAAATAGCTCCACAATAGAGGGACTACAATGTACAATAAGTAGTTTTTCGTTCATATAAGTGTTTTTTTTTCTCCCCTGAGTATACGTAATCCTTAAGTATAATTCTAAATGTACACATTTTGTGGACAATAACTCTAAATGAAATCAACATATACAATTTTTTTTCGTCCTAAAATCTATCATTTGTAACGAAAAAGTTTTAATAAGTTATTTGAGTAAAACCACACTCCATAATTATAGGTTTGAAGTATTTATCTAATTAACTGTGCAATATAATTCTCAATCTATTGCATTTCAGTATACAGATCCAACTCATAGTAAAACACCTTAATGGCAGAGTATGTGTTTGATCTGCAATACCGATAAACCCACAATTTGTTCGATCTTTTTGTAATTGTTAAGCAGCAAATGTATCCATTCTACTCTTAATGCAAGTAATTATTAAAACCATTATACAGATCTTAATATATCAAAATCAACAACAATCACAACAACAACAAAATGCAACAACAACAACAGTAACAACACTTTAAACATCTACAGTGTCCTGCTTTTGATCTATGTGAAATACGATATTCTAAAAACAAAGCTACCGTTCAAGGAAAAAACACAAGGCTTTTAAAGTAGAAACGGCAAATATTATTAATTTAGATAAATGTTTCATATTTATGTTAAAGTACAATTGCCGGATCAATTGAACAGGTTAGTTTGGAACGGGTTTTTTTTTCACGTCTGTTAGTTTTCGTGGTTGTGTAGATACATGAGTACTGAGTAAAAATACCATTCCTTGTGTATGTTTTTTTTCGTCCTACAAGGATATCAAGATTTTTTAATATTAAAATTTAAAAAAAAATTAAAAACACAACTTTTTACCTATCGAACCACAATTGAATAAAAAGACCCACATTTTTGACATATAAGATTACATTTTACCAAAAACAATTTAATATAATAGTTAACATTCCTGTCATGCACAGTCAAACAACTATCCCAAAAATCCTAAGGATGATTCATGAACTATGTACCGGTTTACAAACTATGCACACGTTCAAAAAATATTTCACCATACAATGTTACAATTGAACAACTAACACTCTCGCAATGCATTCTTTTTCCGTTAGTCTCGTTAAATTTTAATTTCAAGGTTTTACTTTGCAATACTAAATATTAAAAATTTGTATCGAGCCAAAATCCTTATTAAATATGAATGGGCTGACAGGAACTCAGCTCATTGTTACCCGCTATAAAGCCGCTTAATTATTAATCTTAATGTCTTTTTAAACACATTAAAGTCACGTTTTGTCGGGTGATCTTTTTAAAAACATGGATTGATTCCCAGCCATTTTCTTTTTTTTACGAAATGGCAAACAAGTAAAACGTTTACAATTTTAAACACTTGCAACTTATTGGGTGTCATCTCTATATGAGCGAGGAAAGATTAACGAAAAAAAAACACGATTCTGCAGTAAAATTGGTTTAACGCTTTCTAGTTCTCATACTTTTTGTACATACTCCTGTTGTCATTCTTATGGGTCTAATCTGAACCTATATTTCAGTTGAAGTTTTACAGCGGTATCGCAGAAAAATCATATTCAGCCCTAGCTTTAGCTCCCGAAACTATGAGCTCAAAATGTTCCACTTTAACTATAGATAGTGTAGGCTCAGCTTTCTCTACACTTATAGACCTCGCATTGTATGTTAAGTTCATGACGAACACATTTTCCTCAAATACAATATCGCTTTCCGTTGGTCATCGTGTTGTTAATTCGGATTTATTTTTCTAAAGACTGTCTAATCATAAAAGGTACATAACAATGATCGAACCTGGGTGGCAACACCATTTTCTAGTCAATATAATTATATATTCCCGTTGTATTGTTTTCTTCATTTTCTGCAAAACAATGGAATTAAAAGTAATGCTATAAACATTATTATTCAAATCGAAACTCATCAGTTTATATAAAAAGTGATATTATTTACTTGATCAATGAATTGTAGGTCCAAATAAACTGTAAAACTACTTTTAATTAGCAATGAAATTTATAATATATAAATTTGATAAACTCTTTGTGCTTGTTGGTACATGTACCTCTTTCCCTCGATAAGTTTTTCCGAAATTTATTGTGCTATAAGAAAATTTCCGTCTTGTTGAATGTTATCATACAGAAACATTAACCCATATTGCCCGTTAGATATATGGACTTTTTAAAGGAATAATCCTTCATACTACTTAAGCAGATTGAAGACGGCTTTTTTTTCATTCAAGTTTTCGCACGAAACAACAAATAATGATTTTAAAAAACACGATCGTTTTTCTTATAAATATCATATTCGATGAAGTACATGTATCCACAATCAAACTGTCAGTGTAATACTTAATTTTTAAACTTGGTCAAAAAGTGGAATGTCATTAATAAAAACCGTTTACATACCATTAGGCTTGACATATACATCGAAAAAAAGCCATCCATTTTCAGAGACTCTCGCGTCTAAGGGGTGGCATGAAGCAAAGGGAAGACACACGCCTGTCAGTCGGTTGAAGTTGAAACAGTTGCATCCATTACCACAAAGAACGCTGCAAATAAGGATAGAATCCGTTGTCTTGTTTAATAACGGGTCCTTAATGAATCTTTCGTTGTCTAACTCTTCGTTAACATGATAAATTCGGTCCATGGCTTGATTAAGTCTCAAATACATGTACATTATCGACAACACAAACCAACCAACAGATGACTGCATGATTTGTTAACTTTACTAGTGTAGGTATAATGCGACTGTTTAAAAACTAGCAAGTTCTTAATCGAATTCACCGGATCTTTTCTACGTAAATAAATCAATGTTACACAGATATCGTAGTATTCCTTTCAATTATCCTCAGATTCGGTGACGTTGAATAAACTTCGGATTTTTCTAACTACTCCTACATCTCTTTATCAAATCAAATTAGAAGGTCGTATGAACGGTTCTTTTCGGAAACATTTATTTAAAACCTAAATATTCTAACTGTACTTCAACGTTCAGGTTCTCTTTATGACGTTCGTTTGTTATCACTTAATATGCCATGGTATTTCAGCTTAAATATACCATACTGAATATTTATGAATTAATAGCATTGGTTGCATATCGTGAGTGTATGAATAGTGGAACAGACGTTGAATTCCATTAAAAACAGAAACAAAAGCTAATGAAAAATTAATTAATTATTGACGTATAACGTATTATGCAGCAAAAAAGCAGCGGATGTCATTAGTCATTATTTTCTTACGTAGCCTAGAAAGAGTAAGCAATGAATTTGATTTTTAACGAGAAAAAAATTGCTCGCAAAAAGTTTTTAAAGCGATATGCATAGCTCAGCGCTTTATTGTCGTTATACTTCTTCTTCCGGTTCATCGAATAACTGCCCCTATGAGCTGCGCCATATATAACATTTACATGTAAACTTGTTAGAGAACCAGTTTCAAGATTTCACGCACATAATTGCACGGGATATTGTTGTTCGGACTGTTATGAATATTATGTGACGGGCTTACGTATATCACTGCAGGGGCTGCCACGAAGTGTAAAGGAAATATAATGCTTATACCGAAGCTGAAATATAGAAAAAATTAAATCGATTCTTTTTAACTTACGCTTGCACAAAGTGAATTTTCCTTTAGAACCAAGCTAGGTTAGCGCTTTTCAGTACTATCGGTACTCTGATTATTTTATGACCACATTCAACATATCGTTATTAATTTATAGCGTTGTGTCTGAAAAAAAGTCGGCTCTAGGGTCGATCATAATTGTGTCCGCACATGTATGAGGTATCCGGCGAACTTCCATTACGCTTTGCGCTTCTTTGTTACCTATGCAGTGACATTTTCATGTAATTTTGTTAATTAAATAGAATTAGAACTAAGGAATATTGTTTTGATGTATTTGTCCTTCATTTTACACATTGATACACTTACAAAATGATTTGAATTATTGTTTTCAATTACATTCATCAACATAATGTTCGGAACTACTTTTCACATACTAAACGTAAAGTTACTCGTTTTTTGCGGCTTGGAAAGCGTGGTTAACTCTAGCATGATGTACTTTTGGCATTACGTAAAAAACAGTTCTAGCCGACATCTGTTATCAGATACCATTCATTCAACTAGTTTCACGCGTCAATCGTTCCTTTAAAAGAAAACCACTTGTCCCTATTACCATGCATTCTGAGTGTGGAATTATTTAGGAAGCGGTTTCAAGTTATGAAATATCGTATAACATACGTCAAAATTAAATTTGTTCCGTATATTTTAATACATTTATCAAAACATTATTTAAATATTTTAAATCTTTTTTAATCATAAACGATAGCTAAACTTATGACATTTTAAACTACATACGTATTAATACAACATCCCTAGGAACCAGTGACCAAGATTTAAACGAAGCGAGGAGAGGCAACCATTTTGGAATATTGTGTTTAGACGCTGGTTAGAAACTTTAAAGATTACTGTTTCAATTTAAACGTACATTTGTTAAAAGTAGAATTTGACATAAATCCAAAAGAGGAGAAGTAGGAAGATTGCATGGACAGGGCTTTAGGGGCATTGAATGCAACACTTGAGGCAAATTCATCAACGGACATCGACTCTGGATTGGGAGCGGTGTGTTGAGTGATCGATCATTTTGTAGTTTGCGGCTTTAAAGTAAGTCCATTTAAGGTGTCGCTAATTTGTTTCTTCTGAGCAGTGGAGCAAACCCGATTATAGCTTTTAACAGAGGAATTGTTTTTATCCCCTGACATGTGCATGATAGGTCTTTTTTCGAACCCCGCATTATTCATGCCTTGGATTGCTGTTGCACGCAAACAATAGGCGGTGTAAGATGTGCTGCATTTTGCATTTTTTGAAATATCTGACATGAAGTGGCTATACTAGTATTGCTCAACTGGGACGTTAATGAACCATACACATTTTTCTTCGGGTGACGACAGCGCCTTTTTTTGCCAGAAAAAACTTTAGAGAATTGACAGGACACTTTTGGCCTAAATCAGGGACTGCTTACATTCCATTTTCTTTTAGACCATCAGCTGTGTTAGTTTCATCCTGCCAATCTTTTTAGCTCACCTGAGCTGAAAGCTCAAGTGAGCTATTCTGATCACATTTTGTCTGTCGTCCGTCTGTCCGTCTGTCCGTCCGTCTGTCCGTAAACTTTTCACATTTTCAACATCTTCTCAAGAACTACTAGGCCAATTTCAACCAAACTTGGCACAAATCATCCTTAGGCAAAGGGGATTCAAAGTTGTGAAAATTAAGGGCCACACTCGTTTTCAAGGGGAAATAATTAGAAATTAATGAAAAGTTTCGAGAAATTTTCAAAAATCTTCTTCTCAAGAACCAGAAAGCCAGGAAAGCTGAAACTTGTGTGGAAGCATCATCATGTAGTGTTGATTCAAAGTTGTGAAATTCATGACCCCCGGGGGTAGGGTGGGGCCACAATGGGGGGTCGAAGTTTTACATAGGAATATATAGAGTAAATCTTTAAAAATCTTCTGCTCAGAAACTAAACAGCCAGTAAAGCTGAAACTTGTGTGGAAGCATCCTCAGGTAGTGTAGATTCAAACTTGTGAAAATCATGATCCCCGGGGGTAGGGTGGGGCCACAATGGGGGTCAAAATTTTACATAGGAATATATAGAGTAAATCTTTAAAAATGTTCTTCTCAGAAACTAATCAGCCAGGAAAGCTGAAACTTGTGTGGAAGCATCATCAGGTAATGTAGATTCAAAGTTGTGAAAATCATGACCCCTGGAGGTAGGGTGGGCCACAATGGGGGGGGGGGTCGAAATTATACATAGGAAACTATAGAGTAAATCTTTAAAAATGTTCTTCTCAGAAACTAATCAGCCAGGAAAGCCGAAACTTGTGTGGAAGTATCCCCAGGTAGTGTAGATTCAAAGTTGTGAAAATCATGATCCCTAGGGGTAGGGTGAGGCCACATGGGGGGGGGGGGTGTTAAAGTTTTACATAGGAATATATAGAGTAAATCTTTAAATAATTAAGGGCCACACTCGTTTTCAAGGGGAAATAATTAGAAATTAATGAAAAGTTTCGAGAAATTTTCAAAAATCTTCTTCTAGAGAACCAGAAAGCCAGGAAAGCTGAAACTTGTGTGGAAGCATCCTCAGGTAGTGTAGATTCAAATTTGTGAAATTCATGACCCCCGGGGGTAGGGTGGGGCCACAATGGGGGGTAGAAGTTTTACATAGGAATATATAGAGTAAATCTTTAAAAATCTTCTTCTCAGAAACTAATCAGCAAGATGATTCTTTATAATTGTTAAAACTTTGGCTCCAGGACAATTCTTCGGCCTCACAAGAAGGTTCAGAGTTTGATGTAGCTAAATATCCCATATATAAACAATTGTAAAGGATCTTTTTGAGAACTGCAATACTCAACATGTGATATGACTATAAAATTGAGGCAGGCAGCTATTTTTTCATTAGAATCTTTTTGTATTACTGTATTGAGTTATTGCCCTTGATTTATTGATTCTTGATTATTTTAATTAATGCATCCACTGTTAACCAATTATTGTGATGATTATTTTCATACAATAATAAATATTCAATGTATATAAGTTGTTCTGCATAAGAAGTTTTGGGTAAGGCGGGATTAGTTTGTTTATTTTTGATTTCCAATTTTTAGATACTATGAATTATTTTAGGCCAGCACATATATAGGGACAATGTCTATTACATTTCAATGAGCGACTGTTTGGGGTTAAACTTGAACAGATATGGATAGATTGAGTGTGTGAACTTCCCTGCTCTATCTAATATTTGTGTTTTCTATCCCTCGATACAAAGTGTGCGGTCATTCCTGCCCTGTTTCGCATTAATACAAGTGTGCAGTCATACTTGCTTGTATTGGTGGTGGTTGCGGCGGAGCACTAGTGTAAGGTCATCCCTGCTGGTGTTCAGGCCTTTCTAGCGCAAGTGTGCGGTCATCCCTGTTTGTGTAAACGTTGGTACCTGTTGAGTTGCGTAGGTGTGCGGTCATCCCTGCTTGCGTAAACGTTGGTACCTGTTGAGTTGCGTAGGTGTGCGGTCATCCCTGCCTGCGTAACGTTGAGTCCCTATATATGCGCAGGAGCGGTGATTAAAGTCTGCTCTTGTAAATATTGGCAGCAATCAGGGCTATCCGAGTTCCAAGGGGGAAAATGGATTTTATTTATACAGGATCTACATGTATTATTGTACATTGTCCAGATTGTTTGTATTATGAGTCCATTAAGCTGAATTTATCATACCTATTGTTCCTCAGGTGAGCGATATGGCCCATGGGCCTCTTGTTTTGTTTTGTGGGAAAGTGCTGCATATTCATGACCATTTTTATCAGTTTTCAAGACATATTCTAAAACGCAGTGTAACAGAAGTGAGGTTTTCATAAAGGTTAGTAGAGATTTTCTCTAAATCTGCCGTGTTTGTGATTTCTCTATGCTTTGTTGGTCTTGCAAGACCTTTGTGTAGATTTTTATTTTTTCAGTTTACCATCAAAAATGCTTTTGGAACGTCTTAATGCTTTCCCCCAAACTATATCAATATCCCTCCCGAAATATTGCAGGTGTTGGTTAATTGCAGAGCGGATAGATTTGTAGGAATATTTTTGATAATCTTATGTTAGTTCAGACGAAATAATATTTGATCGGCCAATGTTTGACTTAGATTTCGAGCTGCTTCAGCGTAGAGTTTTCATAGCTAGCTGTTTAATTCTAAAGGCTCAATCAGATTGAAATTTGTTGGCTCGCCAAATATTTTTTCGCTCCATTCTACAAAAAGGGGAATCTATTAAAACCACACCAATATATCATCATAAACCTAGATAGCTTAAAAGTAAAGCGCTCTGAAAAGAGAAATTTGGGTGCAATTCCCATTCTGGGTTGATATTTGGTGTTTTTGGTAAAATGAGCAGGTTAACTGTAGGATTAAATAAAAATTATTAATATTTATTCAACATAGTTTTTAATGATTTTTTTTTTTTACATTTTGTACATACCTTGTCATAAAAAATGTATCCCCCATTTTGTGCTTCTTTTGGTAGAAATTGAAAGTCTTCTGTCTCAAGTTGTTTAAAGTACATTTCTGTGACATTTTTGATTTTTTTTTTTTTTTTGATTTTGAATGATTTTGGAAAGATATGAGCTGAAAAATGTCCCTTCTTTTCTATTTCAAAAGCATTATTAAGTTTCTTTGCTGCTTCCTCTGTTGATGTGGAGTCAGGGATTTCATAACAAACATCAAGACAAGCAAGTTCACTGTCATGGATGACAAATTATTCTAAAATGTTTCAATCAATGTCTTCTGTTTCTCCAGGATTTTCAAAATGTCGAACAAAAACAAACTTTAAATTAAATCTTCTATTTTCATTGGTTACATATAGCAGAATAAAATAGCCACATGCCAAATAATATCTAAACACATATCCCCATGTTATAGTCCTATGTATCATTTTTAATTCATTTTTGAAATTTATTTTAAAAAATTTAAAAAAAATGAATTATTTGAAACAAATTTATATTATTCAAATGAAAAAGAATCATACTCTCTTTATTCACATTGATAAATACATGTGCATGTGTACATGTGTGATTTACATGTAAAACGGTTAATCCGGCTAGATGTTGTCAAGGGGTGTCGCCATACCAATTTATGTTATACAATATAATGCAAGTCCCTCTATCTGTATCAGCCAATCAAATGCCGTGTTACAATCAGAGTTAAATTATTTTAATATCAACAGAAGAGCACTTAACATATCTTGTTAGATATATATTTAAGTGTGGTGCATAATTTGTGGATATTATTCCAAACCAGTCCTGGCCTAGCTTCTCACTTTAACGTTTCAGTGACATAGTTTTCGAAGTTTTAACTGTACATATCATATCACATCATATTTTTACGACAAAAAAATCTATAAACATTGCGTTAAAAAAAACAATAATAACATCTAACATCTGAAGGGAAACATATATTACATTACCCAGAGACGCGACGAAAAGAAAACATTTGGTTACGTTTCTATATACAAAAACTACCAAAGTAATTTTTCCTAACGCTTTTATTTTATCATTAGGAAGCATTTAAAAACAGCTTTGTTTTTAACTTTGTTTTTCACCTCGAACCAATTGTCTGATAAGACATAAACGACTACTATTAGTTCTAAGGTACTATATATGCCATTTAAAGGGTGCCACTTGTGTTTTTCATGATTGCTATCTTTGTGCGTTATAGTCAGGAAAGCAAGTCTAAAAAATCGTGTAGAACAATGAATCCAATGGAGATTTAATAAATTGTGTCTACATTTAAATATTTGTAATTGATCAAAGAAATATTATCATGAACTCATTTTATCGTTTTTCTATTAAAATGACATTCACTCGTCATAAGACTGTTCATATTGTCCATTCAGTTGTTTACAAAATCGCCAAAACCTCAAGTTCTGAGAAATCAAAAGCATGCTTTTCTCAAGAAAATAAAATAAATGCATTTTTTTTAAATGTAATAGAGCATGAAAGTAGGAGTTGCCCTACAAATTTTTGATGGATAATATTTATATTGTTGCAATTTTTAAGGTTTAATATCAGACAATTCTCTTCATTACCCAACAATACTTGCATACTTTTTATGCATCTCGTTCTCTTACTTTGTCAGGTAAGTTTCTCCTGATTAGAGAAACTTTTTTTCACGATGTAGTGAGCCCCACAACATAAAAATATCCAAAGAATACAAGTCATTTAAATCTTTTAGTACAGGCTCTATTATACTACATTGTTCAGCTATTTTGAATATGGTTCCATAAAACTGATTTAACTGAAGCTATTGTTGTCTACGTGAGCGGTGAGGCCCATAGGCCTCTGCTTTTACGTTTAGCCGAGCTGCACGTGGCCATTGAAAGTTGTCTTGTTTACTTTTACCATCCATTGGTCAGTGGGCGCACGGAAGATTAAGATTTTATCGATGATGTATAAATGAAAAACAAATACAAAAAAAACCCCAAAAAAACTCACAGGCAAATACAACGGAGAATGAGAAATAAATAGTGAGATTTAAATCATCCGAGTTATAGTACATATGATACGATTAGTCTGCCATTCTAAATTAATTTTTCTTATTACATGTAAATGGATCTGGAATATAATTGGAGGCGGTGTAATGATATTATGCTAACCATGCTGTGCTTGGTATACTGATACATCGGGGAACGAATGATGATCTTCTGTGCATCCTTCACCTGATGATGATAAGGAATACATTGTAACCCGTCTCTAGCTGACGCTGTCCTAATGTTTTCCTCGCCAGATCACGTGCATTGTTACAATAGCGTTTATTAGTCGAAAAAAATTACCAATATTGAATAAAAAGAGAGAAACCTTTCATTGTTTTTTTATGTATTTTATTGTACACGAAATCCACAACAACAACTTTTGTCTTACAATTTAGAAGCTTTGCTTTGAATAAATAACATTTTATTAACTTTTTAACGCATAAAAATGTAAACGAGTGTTATAAACATACAAACTAAAGTCTATATAATAAATTTTGTCTCACGAAAAATAGTACTAACTCTGTGTTACATGTTTTTAGTTAATGACATTATCGGTATATATAATTACTGTAACCAAAAATGTTGATCATTTATCTTGCAGATGCAGTGTCCGTAGACAAGATTTATAAGTGTTTTGTTTTACATAAGCAGGCACAATTGAAGCTTTTCGTTTTTATTGCATGACAGTTCAGATGACAGTGTTAATTATTTTTTATACGTTAGAGGGTTCTGTGGTCAATTACCTCTCTAAATAATCGATATTAAAATATGAATTTGATTTTTCTTATTTGCTAGCAGCTATTGTGTTGAACAAAAAATAATTCGATATATCTTAGCTAATATTAATAAGTTGCTGCTTTATTTTGGTTGTAAACCTTCTCGTCTAATTCCGCAAAAGCAAACCAATTTTGCATGAAATGTTTGAATGCCAAAGATTTCACGATTTTTTCAACAACAACAACAACAACACACCAACAACAACACTTTGACAGAACATGTTTATAAAAAAAGTATCTTACTTCGGGAATAAAATTGACTTAAAAACATGTATTGTTTTGGGTTTATTTAAATATTATTATTTTTTTTTTTTTGGGGGGGGGGGGGTAAACAACAGCCATCATTTTCAGAAGAAAAAAAATTATCACTAGAGATTCAGAACGTTGATAAATTAGTTACGCAGTAAAATTCATTTCAAATTGGACGTTTGTTTTAAAAAGGGTCTCCAGTGTTATCCTTATTTAAATTGTTTGTTGAAGTGGAATGGAGATCAAACCCGTAGTTTGTGGAGGATGTTTCAAAGTAAATACTATTTGATTATTTAAACGGTAAATCTTGAAAATTAATGTTGATCCAAATAAATTTCAAATCCCCAAACTCGCAAGATGATATATTGTTATCATATTCGAATTTAATCATTTAAAGTAGGGTAAAAATCATCTAAATTTTGAAAATGTGGAAAACAACGACAACAGCAACAACATACAGACAGTCAAACTGTAATATTAAGCATGTATCTTACCTTCTTTTTTTTTTACTTAATGATTAAGGTATGCGGTCAATGAACCATAATAAAATAGATTTAAAAACATATTGTTTTTTTTTAACACTTATAATATTTAGAAGGGGACAAAAAGTAATAGTTCTAGATTTAGAATGCTCCCAAACAAGCATTGAAATCTGTTTAATTTTTGATTAAAGTATTTTTATGCTGTTGTTTTTTTTTTAATTTATTTTTTTTTTATTCTAGAGCTGCTTGGAGAAATATACATTGTTATAGCCCTTTTTTGTGTGTAATAATATACAGTTCCCGGGCAACAGCTGATCTGTCGGACCAGCTCGCAAACTGTTGCTCAAGGCCGAAGGCCGCGGGTAACAGATTTAGAGCCGGTCCGACAGATCAACTGTTGCCCGAGAAACAGTCAGCAACTGCTTTTTATACCCCTACTATTTTAATTTTGCGGAATATGACGTCACCGTTCAACAGTCCTTTTAACAATTGATTTTAACAGTTCCAATCTAACAGTTTTAGTCCAACAGTCAAAACGCTGGACATTTTTTTGTATAGAGGTATATGATAACTGTTCTACAGGGGTATAACAATGTTATTTAGCAACTTAAATCTCAAACAAATCTATTTTTTGTAACTTGTAAGTGATAAATGGTTTTTTTATAAATAATTTAAGAAATCAGTCAAAATATGTAACTAAAAAAAAATGCTTTTAAGTTTTAAAGAAAAATCGTGACATGATATTGAAATTCCATTCAAAAATGGAATATCAAAGTAAGATAATGATACACTTGTTAAAATCCTTAGGAAAACGACAACAATTCACAATTAACAACAATTTGGCAAACTGTTATATTTACATGTAGTATGAATGTAAAAGTACATTTCATTCTTAGGACGGGTGTGTGGACAATTAACTTTCAATGAAATTGACATATAATATACATGTATAGTCGATTTTTTCCTTCCCAATATATATCATTTGTGACGGAAAATATTTTTGTTTTAAAATGTTTTTTTCAGTTTCATAACATCTCATATAAATCTAAGTCTTTATGGAACTAACTGTGCAGTATGATCCTCCATCTAATGCATTTCATTATATAAATGCACATTGTAGTATAATACGTTGTAATGGCAAAATTATTTTTTAATATGTTATACGGAAAAACGGCAATTTTTTTGATCAATATTTTTGTAATTTTTAAGGAACGAATATTCATATTTGATAAAACATATTGAATTAAAAAAGAATGTGTTTAAGTTTTGTTTTTGTTTTGTTTTTTCCATCACACTTGGCATCATAATGAAATTACATTTAAAGATAAACTTTAAAAGGATTCCACTGTTCTCAATACAAAAACAAAAGAACAATCACAACAGTAGTAACAACAACAACAACAACAACAACAACATTTTAACGAACTATGATATTCTGCTTTTAATCTTTGTGAACTTCTAACAAAAAACTACCATTTTAGGAAAAATAAAACAATTGTTTCAATGTCGGAACGGTTAATCGATTTCAATTTTATGGATATATAATACCATTTTTATGTTAATGTACAATTACCTAATCAAAAACCACCTACTTAGTTTTAAATTGTTCTTCTGTTTGTTAGTTTGATTATGTATGTTGATAGGTGATACTGAGTAAAAATATCATCCCAGTTGCTTTATCTCGTCCTACACGGATATTAAGAATTTTTAACATTCAAAATCTAGATTAACATTAAAATGCACTTACAACAAAGTTTCTGTCAATAAACGATGTTACAGTAGTACAAATAACATCCCACGATTCCGTTTTTGCCGTTATTCTCGTAAAGGTTTTATTTCGAGGTTTTACTTTGTAACAAAAATATTTAAGAATCTGTATCGAGCATTATCTGTGAAAAGCATTTTTAAAAATTATTCGGCTGACACGAACACCTCTTATTGTTTCTCGCTATTAAGCCGCTAAATTATTAATCTCAATATCTTTTTTAAACAAATGAAAGTCACGTTTTTTACGAAATGCAAATGAATAATCTGTCTACAAATTGACAAACCTACAATTCATAAAATACCATTTCTTATATGAGCGAAAAACGAAGAGAAAAAAGCGCTGTTGTATTAATATTGTTATAAACCTCTCCAATCGATAAAATTCCTGGACATACTCCGGCGATAATTTTTACGGACTCAGCTTGTTCTAGATTGTACGGTTGGGGTTTTACAGCAATATCGCAGAAAAAGCATATGCTGCAAACGCTCTACATCCCGAAAACATGAGTCCAAAAGGTTCCCCACCTGATGAAAACACGGTTACTTCACCCTCCGGTACTCTAACAGACCTCACGTTGTATGTTAAGTTCATGACTAATACATTTCCTTCAAATACAATATTGCTTTCGTTTGTCATTGTATTGTTAATTCGGGTAGAATCTTTAAACGATTGTCTTATCATAATAGTAACATAGTTATAATTGAACCCGGATGGCACCACTGTTTTGTAGTAGTCAATATATTGATTTATCCCCGGGACAACCGTCATGGAAGGATCACCCATTCCAAAACTGCTAGAATGTAAACCAAAACTTGTGACAGCTATAGGTGTGTTTGATTCAATCACGCACGTTTGACTACTTGATATAATGGTGTCGAAGGAATCCAATTTATTTATCGCTACTGTTTGAGTTATTCCATTAATTGTATATGATATGTTGCTGCTTTCTGTCGCTGTTATTCGAATTTTTGAATTTCGATCATTTGAATTGGGGGGAACTATGTACGTTTTGTCTAATTTTCTGATTGGAATAATTTGTTGAATAAGGTATTCAAAGGCACCTTTATTTTCAAGCCTATTACCAGTATTTCCCGAAAAAACAGCAATAGGTGCAGATGATTCAATAACAGTTCCCGTCAAATCCGTTTCATGGGAAATTTGATAAGTTTCAAATCGATCAAGAGTTAAATTATATACATCGCCATCCAAAAATGAGTTTCCATCGATATACAAAAAAATGTTTCGTTTCATTTTGAAACTTATTGTAACTGACGTGTTATCTTTAAAAGCAGCTGTAGCAAACTGACTCCTAAAACGGTCTTTTGTTGGCTCTGTCGATATGACGACATAACCGGTTGACAATTTATGTAGAGGAACAATTGCAGTGCTTCCGATAGACAAATTACGATAGTCATGACTAACGACAAACACATTATCAAACGTTTCGATGAATATTGACTTTGATTCTTTCTTAAAACTTTTCAGTTCCATAGCAGATGGAATAGTAATATGATGGCTCGACAGAATAGTAAGACTTCTGTCTATCTGTTGTTTTATGGTATGGTTTAGACGTGAAGATGTTGCTATATCAATGATTGCACCTTTCTTTGTTGTGATGTATAAATCCTTTGTTGTTTCTCGATTTTGTGCCATAAACAAAACTATAAAACCAGTTTTTTCACTTTCTGCAATGCAAATAATTGAAAACAATAATACATACCATATCATTTAATTCAAAATCCATCAGTATATCGGTTACTGTGTTTGTATTCAATTGATCATTGAAAAGTAGTAAATAAATTGTTTTTTTCTATTTTAAAACGAAATATGTATTTAATAAATTATTTGTTTGACAATTATTTTCTCAAATGATTTATGCCATAAGAAATTATTTCGTCTTGTAGAGTGTTAACATACAAAAACATTAACCCATACTCTTCGTAAGATATATGTACTTATTAAAGAAATGATACGATATACTCATTAAATAGTTTGATGAAGTCGGCATATTTTTTCACCTATGTTTGCGCACGAGACAACAAATTTTTATTTAAAAAAATCGCTAACATGTTTCATATACATGTGCAGATGATGAAACATGTTAAGGCGTGTGTAATCAGTAATAATTGAGGTTGAGGTGTAGCAACAATTTAACTGAATATAATTTAATTTTAATTTGCATTACTATAAAATTGGCATGTCATAATTAAAAACTAAATACATACCATTACGCTTTACAGACGGATCATAGAAAAAACGCCACCCATTTTCAGAGACAGTCATGTGTAAGGGATTGCATGAAGCAAAGAGAAGGCACACGCCCGTCAGTAGGTTGAAGTTGAAACAGTTGCATCCATTACCACAAAGTGCGCTGCAAATAAGGAGAGAATCCGTTGTCTTGTTGTATAACGGGTCCTTTATAAACACTTTGTTGTCAAATTCTGGGTTAGCTTGATAACATTGGGAGCCAATGGCTTTTGTAAGTCGCAAATACATGTACATTACCAACAATACAAGACGAACAAAAGATAAATCCATGATTTGTGAAGATTACTAAAATGGTATACCGCCACTTAAAAAAATAGTAAGTTCTGAATCAACTTCACCGGATTTGTTCTTTGTCAATGAATTGAAGTTACACAAATGTTCTAGTATTCCTCTCTGAACTTCTGATTTGGTGACGTTGAATAGACTTCGAGTTTTCCTTATATTGCCTACATGTACTTCTCGATTAAATTTAACCAGGACAGTCATACATAAATTGTTCTATTCAGAAATATTCGGCCAAAAACCTAAAAAATTTAATCGTAATTCAACATTCAGTTTCTCTTTTCGACAAACGTTTATTATCACCCATGATATTTTTATTTCAACTTACAAACTAAAAATTAACCAATGTCATTGGTTGCATATTATGAGTGTAAAAATAGTGGATCAGCCATTGATTTCCATTTTAAACAGAAACAAAGGCTTATGTCAAATTAATAATCAATGCCGTATTATGCACCTTTTAGCAAATGAGCAGCGGGTGACATTTGTCTTTTTGTTCATACGTAGCCTTAAAACGAGATAGCTTTGAATTTGTTTTAAATGAGAAAAAAATATTCTTTTGCTCGGAAAAATTCTTTTTCCGGCACATATCCAGCATATAGTAACTAATTCATAGCGTTGCGTCTGAAAAGAGGAAATGCCATTTAAAACGCATTTGTATTAGCTGTATCCTGCAGTAAAATTTCAAGGCATATCATGTTTTAACAGGGGAGGATTCTGGGATAACCTTTAATATTCCAACAGTCTTTTGATATTTCTTGGCGGATATTCAAGAACAATCAAGCATATTGAAAATCAATGATTTCAGAAATTATTTTGTACGATTGGCAACAATTTTTAAAATAATCACTTTAATGAAGCCTTTAACAAATCCTGATATTAATATCCTGAAATTTGAATCATCAAAATGAGAGAAACAATTAAAATAAAATGTATACAAAAATAGTCAACACACAAACAGTTCAAAGCACATGTACAATCTGAATGTAATCACCCTATTTGTAATCAAACAAATAAAAAAAAGACAAACCAGCAATAAGAATGTATCAAAAACTACCCTCTATTTCACTGAAAGCAAAAGGCTTCAATATAATATGTACGCAATCGTGTATATTTCTTTCCTATATGCGTTTTTTTGTAAAACGTTAACAGTAAAATGCTAAAAGTTTATTACATGTATGTCATTGAATATTCGACAAATGCATATAACCATTTTGTAAATTGTCATTTTGAACACTTATCGGTTTACGATA
Source organism: Magallana hongkongensis (assembly GCA_015776775.1). Lineage (NCBI taxonomy): Eukaryota > Metazoa > Mollusca > Bivalvia > Ostreida > Ostreidae > Magallana > Magallana hongkongensis. Next base: position 473,447 of record VIAA01000017.1, read on the forward strand.
AATTGTTGATTCATTATCAGTTCGATGCATGTCTTAATTTTGTGCTTCCGTCATTCGTGATTTGTTATTCAAGATTTGCAAGGTAATGTACCATCATGAAGAAAGACGGAGCGCACTACGTCTTATCGTTTGGGTAACCGACTATAGAACTCAGGTTTATTAACATGTACCCTTACAAAACCCGGTAGATTTAATTTTTGAATTCAAACACACTTTAACGTTCACGTTTTGTGTTTATTTAGGGTTTGATTGTTCATAAAAAATGCATAAGATTTTAAAGAAATAGAGAAGAGTATAATAGAGATTAAATGTACCTCACTCTGAAAAGGTAATTTAACCTTGTGACAAATTCAAAACTGCAGATGAAGTGTATTACCTCCTTAAGTGTGCACCACATTGTCATAACGTTCTTCAAAGTAAATACAGCACAAAACTAGGAGCTATAAAATCTCAAGAAATAATATCAAATAGAAAAATAAAAACGCTTTGAAATAAAATAGATGACTTCCTTTATTACGAAATATCCGCGTAAGTCTACCATCTTTTGTAAAACAACCCATGCTATTTATCGTAATACATACATTTACATAAATTTAGACTGTTCTGTCCTCCGTACAAATTATTTTAGGTTTCAAGTTGTCAAAAAAAAAAGACACCCAGATTTTTTTCGAAGCCATGTGGCGGCATGTTTTGGTTGCAGGGGACACAAATTTGCACAAAAGACCTGGTCAAAATTATGAAATAAAGGGAGAACATTGGTTTGGCTGGGTATTTGAGGGGTAAAAATTACTAAAATATTGATTGCATTCATTTTGTGGAAAGAGGAGACACTTTAGTATTGGTAGCACTTTTCAACAGATATGAAATGAAAACTGTGACCAACGTTCACTTTCGGTTTTTGGTGTGTTCCGAACCAGAAATGTCACCCGAAAAAAAAGTTGATTGATACCCTCCCCCTTCCCCATCAACTGATGATTATTTGCATGGGTAGACATTTAGGTACAAATCATATGGTAGTTTATGGCAGTTGCTTGTGAAATGTGAAAATGGGCATTTTTTCCGAAAATTATGAGATGTTCTCTGGTTACCCTATCAAGTGCAATTATGTATGTTTTACTTGTTTTATTCTAAAATGTTTAAAAATGCCAAGGAATCAGGACAGTGTGTCCCCTGTATGCGAATTTAAAAATCCACTGAAAATTATATTACATATATGGGCACCACCTGATTCACATTTCCTCGACAAAAAAAAAACAAAAAAAACTATCCTTCGCCACCTTAGTTTGTAGATTGATTATTTGGAGGTTTTAGGGAAATCACTGTAATAATCTCTCTTTATAATAATAACTCATTTATAACTCCGTTATTTGATTTCGAATGCATGTCTGGAGTTTTGAATGTTTATGTGAATTTTTGTGATTTTTCAATATATTCTGTCTATTAGTAGGGTGCATCATTTCAGTTTTCATTGCATTACATACACGTTGAATTGTTATGTGTGAATCAAATGCTGATCAAAATTGTTTATTTGTTTTGTTTTGTTTTTTGGGGTTTTTTTTGTTGTTTTTTTTTATGTTCTTTCTGCGTGTATCTTGCCTTACTGACAGGTAATATTTCCTTCTTTTGATCCGAAATAAATGAAATTTGCATTCAATATTCTTGTTCATTATTAATACTCTTTGAGGACATCAATTCATACATTCCTCGACTATATTATATTGTTTGCCAGTTCTATAATTTAATAATTTAATCGAAATGCGTCTTTAGGCTCTTTTTCTCTTGCCTTAATTCTGCCAGTTTGTTCATCAACTGATTTTCAGTCCTTGTATATATTAAATATTCTATACTTTTTGCTCTGTAAGCAGATATGTAGTTAGTTTTAATGATGAGTTTATGCTGATAAATTACAGGTCATTCTCTAGTTATTTCTTCCATCATGGGTTCTATATACATTGCTCTATTCTGCTTGTAAATATATACATTTATGTACATCTGGTGATTGATTTGGTGTTAAAGTTCATGTGAAAGGTTTATAGAGTTATGACCCTTAGTCTGGTACATGTATGAGGCTTAAATAGGTCTCATGAAAGAGATGTAGTGAATTCTCAATAAGTGTAAATGATTTTTCATTAATAATAAAGCACAGAGGCATGCGCTGCAGTTCATTTAAATGATGATAATCCCAGTGTCGTAACTTCTGCATCCTGATTGATACACTTAAGCGTAATGTTTCGCCTTTTTATAAGTTATGTTTTCTAGACTATTTCTTTAATGTTTTGCTGATTTGAGAAACTTTTTCGAGATGACGTGGGCCCCCTCAACATTAGAATATCCGAAGTAAACATTTATTTTGTGTTTATACATGATTGATTTTATTTGTATTTGGCTCTATTAAGCTGACTGTATTGTAATTATTGTTGCCCTTACTAGATAAGTTGTCCATATGCCATAATTTGTTTGCTTTTTTGACTTGCATACTTTTTACGCATCTTGTTCTCTTTCTTAGTCAAGTAAGTTTCTCCTGATTTGAGAATCGTTTTTTCGAGATGTAGTAAGCCCCACAACATAAAAATATCTAAATAATACAAGACATTTAAATCTTTTTAGTACAGGATCTATTTTACTACAATGTCCAGTAATAATTCTATTTTCAGAATGTTACTAAATAAGTATTCAAAATGTGCTTTATTTTAAATTAAAGGGTTTTTGTTTATTGTTGTATTTTTTAAATTTTTTTTGGTGCCTCTTTGGAGAAAATGCGATGTTATTGCCCTTTTTGTGTGTTATAATACACATTTGTTGAATGGGGTCTCGGGCAACAGTTAATATATCGGACTGGCTCGCAAACTGTTGCCTAGGGCCGGTCTGACATATCAATTGTTGCACGAGACACAGTCAGCAATTGCTTTGTTATACCCCTACTATTTTAATGACTTTGCGGAATATGACGTCACCGGCCAACAGTCTTTTTAACAGTCGCTTTAACAGTTCCAATCAACCTGTTACAGTCCAGCAGTCAAAATGCAGGACTTTTTTGAATAGAGTTATATAGTAACTGTTTTACAGGGGTATAACAATGTTAATTATCAATTTAAATCTCACACAAAATATTGTTTTTGTACTTTATAAGTGATAAATGTTTAAGTAAACGCTTTAAAAACTAGTCAAAATATGTAAATAAAAAAGAAAATGCTTTTAAGTTTTAAAGTAAAATCATGACATGATATTCAAATCCCATTCAAAAAGGGAATATCAAAGTAAAATAAAGATATACTTGTTAAAATCCTTAGAAAAACGACAACAATTCACAATTAAACAACACTTTGACAAACTGTTATATTTACATTTAGTATGAATGTAAAAGACCATTTTATTCTTAAGAGGGGTATGTAGACAATTAACTCTCAATGAAATCGACCTGTAATATATGTTCGATTTTTTCCTTCCCAATATATATCATTTGGGACGGAAAAATATTTCTATTTTAAAATGTTATTTCAGTTTTATAACATCCCATATAAATCAAAAGTCTTTCTTGAACTAATTGTGCAGCATAATTAAGGTCTTCCGTTTCCAACGGAAGACCTTGTACTGATTCTGTTGGAAATTCTTCATTATTATTTAAGGTCTTCCGTTTCCAACGGAAGACCTTATTGTTATTGCTTTGTTTCTTTTTCACTATTATTTTTATTGTTTTTTTTTTCTGTCACGTTTTCTCAAAAATTCTTCAGCCAATATTCATGAAATTTTCAGATCTTATTCATGACAAAATTTGTAAGAAAAGTACACGGGCTTTTTTTGATCGTCACTTCCGGTACCGAGATATTAAAGATTTTACGTTTTTGCTTGTTCACGATTTTTCTCAAAAAGTATTTACGATAGAACCTTCAAATTTTCAGAGAAGGTAGAGAGTGAACGACCGCAGTGCCCTTTGCATATCCGAACGTCAGCCGTCACTTCTGGTCGTCACCGGAAGGAAATGAAAAACCTTAATTTTTCAAATTTTTAGATTTGAATTTTATTTATGTTTTATTCGATAGAGACGCTTAAAACACTTTAGAATATGAAATTCGTGTTAAAATCGATCCAGGCATTCCCGAGATTTTGAGTTCAAAAGTTCTGAAGCGAGAGTCCGCGTAGCTCAGTCGTAAGAGTGTTGGACTTGTGCCCAGGCGACCCGGGTTCCATCCCTGAGTGCCGATTATTTGTTCTTCCCTAATTTTGTTTCGTTTAACGATTTTACCTTTAAAATGATGGTTTTTATTGTTTTCCGTTTTATTTTTATCATTAATTAAAAAAAAACAGCTTTTTTAGTACAAATATAGAGCTCGTTTTTGTCAGCAGTTCGCATCGCCGCCATCAAAGACATGCCGCCGAAGCGCCCCTGCAGTACGACCGCATTAGAGTTCACTGGGTCGCTTTGCCGGCATCAAAGAAATGCCGCCATCTTAATGACTGTATGCACACAACATTTAGCAATGCACCAACGTTATTCTACATGGTTTTAAAAGGAGGACTGATTAGTATTTGTTCACATATATAGATACACGCTTGCATGTATGCATGCGTTTATTGACATACGTTGCTGATATACTGATTCCCTAAACACTATAAAAAACTAGAAAATCTCTCTCTCTCTCTCTCTCTCTCTCTCTCTCTCTCTCTCTCTCTCTCTCTCTCTCTCTCTCTCTCTCTCTCTCTCTCTCTCTCTCTAAAGTACATAAGAACTAAGTACAGGTAACATGCAGTAAATTGGATAGAGGCTAAATGTACATTGGCGTCAAAAAATTATACATGTATTTATTTCAAGTTACGGGATAATGTCTATGGATTCAAATAATTTGAAATTCACTGTTTAATGATTGTCTTCTTACTGATTGGAAATCAACGCTAAAAAGTCATTTTTATTAATGATGGTGTACTTTTTCCTTTTTTGTGCATGTCTATATACTGATACAAATCTGTCGCCTGTCTGGGATTAAGAAAAAACCTCCGAAGTTTATACTCGTAACTATACAAACGAACGGGTGACTGCGACAAGATCTGAAAACTGACCACCCGTTTATGAGTGTTTGAGCCTAAAAATAAACAGATGTAAAAAAAAAAAATCAATAGTTACATCTTTCACGACGCTTATACATTGTTCTTAACATATGTATTTTATTTAATACCACATATTGCAATATGTGATATTTAGAATTTAATTTTCTACGTTTAATATAGAAGTCACCGACCGACCCCCTCCCCCCTCCAAATTCATAAAATCATTTAGTTTTTAGGGCCCGATTTTACTTGATCTTTGATCTTCGACCTTTAATTTTAACTAATTACCATTCTAGATTACTGTATTAATTACCATACCAATTCGTTCATTATTAACAGAGTTATGAAGCTTTTGGCATTTGAGTTTTAGTTGTTGTGTTTGACATGTACTGTAAAAAAAAATTCTGACTCCCAAGCCCTTCACTCAATCCTAATGAAAATTCGTGAAAATGAACCTCTGACCCCATTCTTATTGTCTGTCAAATATGCAGCGGATTGAACAATTAAGACGAAATTCCTGAGATTAAACGGCGCTTGTTGCCTATACGTGGAAATTAAATTTACACACTGTACACGCACCGCCCCCCCCTCCTCTTCCTATTCACAAAATCATTTAGTTTTTCTGGCCTTATTTAACTGGATCTTTCATCTTGAGCCTTTATTTTCAACTTAATTCAATTCTAGATTACTGTACTAATGACCAGACATATTCGTTCATTTTTAAGAGAGTTATAAATTTTTGGGCATTTGAGTTTCGATTGGCGTGCTTGACATGACTGTAGAAAAAAACCTTGGACCCCATTCTTATTGTCTGCCAAATATGCAGCGGAATGAACAATTAAGAAGAAATTCCTGAGATCAAACGGCGAGTATAGCCTGTACGGGGACTTAAAATTTACACAGTACAAGGGATGTAAGCAGCCGCGTTATATTTCTGTTGCATGTATATTTCTTGTTTTCTATTTTGTCTGTATCTACGATAGCGTGTGAACTACTTATGAATGTTAGAACTGTTGAAATTACTGTCATCAAATTTTTACCGAATAAATTTACGTGTTACTGATTTCGTTATTTCTACATTTATAAAGATTTTATCAATCAAATCAAACAGTCAAACATAATAGAAAACGACACGAAAAAAAATCTCAACACTGAAATACATGGGTAAAATGCATCAGTCATTGTTTTAGGACTTCCCCTAATTGTTGTTAACCGCATCCGAGATCCACACCTCAAAATTCTATTTTCGATTTATTTAAGACGAAAATCAAGCTCGGGTCTTTTCAACCCCCTCCAGACACAAACACGCATCAATATTTCAAATGACCTCGCACTGTTACCAAACCTGAATAGTCAGACATCTTACACGTTGTTTTTCATTTCATACAAAAACTCAGCTCCTCTTCCGGGCGAAAACGCCCCAAATTCAAAGACAAATTCGGGAATTATTTCGCGTCAGCCATGTTTTGAGATACCTGCAAAGGTTGTGTGTTCGAATCTCGCCGGAGCCAAGATTTGCTCTTTTTCTCTATTTCTTTCTCTCCTTTTTGTTTCTTTTTCCAACTAAAATATTCAACATAAAAGGGTTGTTGGACTGTAGTACAAGTCGAAAAACACTCTTCAATTAAGATTTAGACAAAAACAGGTTTTTTTATTATTAGGGTCTTCCGTCTTCAGCGGAACACCCTTCTATTCTTATTGTTATTAGGGTCTTCCGTTTACAAAGGAAGACCCTCTTTTTTTTCTTTGGTTTCTTTTTATTACAGGTCATTAGACCTGTTATAAGGTCAAAAGATCTCTTATTTAATATGATATAAAATGGGGCTGGTCCTTCAAATTAGGAATCCAACGGGGTCTATAATCCTTCATCCATAGCTCTTTTAGATCACGTCTGCATTTCTTGATATGTTTCGTTGATGAAGATAAAAGGCAAGGTCATTTCCTCTTCTAAAAATCGGACGGAAGACCTCCTCGTTGCTCGCAACGAGATCGTGTCTAGTTTTCTTCTTCTTTTTCTTCTAGACGTTTCTTTAAACTGTAATATCTCGCTTGTTTGTCATTAGATTTTATTCAAATTTTCATGGTTTATTGGAAATGATAATAGCTTACCACAGCACAAAAATTTGTGAAATCGCTACTTCTGGTTTTGAGTTATTCTCCTTTGAATATTTTTTGAGTGGGTCTCGTGTACCTGCAAAGGCTCCGAGTTGATCCGTAGCAAGTAGTTTTAATTTACAAATCTTTAATGTAGACATCTTGAACGTTGTCCTCCTTGTTTTATATATTTGACTAACCCACGTATACTCCTTAAAAAATTACATCGAAATTAATGTTTAAAAAAATGTTAAATTTTGCTTATATCTTTGCTCAATAACTTTTTAGTTGTAAATTTTTTCTAGACACATATAGAACAAAAGTTGTGCAGAATATTAAGAGCTTTCATTTGATACCATAAAAAAGGGGCTAGCCCCTAACATGAGAGGTCTAGAGCCCTTAAAAGTCTTTGCTTCATAACTCTAAAACGGTAAACAAAATTATATGGGCGTCGCTGCAAAAAATGTTGTTTGTGACTTTATTGATCTCATTAAACTGTTTTTGTGCTTGGGTATTGCATAATGTGAGGGAAAAAGTACTACGTGTAGACCATTACTCGCGGCAATTTGGCCAAGTTAACAAAACTCTCCATCACCCGCGGCCGAGAAAATCGGTCACCATGGCGCGGCTGGGCTACCTAGCGGTCAGCGGTTATCTAATACCCGAGAGTTGAGTCTCTCATATACGAGTTAATTTAGCCGCGAACTCAAGAATTGTTTTAGTTTTGATTACACATAAAAGTTTATGGACGAAACGATTCGGTGTCAATTAAGAAATTGTTCAGTTAATTAATAAAAGCAATGTCATTCTCATCTAAAGCAATATCAGACATAGATCAATTGTTGGGTTTAAGTTTAAAATAAAGAACTTTTATTTGATAGAATATGGTCATTATACTGCAAACTTTACAAATCGTCCTGGGTTCCGAACTGTGCGTGTCTGCGCGTTGTACCTTTACGTAATCTATCCTTCGTCCACGGCTGAGGAGATCAGCCACGGCTGCACTACCTAGCGGTAAGCGGTTATCTCATACGCAAGATTCGCACTCCGTGAGGCATACTTAGATGAATATGAACGTGTTTGAGTTTATATAGTCGTTAATACAAGAACTGTTTTAATTTTATGTTATAAAAGTTTGTCCATCTTGTATTCATTTAATTAAACATTTGATTGAAAATGAATATTAATGAACGATATTACTCCAAATCGGAAACATCGTCAGAAATAAATTAATGGTTGGTTTGTATATCTAAAATTTTTAACCCCCCCCCCCCCCCCCCGAAATATCAAATGATGATCATCCCTCGCACATGGCCGAGGATATATAGCGCGAGTGGACGAGTGATCCGCGGTCGGCTCGTGTTCTTCTACATGTACCTTATCACGAATTCATGTTTCATATTTTGCACGGACAGAACTATATTTATTTTGTTTTAACTATTATTTAGGTTTAAGATGAAAAGATAAATTTATTTTACTTGTACAGCTGATTAAGCATTGATTTAATTATACGATAGAGTACAAGGTACTCAAATTATAATCAAATGTTACATGTTTGCAATAGGTGCTAGCACGATAAAAGAATGTTCTGAATTGTCCTAAATTGAGGCATTTGATGATTATTTAAAAGAATATTCAATTGAGTTTTAAACAACTTAAGATTAGATTCTATCGGTCACATATTAATCACTCTGTAGTTTTTCTAATACATGGTTGTTCGTTTGAGTGTAGAAGCGAACTCATTGCTGCGTCCCCCTCCCCTCCTCCCGCCCCGCTGACAAGTGCTCGCGCTGTATTTTTTTTAAATTGGCGAAAAGATATCCAGATTTGTCGAAAACAATTTTGGCGACTTCTTCTTATGTGTAACATTTTTTTCCTCAACGTCTTTCACTTTCCCACCCGTTTGTTTATTCGGTCAGTCTGTGTTAATTCAATCGCCACGTGCGACCGAAAATCTTGTGTCGCTTTAGCGCACACAACTCAGAACATATGTCATTGAGAAACAGTTGGACGGAGCTTTTATTAACAATAAGACTATTATTCGAAGTCAATCATCTTCACATTAAAGATGTGAAATTCTTACCTGAGAATGTGGCTAATAAATCAACCTGTTGACCACGCTAAACTTCTGTATGAACAGAATAATTCATAATATATTATAATTGAAAGTTGGAAGTCAAACTTTGACACATTGAGGAGAAAATGTTGCAACCTTTTAATTAAAATTGTGTATTATGAGGTTGTAATGCAACTTAATTTACTTACAAGGTTAGCTACAGCCAGCTAGTGGAATACTAATTTTAGGTGAACAATGAATACCCAATATATTAAAATACAAGATAAATAGTTTCCAGAACTATAAGACTATGCATGTGTATATGAAGGTTGCACCCTCATTTGTATAGCTGTAGGTGAGGAGGTAAAGGTGTATCGATATACATACAATGTATGACTGCACATACGGACCGTGGCTACAGACGATACACATGATAGTATTTTAATACATCAATGCGCAGTTTGATCTAGAAACTGACCAGTTTTATAACTTCTTCGAATTTCTCTAACACGGACTGTCTAATTCCTTCCCAGAATTCCAATTTACGCAAGCGCAATTGAAGTTTTTTTTTTTTTTCAATTTTATAAATCAACCCACTGACATAAAAATAAGGATTTTGCATATTATTACATCGTTTAGAGATGTGATATTCATTTCTGTAAATAAGGTTATTTAATTCACATTACATAGCGGTGTCTCCATGAAACAGCACCATCTGGTGTAAAATTTAGATGCTCGCTTTTGCATAAATTCTCCCGCTGATCTTTTTTTATATTAGCTGATTATATATTATTTTGAATGTCTATGTCTACTCGTTTCATTAAATGATATCAGACGACACACATTTCTCTATAGAAAAGTTCAGAGATGCCATCAATTTTGACTAATTACTAAATTTTGTCAGCACGTAACAATTCTAAACTTGCACATAGTCTTCAAAAATTTAGAAAGATTTAAATAAAGAAGTTATCTTTGAGAAAAGGTTAAGTGTTTTGTAGGCGTGTTCGGTTAAAAAAAAATACAATTCCTGACATGAATCATGCGTACATACTGTTTATAACAATGCTTGCTACCCTTTTAAAATTTTAACTCGCCATTTAACATCTCATTTTTTAAAGAATTTTTGAAACGATTATACAAACTGTGTTCGACAAATAGTTTTTCCTAAAATATTTTCTTCCTTTTTTTTCAAAACATGTTTTATATACAGGCTTTCAATCACAACATGTTTTTATAACAAAAGCAGAACTGAAAGTTTATTCATTATGATCGTTTGACCCCATATCACATATATTTTCAACCCGCAGCAACAACGGAAGACCTACTCGTGGCTTTGCCACGAGCTCTGCTCTAGTTCTCAATCCAATTCATTTCATTATATAAATCCACATTGTAGTGTAATACGTTGTAATGGCATAATTATTTTTTAATATGTTATACGGAAAAACGGCAATTATTTCGATCAATATTTTTGTAATTTTTAAGGTAAGAATGATCATATTTGATAAAACATATTGAATTTAAAAAAGAATGCAAATGTGTTTAAGTTTTGTTTTTGTTTTTTTCCATCACACTTGGCATCATAATAAAATTCCAATCAAAAGTAAACATTAAAAGGATTCTACTGTTCTAAATATTATTTTCTATAAAACAAAAACAAAAAGAACAATCACAACAGTTACAACAACATTTTAACGAACCATGAAGTTCTGCTTTTAATGTATATGAAACTCTAACAAAACGCCACCATTCTAAGAAAAATACCACGCGTTTCAATGTCGGAAAGGTGAAACCATTTCAATTTTATGGGTATATAGTATCATACTAATGTTAAATTACAATTTACTATTAAAATACCACCTGCTTAATAATTCGAAATTTTTCTTATGTTCGATAATTTTATTATGTATGTTGGTACATGAGTACTGAGTAAAAATATCATTCCAGATTTTTTTCTCGTCCTACTTGGATATTTAGAATTTTTAACATTTAAAATTTAGAAAAACAACATTAAAAATGCACTTGCAACACAGTTTCTTTCAACAAATGATGTTACATTTGTACAGATAACATTCTCGCGATGTCTTTTTGCCGTTATTCTCGTACAAGTTTTATTTCGATGTTTTACTTTGTAACAAATTTATCTTAGAATTTGTATCGAGCATTGTCTTTGAAAAGCATTGTTAAAAATTAATCGGCTGACACGTACACCGCTTATTGTTCCCCGCTATTAAGCCGCTTAATTATTAATCTTAATGTCTTTTTAAACACATGAAAGTCACGTTTTGTCGGGCAATCTTTAAAAAAAAACCATGGATTAACAACCATTTTCTTTTTTTTACGAAAAGGCAAATGAGTAAGCTGTCTACTAATTGACAAACCTACAATTCATAAATATCATTTCTTATATTAACAAAAAACGACGAAAAAAACCCAGTTGTTTATTAATATTGTTATGAACCTCTCCAATCGATGAAATTCCTGGACTTACTACGGCGATAATTTTTCAGGACTCAGCCTGGTCTAGATTGCACGGTTGAGGTTTTACATCTATCTCGCAGAAAAAGCATATACTGCAGCCACTCTACACCCCCATGGAAAACATGGGTCCAAAAGGTTCCCCACCAGTTGTAGACATGGAAACTTCACCCTCCGGTACTATAATAGACCTCACGCTGTATGTTAAGTTCAAGACTAATACATTTTCTTAAAATTCAAATTCTAATTTGGAGTTGTAACTTTGGGAATCCATGGCTTTTATAAGTCGCAAATATAAGTAGTACTACATAACCAACAATACAAAACGAACAAAAGATGACGCCATGAATTGTGAAGTGTACTACAATGGTATGTATACCACGACTTTCAAAAACTAGTAAGTTCTTAATCAAATTCACTGGATCTTTTCTTTGTCAATACATTTGAAGTTACACAAATATTTTAGTATTCCTTTCCATTATCTTCTGATTTGGTGACGTTGAATAGACGTCGAGTTCTTCTTATTTTTCCTACATGTACATCTCGATTGAATTTAACCAGGACAATCATATATAAATTGTTCTACTCAGAAATATTCGGCCAAAAACCTCAATATTTCAATCGTAATTCAACATTCAGTTTCTCTTTTCGACAAACGTTTATTATCATCCATGATATTTTTATTTCAAATTACAAACTAAAAATTAACCAATACCATTGGTTGCATATCGTGAGTGTATAAATAGTGGATCAACCATTGATTGCCATTTTAAACAGAAACAAAGGCTTATGCCAAATTAATAATCAATGCCGTATTATGTACCTTTTAGCGAATGAGCAGCGGGTGACATTTGTCTTTTTGTTCATACGTAGCCTTGAAACGAGATAGCTATGAATTTGTTTTGAATGAGAAAAAAAAGATTTTTTGTTTGGAAAAATTCTTTTTCAGGAACATATCCAGCAAAAAGTAACTAATTCATAGCGTTGCGTCTGAAAAGAGGAAATGCCATTTAAAACCTATTTGTATTAGCTGCATTTTGCAGTAAAATTTAAAGGCATATCATGTTCTAACAGGGGAGGATTCTGGGATAACCTTTAATAGTTCATCAGTCTTTTGTTTTTTCTTGGTGGATATTCAAGAACAATCAAGCATATTGAAAATCAATGATTTCAGAAATTATTTTGTACGATTGGCAACAATTTTTAAAATAATCACTTAAATTAAGCCTTTAACAAATCCTGATATTAATATCCTGAAATTTGAATCGTCAAAATGAGAGAAATAATTAAAATGAACTGTATACAAAAATAGTCAACATACAAACAATTCAAAGAACTCAATGTAATCACCTTATTTGTAATTACACAAATAAAAAAAAGACAAACCAGTAATAAGAATGTATCAAAAACTACCCTCTATTTCACTGAAATCAAAAGGCTTCAAAATAATATGTATTCAATTGTGTATTTGTCTTTACTAAATGCGTTTTCTGGTAAACGTTAAAAGTTTAATGCTTAAAGTTTATTATGTCACTGACTTTTCGACAAATGCATATAACCATCTGTAAATTGCCATTTTGAACACTTATCGGTTTATAATAAATTGTTGTATCCGTTCGATGCATGTCTTAAATTTGTGCTTCCGTCATTCGTGATTTGTTATTCAAGATTTGTTAGGTAATGTGCCATCATGAAGAAAGACGACGCGCACTAATGCAACTAAACGCTGTGTACATTTTATTTTACTTATATTTCTGAGGTTTTGTTTTAACTTGTTTACAATCGATGAATAATATGCGCGTTGAACAAACCCAGTAACTAGGGGGACGGAACGAATCTGTCCCCTTTTCTTAATATGCCCTTAAATCAGTTACTTTGCTTGTGTTCACATAGAAATATTTTTATGTACTTTTAATATTTCTATTTGTGAAAGGAGACCGATTCCGCTGGTGTAAATACATGAAAGTATATCATTTACTTAGGTAATTGGTTGTTATGGAAAATATTTGATACGGTTATAGACAAACACTTGGACAAATCAGCTTTAAAATATCACAAGTAGACAATGTCGATAAACAACAATACTAAAAAGAAACAAAATTTTAATCAGGAATATGGCACTTTGCGAAGGGGGGGGGGGGGGGGTAGGAGTTGTTGTCCACTTGTTATACAACATATCATAAAAAAGATAAAAACATGTCGTTTTATGTCCAGCTGTTGAATTTTAATAATATATGAACAATACCCATCTAGAGGGGAAAAGAAAAGGAAACTGTTCTTCCAAATCATTATATTTTGATACCAGGGTTTTTTGATATGTTCTTTGTTTTGTACTAAATCTGGAAAAAAAAAACCAAACATTCGTCTCAAATAGCTAAATCAACATTTAGTTTTTTTTAAGTATCCCTTACAGTTTGAAAGACATGATTTCAATCTCTGAATTCATATCTGAATGCGTCACGGTAGGCAAGTTTTGTAAAACTTTGAGGCAATGACTGATTGTTGAACCAAAGAGATTGTTGAAGACCCGATAAGATTTTTTTTAGTTTAGGAAAGGGGAAAAATTCAGGCATTGGGCTAGATCTGGAATGTATGTTGGGTGTGGCAAGACAGTGACCTTTTCCGACTTCAAAAATTGTCTCACAAAGTCAGAGGTATGTAATGGAGTATTGTCATGAAGTAGACGAACATTCCTTAATACTGACAAAGGACGTTGTTAATGATAATATTTGTTTTTCTTTTTTCTTTTTTTTTTGTATTATATTTTTCGGGAATACCAACCGGTAATACTTTGCACTCCGGCACCATGATTTGTACAGCTAAAGTATACCAAGAATACGCAATTAAGAATCGTTTGTGTGCTTTTGGTTGTATTGGCAACTACACGCCTGCTACTATTAATCCATATTTGTTTTCAATTTTTCATACTGGAAACCCATGTATTGTCACCAGTACAGTGAGTTGTCTTGCGGTAGCATTGATTTTCAACATAATTGTAATTAACAATTTCACTCATGCTAGTCTTATGCACAAACTGTGTAACAATCCAAATTTTCAAAAAGGTGGCTCCCATCCGCCACGCACCTCCCTTCACTTGACGTTACACTTTTTCAGTGTTTCGGCGGTGTGATACGAGGTTAATGAGCAATTAATGGTTTTTTAAAAAGGAATCTGTTAATAATTTAGGTATTCTTTTTTTTTTTTAATTTTTTTACTGCTGCAAATCCGCCTCATCGGGAGTCTATTTGCATAACTGTATGTGTATGTACATGTACATAGTACAACTTGAATTTATTTGCTGGTTTTATATAGGTTTTGAAGTCAAAGATTAGATTTGATTGAAATGTATTTCCTTTAAACACCGTTGTATCGAGAAAATAAATTTAGAAAATCCATACGTGAATTTGAGTAGAGGATAATACGAATTGGCTATTGGGAACGATTAATGAATTTCAGTTTCAGGTCCATAAAAAATAATAAATCCATCGCCGCGATAGCGACCGTTATGAATAATGTTATCTTTCCCCGCAAATTTACAGACGATTTCATTAGTGATTTAGTGTAAGCGAATATCGCATACAGATGGAGAGCATTTAGAACCCATGGCGCATCCTATTATTTGTTTATATAAAACTGAATTAAATTCAAATATATTTTTTTCTAATGCCAGCCTTCAAAGAAAACACAAATTTATTTTAGGAGGAGCTGGGATTGTGTATTTTGATTTTACAAAATCAGTGTACGTTGTCTGAACTGCCGTAATTAGCTCTTCGAAACGCATATTGGTGTAAAGTGATGTTACATCATAACTGACAAACAGGAATTCTGCGTGTGGTCTTAGATGTCCAATAAAGTTCAAGCTGTCCGTGATATAAGTGCTTAACATTTGCACAATTGGATTTAAAAAAATAATCTACATACTGACTTATGCGTTCTGTGGGTGATCGTATTTGTGAAATAATAGTTCGACCCTGTGGGAATAATTGGTAAATTGTAGCATCCATCGTTTTTGATTCGCAAATAGACGTTCCTAGCTTTTCGATGAAAGTCAAAGGATACCTTGTCAAGTACACCCTTATAATTCATTTCTGATGATTTTTTCATGATGCTTTTATTAAGATGCCTAAATTTAAGATCATCGATTTTTCAGTAGTATTTGCTTCTTAACTGACGTTCACCTTCTTTGATGTAATCACTTTTGTTGAGTATGAGATACATACTTTTTTTGCAGCTTTTTTAATAATTATGCCTTTTCTGCCTTTTTATGTGTTTAATGCTTTGCGTTCCAAAGCGCTTAGATTGTTAGTTGTCTTACGAAATTCCATAAATGAGAATTCAGGTTGTGTTTTGTCAGTATAGTATTGTACGGAATTGTTCATTTATTGCGGGTTGTTAGCTGCTTTTCATGCAAAAAGAAGGAATAGTGTTGTGATTATTTTGATAATAGAACATGTACCTGCATTTTAGTTTTCTGGCGAATTCATTGATATCACGCATTATTTATCGTCAACTTGAAGAGAGGTCGGTAATGGTACAACTTTAAGACCTCTACCCAGAAGTAAGTAATCATTATCAGACAACTTGTCAGGCGTAAGACTAAAAAAACATGTTGCTGTTCTGTACGCACTTTGTTTCTATGCTTTCTATTTTTCCGAGTTGTGTTATTAAATAATCGATATTTTTTAATTTAGATTTTGCGTTCCGATTGAAACCAGGAGCCATTCTAACCTAATTTCCTTTGTCCAAAATGTCACCAAAACACAAAGATAAAAAGATGTAATTGTCATTTATTATTAATAACGAACAAACATAAATGTGATAAAGAAATCAGCTAAAGTTGGTATCACTCTTTACAAATAGATAAGTTTTAAAACAATAATACTTTGTAACTCCCAAAGTATCTCATTTTATTAATATTAAATTAAACACTCCAGTATTAGAAGAATAACTATCTGTGCAACAATTACTGTACATTCCTAATTAAACGCCAAAAACTAACATCCGCGTAAAATTACGAGAAGCAGCTCTCGCAGATTTTAAAATTTCCCATATAATTTTTCGAAAAGGTGTTAACTATTTGGAATTATGATAAACATTTAACGTTCGTGATTTAATGCAAAACCGATAAAATCGCGGAGTAAAGTCCATGGGTAAATTAAGGAATCTTCTGTTTGGCATACAAAAGCTAGCAGAAAAAAGCCACAATACATTTGCTTTGTTCATTTGATAAGTATAAAAATTATGGAATACATTAACGAGTTGAATATTACACACAAAAATAATTTATATAGAAATGGGAAAAATAACACGGGGTGGTCTGTGGGCAAAAGCTGGAAACCCCATTGTCTGGTCTGCTTCCTAAATATATTTCAGAATTATGAAACTTTATATAAACATAAATGAATCTACTGCATGCTGAAACAAATTGTTTGATCGAGTTTGAAACACATTAAACAATAATATCACTTTATAATGATTTTTATACATGTGATATGTTGTAAGAAATTGAATAAAATGTGTTATAAGAGTTTTAAATTCCCTCCTCAACCAACCCTGCTTCTTTAGTATTGATATTCAATTTTTAGATAATTTAATTGTTATATTGGTTAAATGTTTAAAATCTAATACGTGCAATTTTAATACATTTAGTGTATATAGCAAGATCATGAATGGCAGCTTTTTTCTTGTAAAATAAGCTAACAATGCATCTTAATTTTTACATACTTTTTAAACATACTGCATATGTAAAATGTAAAGAAAATTTAACATGACTTCCACAAAAAACATGGTTTTTTTTTCTTTTTTAACTAAAATCTCCTACTTAGTGATTTTCTTAGAATCCTATACAAATAAAGTGGCATATACTATGTACAAAATCTTCGAAAGAAACTTCAATATATATTTTATTTAGATGGTTTCTTCTTCGAGTAAATTGTGAGACATAAGGTATATTTGTAAGAAAAGAGCGGGAGAAATGAACGGAAAGTAAAGTGTACAAAATGATTTAAACAGCAAACTAGTTTCAATAAAGCAAAGATTAAGGAAAATAACTTTTTAAGTATATATATATATATATATATATATATATATATATATATATATATATATATATATATATATATATATATTAACATTGATGTAAAGTACCGTGTACCATTCGCAATGCTAAAAACAGTGATGCTTGAAGAATTTAAAGGGTGGAACTAAATAAATAGCATAATTGCATTTTTACTACATATATTTCATTTCACAAAATATACTGTATTTGTAATTGCAACCATAATCACTCCACTGACCCGACATCACCACACACTCTTCACCACCATTGTTTGGCTGCAATGGTCCCCAGTTTGTAAAGGCCATTTTACTGCTGGAATTCTCCCATATCCAGTCAACTCCATTTTTATCCTTTACTCCCCCAATCCACCATGAACCTCCAGGCACTAAAATTTTGCAATTTATTACTTCAAAGAACAAAATCGCTTTGCCGGATTCATAGATTCAGGTACATTACTTTTTTTGTTTCTTTGTTTGGCTTGCTTGTTTTGATTTGCTTGGTTTTTTTCTTTGATTTAACTTGTTTGTCTGAATTTATTTTTAAAGTCTTTTTTTTTTTTTGGCTTTCCAAAAATCATTATTTAAAAAAAAAAAAAAAAAAAAAAAAAAACCCACGCTGCATTTTTACTAGTTGAATTATTTTTTTCTGTGGATAAATAAATGCAAATAACCATTAAACTCGAAAAAAAAAAAACCCGGTAATTCGTATATAAGAGAATGCACGGTATATTTTTTTAACGATTTGATGTCGCTATGATACAAATTTCCAGGTCAACGTTGAGTTGATTCAGATATTGAATCACGTATTTCAAATTTCGAATCTCGTATTTCCATTCTCTTATTTAAAATACCGAATTTTAAAATGAACCTGCAGGGTTGGTATAATTGACTTCACTATTCAGTTTATACTAACTTTGAACACTAAATAAGTATTTTATATCAGTTATAATACTAGATAAAATTAATGGTTCAGAGATAAATGACTCTTTGGATTAAATCAAGTGATGATTCACTGAACTCAATTTGTCAAGTTTAAACTTTTGTTATTTAGCAACTTTATTTTAAACCCTTAGATCAAATCTTGTTTTGAATAAGACAATTCATTTTATCTAAAATACACTAATATTTGTCAAAACTGCTTATCGACCTTTCCTGCAAAGTTGGGGTAAAAATACCCGTATTTAATTTACTTCTACACTATAAAGATTGTAGTAAAGTTAAAGATATGCTTGTTTATAAACATGTTGCTTTGACTTAACGAGGCTGGGTCTAATTTGTTCTGCCCTAGATTTTTGAATGAAATTTTTTAAAGGAATTCCTACTGATATTATAATTATTTTAAGATAAAAAAAAATAAGACATTTACCATACCGTTTGTTTAGGGGGTCATCTCAAAGTTTGTTAATTTTTAACATAGGACCCTATGGGATTTTGCTTGAAATGTCCAAAATTTGCACATTTTTTAAACTTCTGCCCTAAGGATTTCTTTTTCTGTTCTACATATTAAAGTTATTGCTAAAAGGCATGAAATTGTCAAATAAAAAAAACCTTTTACCTCCTGGTTTGTTCCAGGGGTCGTTTTAAAGTTATTTTTTGTACGCCCAATTTTCCAGTTTGTCAGATAATGGCTATTTTTTATTTGACAAGGACGGAAACAGTGATCTTAATTGTATTATTAAAACATTAAGACATATTTAAGTAATAAATAAATATATAACATCACATATTAAGGATAATTAATATAAAATACATGGTTTATGTCTTGAAATAAATAAATTAAGCGATATTTAGGCGGGTTAAGAAAACGTGACAGAGGGTTAGGCTTGCTGAACCCTCTTCACGTTTTCGACCCGAGCCCAAATATAGCTTATACTTTGAGACATTTATGTTTATTCCACAAAATGATATCAATTTTACACATCAAACGAGATATTTTCAACAAATTTCGCTGAATATCTGCAGTTGAAACTATCACGCCATGGCGTCAACAAAGCAAAAAGATGACGTCACAATACAAATGAAACGCTGCGCGAAAGCGTGCGTACTCGTTCTGTACTCGGCCTCGTTAAGTAAGATTAAATGGAATAATTCTGTTATGAATATTTCCCGTGCCCAATTAGAGCTATTTAAAACACAAGAAATTACCTCTGCCATTTAACCAATTATGTTCTGCTTCTGTGTTGATCTCGAGAAGATGTGATCCAAACGACAGGCATTTCTCCTGGCAGAAAAAAATAAGAAACAAATTAATAGATATATTAATTAATAGTAAAAAAAATAAGAGTAAGTTTAAAACACAATTATCGAATCTAAAGTAGTTAGATTGTATATGGAAATGTATGTTTACTGTGGTTTCATTAATTTTCGTGGGTATCAATTTTCGTGGATTTTCTGAAATCCACAGTTTCAAGGATACGTAATTTTGTGGCCAATGATCCTATCAATACAAAATGTTTGTTGAAATTGAATTTCAATGAACATTTAATTTCGTGGATCAACTTAACAACGAAATCCACGAAAATTGGTATTCAACGAATATTTATGAAACCACAGTATATGTCTGCCAATGATAACTAGTATTAGTTAATGTTGTTGTTGTTATTGTTTTAAAAACATAAACATTGAGATGTCCTCTACAGCATATATCATTTTCAAGACGACTTTTTTACTTTGTAAGGGAAATATTGTGATGGGAATTGTCCCCCTTTTCTGGCAATATGATTTTTTTTTACTATTTCAATTTTCTGCAATAATTATTTTGTTTGATTGAATTTTTCGCACATCATTTTCATTAATTTTAAGAACGGAAAAAGTTTCAAAATAATTGATATCAATGGCTCTTATTTGTAAAGTAGCAATATCAATATTTTATCAAAATCACTACTGCCTTTAAAAATTCTGAAAATGTCATTTTTGCTGATAATTCCTGATTTTTACTGATATTATACTGTTATTGCTGAAGATCGCTGTTATTTATATATAATTTTACTGTTGTTATTAATAATTGTTGTTGTTTCTGATATTTACTGATATTTACTGATGCTTTTGCTGTGAGTTCTGATAAATATTGAGATTTACTGTTGGAACTAAGAATTGTTGATAATCCTGAGAATACTCTTTAACTGTCATGGACTGTTTAAGAGCATAATTTTAGTTACTGTAAGATGCAAAGTGTTTAGATAGTATTTGAAATTAACGAAAAACAAATACGGGCATATTTTGAAAAGTGTAAAGATAAGCAATTCTCAGCAATAACAGTATAACATCACTAAATATCAGAAATTATCAGTAAAAATGGCACTACTTTTTAGAACCAGTAGTGAATATTTCAAATCAGCACTTCTAATTTTGTAAAAAAAAATTCTTCTAAATTTGAACAAAATGTAATGGTGCTTAAAAAATTCTGTATTAAATCTTTAAAAAAAAATCATATATTAAACTTAACATCTGCTTTAAAACCTATAAAATTTCAACGGCCACTTTCATGGCATTCAAGGGGGATTCTACAATAAGAATCACCCCTACTACCCCTTGTACTGGAATTGTGATTTCTTTTTTACAATTTATGCTTTAACAATAAAAAAAAAAAGAAATGCATTTTTCGATTAGTTAACACAAAAAGAATAGCTGCTGAAGAATTCCTTGACGAAAATTTGATGAAAATTGATGGTAAAAATAAACAAGTCGTCATTTTACAAGAAGTTGACATCTGAATAATATTACAATGGACCATGCGCATGCCATACCTACATGTAAGCAAAAAAGTGTGTTAAAGTTTTAAGCATCTGCACTCATGTGTTGCAGAGAATACTTTCAGGAAAATGTGTTAGTATTTTGACTGAAGAAGTCTTCATATAACAAGAAGCTGATTACTGATTATAACTTAAATACCATCAAATGTCATACCCAACAAAAAGAGTGTTAATATTTGAAGCATCTGCACTCAATAGTTGCTGAATCAATGACTTATGAATGACGTTGCCCCATATAATAACTTAAGGACATTACAAACAGTTAAAAAAAACCTATTATATTACAACTATAATGATTCAAATAGGTATCAGGACTTCCAAAATTGTGCATCTAGAGAGGAAGAAGCACAGGGAATCGTTGGTCCCGCAACTCGTCTTTTCTTTTGTTTCTAGCTCTTTTCAAGAATAACGTTTTGCGAATTCGATAAATAATCCGTTATTGCATAAGTAACATGTGTAGGAAAACACATTGACAATCGGGGTAAAATGCGATTTAACTTTGTTCTCTATTTAGACAAACCATCCGTTTAACACAGATTTTGACAATATGTACTTTATATGAAAAAAATCTCAACATACGTATACAACAACATCATCGTTTTCTTATATTTACACTAAGGGTATACATTAGTGATCATTGATTGCAATGTTAAATTTACCTTTGCATTTGTCCAGTTGGTAGGAGTTTTAATCAAACAGTAATGATTCTTTGAAACAGTTTCTTCGAGGTCTGAAAAAAATATTGTTATTCTTTCGCCAAATATGCAATGATAGTGTAAATGATAAAAATGAAAGAAAAATACCTAAAACCTCATATCCTACTACACATTGTATATAACTTTCGGTTTCCGACAGCCACGTGTAAAAAGGTATATGAATTGGTATAATACTTATGTCAATTCAAGATCAACTCAAAATAGTTTAAGTTTGACACTACGTACGATAAAGGAAGGACTGCTATAAATCACATTTAGTTTTATTTGGATTTGTAAACCCCTTTTAAGTGATTCAAACACTCAGTTATTTAAAATTATTCTACAATTGCATTCTCCAACTACAAATGGCAAGATAAAAAATGCACCAACAATGTTTTTCTTATTTCTTAATAATAAATTAAGTTTGCCTATTTTTTACTTTTTGTTCTGTTGAATGTTCTTAGCTGCTGCATGGTCTCGGCAAATAGTGAAACGTAATTATGAAAATGGAGATTAAAGAAATTATTTTTTTGCTGCGTATGTTTAATTTGACAAGATATCTCGGATTTTAAAATCTGAAATCTCTTAATTAACTGGTTTCCAAAAATTACTTATTTATCTGAATATTTAAACAGCTAATTTGTTATGGATATAAGCTAGGTTTTTGATTATATTGCCTCAAATCTTATACAGAAACATTGATTTTACTTTTTTTGAATGGCGGACTGTTCATTGATAGATAGATTGATAGATAGATAAATACATGTAGATAGATAGATAAAAAGATGATAGATAGATAGATAGATAGATAGATAGATAGATAGGGTACACTTTTAACTTCAATTTAAAAGTACGTTGACTTACGAATGTGGTTTGCATATAAGCATCTGTGTTGAAAAACCTTGGCGTCTGCTGTATCTAAAAATAAATCTGTACTTGAATGCTTGTACTTTCCTGGAGGAGATAAACTTTACTTTCTAAACGTATACTACAATCAATCTACATGCATATCAATAAAAAAGAGAAAAAAATTAAATAACAAACCATCGCACTTGAACAAAGGAAACATTACAGAACTTGTCTACCCTCCTTGATTAATAACAAAGACAACTAAAGTTCATGTTTCTTCAGTTTTCATCTGATACACACACAAAGTACAAACTTATTCAATATGTGTGTTGTGTATGTTTGAACAAAAGAGAAGAACTGTTACGAACTATAACATATAGCGTTCAACACAGAAGAAAGCAAACACAGATAATTGGGAATTGCCATATCACTCATTAAAAAAACAGACCAAAAAAAAAAAAAGAGAGAAAAAAAAACATAGTTTTTTTTATGTTTTTACGATATAATCTTTTTTAAAATATAATTTAACACTCTAAAGACATTAAAGTTTTTAAAATTCATAACGTATCTAAGAATACAGAAATGCCAACATTTTTCCAATTCTTAAACGATTAATATATCAACATTAAAAAAATAAACAGAAATATAATCTATTATCCATGCTTTGTAACAAGAACAAGAGTGTACAGGTTAAGACTCCCAATAAAACAACTGCAAACATGGCATTTGGTTCAATTTTAATTTTCAAACATTAATGATAACGATCTGAAGTAAAACAGTGGTAGCTTAATTTTAGTGGTATTCGTGTGTAGCCTTTATATACGAATTTACATTCTTGTAAAAAAAAAAACATTACCCGCATTTTGCAAATGTTATTTTAAATTGTACATAGTTAAGTTTTTGTCCTGTCAGTTTTTACAGTGCCTTAAATTACAATCAGTTTTCGTAAGAATAGGATTGAATCAGACTTGGTTAATGTAAATATAATGTATTGACTCCGAGTGGGAAAATAATGAAAAATTAAAATATTTGCACAGGAATTTCGTGTTGCTATTTTCAAACACAATTCAAAAGTTGCGTATCTCATGCACGTGATAAAAATACAGTTGATGATTACGTCATGATCAAAGATAGGACTAAAAACTCTAACATACAAATTGCAATGGCTATAATTGACATAATGAACGTACAATATACATATAAAAACAATTACATAGAACAAGACACAATGGCTACATAAATGCTGTAAAATGTGAAAATCATATGCTTACCTTTCGTGTTTAGAGGTGGGTCAACATACAAACGCCATCCTGTTTCATTGACAGTCATATATAAGGCATTGCATGAATTATATGTTCGGCACATTCCTGTCTGGCGATTGAAATTAAAACACTTACATCCGAATCCACAGAATGTGGCGCATATTGAAATGGAATCCGCATGCTTGTCGTTTATTGGTTTTATAATAGACAGTTTGTTATCAAACTCCAGATAAGCCTTATAATATTGGGACATTAGGCCAACCAGCAAGGTCATTAATGTAAAAAGCAGAAGAAATCCACTTACAGAAGATGCCATGATTTTCCACAATCCTTTTTTGATATAAAAGCTCAAAATTTTAATTGTACCTTTACATTCAATTTTTCTTTTCGAAATGCGCTTGCTTTCATATACGACAAGTCTGAACAAACAGACAAACCAAATATCAATGTGTTAATAACATGGGTTGCATAACATGAGTGCAATAGCAGTGGATCCGACATTGGTTGTCAATACAAAGAGAAACAAAGTCTTATTAAAAATAAATAGCGATTGACCAATTTTGTACTTTTTAGCGAATGAGCAGCAGATGCCCCCCCCCCCCTTATTACTTTCCAAACATAACGTTAAAACAATGCATTTGTTTTGAACAAAATCAAGTTACTACAGTAGTTCCCTGTTTGAACAACTACATTTTGATGAACATATTCATCATAAAATCATTAATTCATGGCATTGTGTCTGAAAAGAGGAAGTATCATTTAAAACCTCTTTTTCATTCTTTTTTCTGTTCTGCAGCTAAACTTCAACGTATAGAATGTTTATACAGGGCTGGATTCTTGGATAACCTTTAATATTTTATCATTATTTTGTCATTTTCCTGGCGAAGTTTCCAGTACAATAATTGGTATTGAAGATCGATAAAACTCAAAAATTATCTTGTACAATTGTGGAAAAAATTTTTAAACGATCTTTTTTATAAAGCCTATGACTTATCTTGTTACTAATATATTGAAAGGTGAATTGTCCAAATGAGAAAAAAAAATGGGTGAATAAAAGTCAAATTACAAAATAAATGCATTGTGAAATCTCAATGTAATATTTTTTTTTTCTCTTTTTACATGGATAAATAGACGAATCAGTAATGAAGAAGTCTGCAAACACCATCCTAGTTTTGCACGTCTGATTATTATTTTTGTGATTAACTTCGGCCTATTGCAATTTTATTTGTAGGTGGAATCCGGTAGTTTTCATTATTTTCGCACATACTGTGGACTTATTAATTTTATAGGGGCCAATTTCCGGGAATGGTTTAAATTTTACAGGTTCGTTGGGGCGTAATTTCGTGTATTTTTATATATCTACAAAAAGAAATATGACTTTATTACTCTAATTTATCCATTCGTGCAGAATATGATTTCGTGGCTGAAAGTTACCTACGAGTTACCTACGAATTCCACGAAAATTGAGCCACCACGAAATCTAATGATTCCACAGTATTATGCTTTGCACTATTTTGTTGACTAAGATGTTATATGCGACAGTTACATGTAAATAATAATTTTAAAATGCTCTAACTTAAAAACTTATTTTGATATATTCATTTTGAGATAAAAACATCTTTGCAGTTACTTAATGATTCAAATCATGTTTTGTTTTTTTACTTGTTTCATGTAAAAAATTTGTTCGCAAGTACATTTTGCAAAGTAAACATATCAAGTTTATTTTCTGCTGCTTAAAAGGAAATAAAGCGGCGCAAATTTCCTTCCTGCCAATTATATAGCAACAAAGCAGCACAATTAATCCAAGCGTGCTGTACTTTACTTGTAGCATAACATTATACGAATGCTTACAAAGGGTGACCACTGTTGGAAGTTGTAAATATGTACATAATTATAAACAGTCAAAAAAATGTAAATAGCTGGGAATAGGGAAGACCAATTGTCTTACAGTAAAACTCGTTTTGTACGAACACGGTTATAGCGAATTCTCGGATATAGCGAAGTGTTTTTGAGTCCCCTTTAAAATTCCTAACAATTCTTTGCAAAATTATACGGTTATAACGAATTCGGATATAACGAATTTACGGATAAAGCGAACTGATTTTGAGTCCCCTAGAGGTCAATAATAACACCCTTATAACGAATTTATTTACAGTTAAAAATAGATTGCACTTCCATTAAACAAAATAGTTTGAATGAATATATTTTCATATAATCTTTTTTTGAATTTACAATCCGATTTCTAAATGTATCAAAGTAATGTATTTTTATTTTAAGCCTAAATTATTAGAAATTATAGGCTGGTGAGAGAAAACATGTACATGTATATAGTGAATTGGCTATAGATATTATAACGAATTCGTTATACGGATATAACGAATTACGGATATAACGAAGTAATTTCATAAGTCCCTAAGACTTCGCTATAACCGAGTTTTACTTTATATGTAATCTAAATTGTTTATTTAATCAAATTGACAATACGGGATCAGTTTTTTTTCTACATATAATGACATTCATCCCTAAATAAATATGATCAACTTGCTGTGTCGTGCAAAGCATAAAATTTAGCGGATTCCGAAATAAACACTTACAAAGACAATCCGAAAGTGTTGGTTTTTTTTTTTTTTTTGGGGGGGGGGGGGGGGGGGGTTGTAACAGTCAATGTTTTTTTAAATGTTCATATGTGTTATGTATTGTATTTTACCTCTTATGTATTAGTGGTGCTCGTGTTAATGACTATACCATACATTATTATATATGACAATAATGTTCATCATTTCCATTGCCTGAAAGTACATCACGTGGCATTCATCCTTTTTCGATATCGACGCGTATGCGCCCGCAGATTATAATATCGCACGACTCGGCAGTATAAACAACAAAATAGCTATTGAAGACACAAGTTACGGTTACCGACAGTAATTTCTACAAACAGAATATTAAAAATAATGTTATGCGATATATAAGTCAATACAAATTCGTTATTTTTTTATATACAGCAGTAATCTCTAATTTTCGGTTTTGTTTTTTCTGTAGCTTTCTATCTCTTCACTGTGTGCGTCATTGAAAGGCAAATGAATTCATAGTAGGCTGTGTATCGAGGACGGCCTTTTGCTTTTATTCAGTGGGTCGGGGTTTTTTTTAATAGATGAACGCGCTATGAAAAACTTAATCTGCTCTTATTGGTAATTAAAATAAGGATAACTTAAATTCCTAACTGGAGCATTTTTTAAAGTATTTTGAAGGATTGTAGATTATTTTAACATCATAATGTACAATTCCCTAACTCTTGTCAATAAACAATTTTCTTGACAACCATAACTGTGTTGTGAGTGATTATATAATAAAACTAGTGTGGACTTTATTATAGGTCGATATAAGTGGTTATGTCGACCGATGTTAAGTTATACCTACCTCAGGCACAAAAACTGATATCGACCGATATTGCCAGGTCGATATGACTTTGTATTTCTTCTTTGCATAAAATGCACTTTAGATATCACTGTTCGCTCAGAGTACGGTCACCGTTCACTCGCCATTCAAGTGGGAAAGTAGAACGTTTCAAGGACTGTAATACAAGGTGTTTAATACTGGTCTTTTCATGCCTCAATATCTTAATAACCATAATTATGTTTTGAAGTGTTAGAAGTCCCAAGAACATTTTTCGTATTTCAAACTTCATATATCAAAAACTCTTGGCTCCATTGAGAAATAAGGTTGCATTGAAAGAAGTAAACTGACAATAATTATAACAGGGACAATGCTAAGATTTAGTTTCATGTTTTTAGCATCCAAAACAGTTTATCATGAAACTCTTTCAAAATTTGTCATAGAATGGCAAATATTTTGTTTCAAATATCATCAAATTACACATATATTTAAGTACACAAATTAAGCTTTCAAAAGGCAGAAATAACACTTATTGCTAAAGAAAATGGAAACAACTCAATTTTGTGTAATAAAAAATTAGATATTCTATTTTCAAATCTTGAAAAAAAAAATAAACGATGTACTTTCCAATAAAACTTCAAAATTGTTGGCCTGAGAAAATAGTTTATACATTATTTTTGAGGGACATTAAAATTAGAAATGTAAACGAAATTACCTTATGAACCTGACTTCTGCCGAAAATGCCATATACAAATCTTTGGAGTCTCTCGTCAACTGCTGAGGCTTACTGAACGTCTCCATGAGGCTCAAGTCCTCTCCAGCACACGAGGGGAGCAGATGTCACAGGACACGAACCAGTTCGGGAAACTGTAATAGCGCGAAACATGAGGACCATAAGACTCGTATTGCACCTCAATGGTGTCCTGGGAATTAACGTACGGGGGACATTTTTCCGTGGGACTGAGGCGATCGAGGTTTCCCGCCTCATGGAAAATTAGAAGTTCCGAATTGTTGACGGGGAGGCCCCGGGGGTAAGGGAAGCTGTTGTGCCCGACCCTGCCGTTGTCATAGAAATAGATGTTCCAGAAGAAGCTGGGGATGTTGAGTTGGCCTGCGTTTTAAATAGAGAATTTCTTGACTCTGGTTCCGGCACTGTTCTGTATCACCGTGAAATTAATGACAAAGTTGTCGGCCATGTAGTTTACATAGTCCTGGGATTTATTCTTCATGACTTCTATTTCTACAGAAAAATATTCTGTTCTCAATACAAGAGGTTTATGGGCCACATCGCGCACCTGAGGAACAATAGGTATTATAAAATAAGCTAAATGGAGTAATAATACAAACACTCTGGCCAATGTACAATAATACATGTACATCCTGTATAAATAAAATCCATTTCCCCCTGGATATTCTTATGTTTATAATCATTAGTCCCTTTTCTAACAGGATGATTTTTAGTCGTATCGCATGTTGAGTATTGCAGTTCTCAAAAGATTGCTTATATATAGGATATAGACCTACATCAAATCCGGGCCCATTGTGAGGCATAAGAATTGTCCAAGGGCAAAAGTCAAAACAACGATAAAGAAACATCTGGCTGATTAGTTTCTAAGAAGAAAAATTTTAAAGATGCATTCTATATATTCTCTTCGACCCCCCCCCCCCCTTGTGGCCCCACCTTACCCCCGGGGATCATGATTTTCATACATTTGATTCTTCACTACCTGAGGATGTTTCCACACAAGTTCCAGTTTTTCTTGCTGATTAGTTTCTGAGAAGTATATGTTTAAAGATTTACTCTAGATATTCACATGTACAACTTCTACCCCTCCCACTGTGGCCCCACCCTACCCCCGGGTGTCATTATTTTCACAACTTTGAAAATTCACTACCCCAGGATGTTTCCACACAAGTTTCAGCTTCCCCGGCCTAATGGTCCTTGAGAAGAAGATTTTTGAGAAAAAAATCAATAATTTCTCATTATCTCCCCTTAAAAAGGGCGTGGTCCATAATTTTAACAACTTTAAATCCCTTTTGTCTAAGGTCACTGTGTGCTAAGTTTATTTTTAATTGGCCACTTGTTTCTGGAGAAGATGTTGAAAATGTGAAAAATTTACGGAAGACGGACGGGTGGATGGCAGACGGACAAAATGTGAACAGAAAGCTTTCGGCTCATGTGAGCTTATTATCCATATGCATGACCAATTCTAAAAACAAAAATTTAAATATTACTAGCAAATGTTTCGTATTTAGAAAAAATTATCTTTTTTTTTTTATTTTCGTACAAATGAATCTCTCAAATGTAAAAAAAAGAAGTTACTTTTGACAGAAAACTACTGTGGATCAATTCAGAGCCGTTGAAATGTTCGTTTATAGTAGAGAATGTACTTAAATCTATTGTTCATTTCGGTACGTATTTTTTATCCAATCATCTAGAAAAATCTGAAAGATAAGGGCAAAGCTCAATAAAATTGGAAGTGATATTTCGTGAACGACCACGTCTTGTTTCACAACCAGTCAAGGCGTCTGCATCTTTTTAACTTCTTAAGGTATGATATAATTAAATGCAACAAAAGTCCGAGGGGTATCTGTAAAAAGCGAAACGAAATAGAAACGAAACGAAACGATACGGAATGAAACGAAACAAAATCTACCGAAACGAAACAAAACAAAACTAAATCAAAACAAAACCAACCGAAACGAAACAAAACGAAACAGTCACGTGAAAAACATGTGGTGAATCCAAATGCACGCGTGCGGTAACGCATAGGTCACTACAGTTATACATATGTAATAGTAGTGTTTTGGAAAACGTTTTGAATTATACGACCATCACACTTGTAGGATGTTTTAATGACATATTTCTCAGTAATTTAAGTGAATGCAGCCTTAACAGTGCATTGTATATTTCACAACTATTAAAAGAAAAAAAAAATCTTCGACATGTTATGTGTATTATCGAGTGGAAATTAAACAGTGCATTTTTTTCAAATAAACATATAATTTAAATATTTGATTCCATTACTGAAATGTGCTGCTGTAAGTATAAGAGTATAAATGTTTTATTAACAGATATGTATAAAAACTGACATCTCTGTACATCATTTGACTTTATGATTATCTCTGGTACATGTAACACGATCTGCATTTCTTTTGGTAGATTTCAGGAAATATATCGTACCGTTGAAAATTAATTTCATTGAAACAGTAATAAAACTGTAATATAAGTATATTTTGCATGAAATTTGGTGAAACAAATGAGCACCACAGGGAATCATATTGGGAGAAGAGTACCAATTGGCTCGATGTTTTTAAAATTGCGCTTAAGAAATAAAAAAAAAAGGTGCCTATTTTTTAAGGCTGGGCCGAAATGCTTTGACAATCACAACAATTTTATGAGGCCTAAGCAAGAACTACAAAGTATGTGACCTATCCAAAAAAAATATGCTTTATATATCATATTATTAATTACTTTCGCCCATACGATTTGTATAGATAATTTACTGATGAAGTAAACGCAAGACACCTGATGAGGATGTACATATGCCGTCACAAAAATGCATTCAATATAGTATTGAAAATCGCTATTTATTTAGGAATTTTAAGTTTACTTAAAATGCCCTATATATATTCATTTTACAATGTTTTGCACTACAACTTATCGCACTTTTAAATGTGTATTATCAAGAAGAAGAGAGTGCTCTATTTGGTCACGTAATGTTGGTGTCATCATTTGACCAATGAAATTAAACGCGGGAATTCTAGCGACTCTCTTTGTTTAGAAGGACGCTTATTCACTTTCTTTCAGGACGCCGCACAGGTAAAACCTTTGAATACTGATCCTGTTCCTTCGGACCATTTCTTTAAAAATCCACCACCTCCCCTCCACCTCTCCAGCGTTAAATATTTTATATTATTTTATTTTTAATTTTTTTCCTCCTTTTCTTTTTTCTATGCATGTGTTTTATTGTAGATGTACAGAGTTTTTTTTCAGACCACAAGGAATTTGTTTGACGATATTACGTAACCAATTTTCTATTTCAGTTTCTCAATACAGCCAATTAATAAAATTCATATATAAAAATATATAGAGTGTTGTAAAAATAAAAAAAAAAGTCTTGAAATTATTTCTTCGTTGGTAAGAGTTAGAACCAGACAATTCCATTTTTGCTAACTACACAAAAAAGATTTTTAAAACCGATTAAAAAAATAAACTATCCAAAGTTAGCATGACACTGATGGTGTTCTTATAGCTTATACACTCAAAACATTTTTTTAGTGTTAAGTATCATTAACAGAAGAAAATAATGGAATAGAATGGTATGAAATAATAATCATTTTGTTACATTGTACCGATATGTCTTCACAACTATTGCAGATGAGATAAAACAAATAGTGATGACCATTAGTCTTTAGGAATATTTTCAAATAAAAACACAATATTATGCCGAAATACGATTGAAAGTAAAAAAAAAAATCTGAATATCGGTCTCTTTGTTCTTATTACGGATTGTACTCCTCATACATCTACAGATAGTTTTCTCCTTGACACTGAATAAGTATTTTGCAATTCATCCAAAACGCTTGTAAGCCTAATCGTCCAATGATATAGGTGTGTCGACGTTTTGCTCGACAACCAACAAGAATCAAAACACTTCTGAGGGAAATATAATTTAACCATCAGTGTTCATGATATCCAGCATAGTCTGAACCAAAGGTCGGAAACAATTAATCGTTCTTATCACTTAAGAATCAGATGTAAGCCGGTCTTTCAAAGGGCAAGGCAAACGACTCTGTTTATTTCCTATGACCAATACATCATAATTAGTGAACACCGAGACTGTTGGTGGATTTTATTCACGTATTTATGGGGTAGAATGTTTATGTTTTTAGTTACCCTAAATGATTGTGTGTAAATTCAACTTTGTGAGTGAAATGGAAAAAAACAGTATATGTAGCTATTTTTTGTCATGGTATATTTTAATGAGCTGAAAAAAATATGCAACGATTGTTATCTCAGTAAGTATAACAGCAAATACCTAGTGAAGAGATATATGATTTCTTTCGTTTGAGGGACGAATTAGACTTATCTACTTGGTATAATAATGAATTAATTATCCGTATTCAGCTTCCATTGGAAACCAGTGCATTGATTAAAGGAGAAGAAGCATTCATGATGGCTGAGTGCCATGTGAAGATACACTTATAACTGAATATTTTTTTTTCAATTTTTGCCAGCAAATACTCACTTATCGGCTCAATAGAGGGACAGTTTAAAAAAAACAAGTAGGAGACTGTAAGATGCACGAAATTGTTTGAATTGTGAAGAGAAAAATAAAGTTGAAACAATTTAATCCATTAACACAGGGCACGTAGGAGAAAACCTTCATATTTGCTTTCGAGCGATTTGTTAAAGTTAATTTCATAACATGGTTGGTCAAAATTGTTACTTGACAATCCTTCGGTCATTTATTTTAGGAATAAGGACTCATTCTTTGAGTATTATGAGGTGATAATTTCGGTCAGGGCGTGGTCAAATCCAATTAAGCCCAAAAGACTTTATGATAGATTTAACCATGCTCCGACCGAAATTAAAATTGATTCGTAATGTAATCACAGACAAAGACAGTTGAAAATGTAAATATATAGTGAACACCACAAATTGATTTGACCGAAGTAAAGTTTGATAAATTAATTGCCTCGGCTATGCCTACAGGTAATTACATTCAAAGTTGCAGATTAATATTACTGTTATTAAAAACAGTTAAAAAGTACCGTCATAGAATAGAAACCGCTAGACATATACATATATCAACACCTGTAACAACATCCCAATTTATTCTTACATGGCGTATTTACATGTATCAAGTGGTGGCCTACATTGTCAATATTTTCAATGGCATGGTGATTAGAAATGAAAAATGACGATAACAAACTCTCAACCATCTCAAAAATCCATAAAACGAAATAAAAATTCAAAGGGGACCAACACGGTCCTTTTAAAAGATAGAGGTAGGATCAGGTGCCTAGGAGGAGTAAGCATCCTCTGCTGACCGGTCACAATCACTGTATGCTCTTTGTCGTAATCGAAAGAAAAACAGAAAAGTCCGTAGACAATAAGGTGATAAATTATGGTCTAACAATTAGTATGGAAAACGTCAGACCTGGCAATGCACTGCCGAGGCAATTGTAAAATCGCGATATATAAAGTTAAGCAAGCTGTGCATACATTTTGTAAATGAAATATCGTTTTTTTAATAATAAAGCTATGTAATATGTTGTTAAGAATTATTCATGATAAAGAATCAAGTAAAGTTCAGAAGATTTATACACAAGTGCAGAGTTTTTTCCTGCCGTATGTCAATGAGAGAAGAGACGTAACTGTTAATAATCAATTTGTGACAATGTAAGTGTGTTTGTGTCCGTGTTTGCTACGGATATGAAAAACTATATACAGCGATTTCTTTACAAGTTCGGTGTTTATAACTTCAAAATCAACTGAACAGAGTAAAACTTCCAGTAATTTCAAAGTCAGATACCTTGTCGGTAACTAATACATAACTGATGTAACTGATACAGGGTAACTAATTTTTATTCTTGCTTAGACCCCTGGGTCTCTTTTCTTCAGAAAAATCCAATTATTTTATTGCAAGGAGGTTATTCTACGTCAAAAAATGACCATCGGTCATTATTTTACGGGGGTCATTATTCTCCATTATACCGAAATGGACCAAAATAACCATAAATTCAGTGAAACGGTCCTATAAACGAAATTATTTTCTTTGGATCGATAATATTTTTTTTTAAATATTGAGGTATGATTGAAAATCTACCAAACAAGAAGAGGTGAATGTTTGTAGAAATGGCATGAGTGACGGCGTGACGAATGCGCTAATTTTTGTTATATAATTCCCGTGGACAGAAAGACAAACATGTTTCATACGATAGGTATTATTGTTTTTACTAGAAAATAAATGCCCAATATCCATTATCATATCGCTGAAATGAATTGACATGTAATTCAAATTGAAACATAAAAGTTGGGCATGTTCTCTTTTCCAGTAATGAGACAGAACAAGAAATTTCCTAGAGGTGAAGATAGTTTGTGCGGCATGGGGTCTGAAGACTGCTGTAAGGCCCATGTTACTTCATTGTTTACCTCAATGCTAAGAATTTTGACGATTACGCACGCCTATTCCTGCAGCTATCTGTGGCGTCACTGTTTCCATTTATGGTCATGTCAAAATTTGACCAACTTGTAGACTTTACATTATGTCAACTGTGCTAGTTTAGAAAAACCGATATATAAAATGCAGAGATTACCGTTGGTAAATGCGTATAACAGTGACAGGTTACATGTAAATAACAAACAGCATTTTAAATTTGCAAATGTAAATTTATAGGAAAGGTTACATTGAAGGTCTGCGGAGTCAACTTTAGAGTGTTTATGTCCGTGTTTAATAAATTACACGATCATATTAAACACATCCATACTCTGGCTCACACATAAACACGACTGCATATTAGGATTTACAAGTTTATATTTACATTTCCCAGTGTCTTTGCCTGTGATAACACTAGGTATCGATTTTGTACTATATAACCCATAATACAAATGACGCCAAATTGAGGCACAAGCGGACTTTGCTTATTTAAATTTAAATATTCAATCTTACGATTGCTTAAAATAATATATATATATATATATATATATATATATATATATATATATATATAATATATATATATATATATATATATATATATA
The DNA here is from genome assembly GCA_015776775.1 of Magallana hongkongensis. Taxonomy (NCBI): domain Eukaryota; kingdom Metazoa; phylum Mollusca; class Bivalvia; order Ostreida; family Ostreidae; genus Magallana; species Magallana hongkongensis. The sequence goes on from VIAA01000017.1 coordinate 508,897, forward strand.
ATATATATATATATATATATAAGTAATAAAGAATCATTCTTTGAATATTATGAGGTGATAATTTCGTTCGGGGCGTGATCAAATCTATCATAAAGCCCTTTTTGGCTTTATTGGATTTGATCACGCAACGACCAAAATTATCACCTCATAATACTCAAAGAATGATTCCTTATTCCTTATATATGACTGGATTTTTGAACACGATTATGCCCCATATCGCATAGCTTTATTCTATATGAAAGTGTTTTATACACACCACGTTTCCGTTTTGAACACCTTCTTGAAGGATTGTAGATCGGCATCTCTTAGTCGATCATTTCGTTCTCATCTTTGGCTCTGTTTTGACTCCTTTTTGTGATTGATTTTGGCCAATTACAGTTGTGTTCATATGAGACACCCGGTATATCCCACCAATGCGCCTTGCACTACTTTATTCACTATGCAATGACAGCTTCATGGTAACCTTTAGTTATATGTAGATTGCCTAAAAGGTTTTTCTAATGTATTTGCATTGAGAGTAAAACGTTTCTACGGTTACATGCATAATGATACAGATCAGTTTTGTTTTTTACATGCTTAAGAATATTGCCTCCCTATTTCGGAAATCAACAAAACGGTGCGATATATCTTATTTTCCATATATATTGCATACACACCGTTATGCTTTTGCCTTACACTGTCAGAGGTGACCACGCAGCACTGTTAAGGCTTACTATGAAAATAGCAGCGGATTTAAACGTTCATAAAACGATGCATCTATTATTACAAAATCTTTATGTAAAGTTATTTTCTCATGATATACACTGTAAATGTGATATAAAATAAAACAGAACAGTAAATGCTACTTTGTATTACATGTGGTCCCCTGAATTGAGAGTCACGTGATATGTGTTGATACTTCTTCCGAATGGAGGTCATAAACAAATTTCAATATTACAAGGGCATACCCTTATTTGAATTTAAAAAATGGAGATTAAATTCTACTTTTCTGGTAGATTCTGAAAAGTGCTGCTGCTTTGTATAGAGTTCATCTTTTATTAGAACAAATACCAAAGAAATGAGCTAAGGTTGGAATTTGTTTGACCATTCCTTAATATTTTACGTATTTATTAATTCATTCTGTAGATTTCATTGAAGCAGCAGCACTTTTTAATACATTTAACATTCCGTAATTTATATCCAAAAAATCGAAATAATCTGTAAAGTTTTTCCCTTGTAAAAAGCGGATTTAGATAGGCCTCCCGATGTCAAACACATCGAACTTTTACATTAAACACTCTAGAAAAGAATTAAGCACACTCTCTAAAAAAATAATTGCATGCCGAATCAAACCAACCATAGTAGATAGAATTTAATTGTATAATAATTGTTTTATAATTATGCTCCGTTCATTTATAAAAAGGATTTTCTCATGTTAAAAAATTGATTGATCCGCCTCTCTCTACACATAATATGCGTTAAAATTTACAATATGACGCCACGTCGACAAGTGCACCGCGATTAGTCTCTTGTTTATATTTATCGTTGTTGGATTTTTTTAACTACAAAGTTGAGCCCATAGGTTATTTTTAATGTAGTTTAATGTTTTGTACCCATAACAATCGTAAACTACTTTATTTATAAGCATTTTTGATGACTTGTTGTTTTGTGTGATGTCATAGTTAACATGTCCCGTACTTTCTGGTCGGCGCGACCACAAAGTAAACCTTAACAGTGCTGCGCAATTATACAATATTGTATACCGTTCATTCTGTTAAAAGGAATACTGTTTTCATATGTATTTGAAGTGGGCGGATTGGCAGGCTGAGTTTCCATGAGTTTATGATCCCGCCGTTGATGCCCAGCGCAATATTTTGAATGACTGATTTTGGCGAAAATGTTTTACTTAGAAGATATAATTGTATGTGTGTTCGATTTCTACTCATGAAAAATGATTTGAAATGAGTTATCCATATATCCGAAGGCATAATCATTGGTCATGAATCAAAAAAAGACAACAACTGGCACTATAATCGAAGATTTAACCTAGCGATATTAAAAAAAGACTCTTGACTTTGCTGCTGTGTAATAGAAAAGAGGTAATTCTAACACTTGATTAAATATTTTGTCAATTTTTTTCTCACACAAAATCGCCATTTTTTTTAACTTGTCATAATAACAGTCTTACAAGAAAAGTGTCACAATTTCAATTTTGGTGGAGAACAGTTTACTATTAACAACAACATGCTATTTTTATTCAGAAATCGTTTTTATGTTACCTGTATCACATGCTCAGGTTCCAAAGAAATATATATTGTGGAGGTATCTTACGTGGAAGAATCCGAATCCACAAAACAGCACAAACAAAGTGAATCACTGCCATTCAGTCAACTGAATGGTAACTGAACAGTCTGGAAAGTTGACTGAATGGCATAGCTATGCCATTTAGTCACCTTCCACTTACCTTTCAGTTGACTGAATAGCATGTGATACATGTAACATATACACATTTCAAAAATTATTAACTCTTATAACAGATAACATACAATGTAGCATTGTATGAGAGTGTTACATAATTTTCCCCTGAATGATAAAGAACAACATTTTCAAGAAGTTAGGCAACATTGCTAGTGCTAGAGATTTTGCTATGAAAAATAAAATCCTTGGAAATGTATTTGTATTTTATACATTTAACAACGTTATACAACTCTGAATTGCCTTGATTTTGTAAGAGATAGGTTATAGGCATTGGATGTGGTTACATGTAATTCATGCTCGATAAAATGTTAAGTTTTCACGGTAAACTGAAAACATCATAACTTTTTTTCTGCTCAAAAATTTAAAAGATTGAAGGATGTAACAAGATTGCAGGATGTAAAAGGAATTATAACAAATACATGTATAATGAATGTGTGGAGAATCTTTTTTAGATCTAATTGAAGTAATACAAAACTAATGACTTAAACAGATGGAGCGCGTAAAACACATGTACATGACCTTCGGATATGATACTTATATTTATTTATTATGAAAAAATAATTTTTAGTTATTTTTTTTTTACTTCAATGTGGTCGATAAACACTGATTTAAATATGTTTAATGTATTTCGTAGCTAATTATGAATAAATATATATCTTTAAAACAGTATTGTGTATTGAATCTGATTTCTAAATGAAAAGTAAAACTCTTTTGAAATTAACGTAACAGTACAAACTATCTCTCTTTGTCATGTATACACCGTACTTGCAACTAGGCTATATACTTGTAAAATCATCAAAGCTACTTTATGACGTTAAATGGTAACATATGTTACGTTATTTAAGTGCAGAGTATAACGGTATGCATATAACATTTTATCACGTGTATATCTCAATATACGGTGGGTGACCTTTTGATATAACACTGTGTGTTCTTGCGCAACGTGACACCATAATTAAACATAACATATGTTTAGGCCATTGATTGAAGTAGAGTGATAAAATGAAAAAAAAAATATTCAGTTGAAGAGTGTTAACTCGTAAATGTGAAGCATTTAATGTTGTATTATGTTTTTCTTCATGGATTATTAAAAAATGATCGAAAATGAAATATTTTTTAAATTTTTAAGGACTTATTTTCCATGTAAAAAGTTGTTGATAACTTGTAGTTAATGTGCTGTACAGTAAAAAGTACAATTTTAACAGAAAAAAATACAAAATACGTAGTAAAACAGGTGATAAATAGAATCACATAATTTGCGATGGTATATGATTTTTATCCAAGGTTCGGGGATATGCTAGTTGTTGGATAAAAATCATATACCATCACAAATCATAAAATCATAAAAAAGAAAATATTTTTTATTCATAATAAAATCAATATTTAATAACTTTCTTCACAACACCACACAATATTGACCATTTTATCTTAAATAAACAACCTATTGTAAGTAAATCAAATACGCCGTGTCTCAAAATATAAATAATAGAAAAAAATACTCGCATTTGTATCATCGTATCGTTTTAATTTATTTTAAATAGTCTCAATTGTGATGATTACAATCGGCTTTTTACATTCTGATATCTATTTGAAGAAACTCACCAAACTGTAGCTACATGTAGCGATTAAAAATATCCACTTTGTTGTCATCTTGAAAATATTAGAAAATACTACTACTACTACTACTAATAATAATAATAATAATAACAATAATAATAAAAGCGAAAGTTTCCGTAGTCTTATATATATTTTTTTCTGTTTTTTTAACAGATAGACTTAAATTCCACTTTTTGGAAGTGTTGATGCGAATACTTAAATTCTTTATAGAAATACCATGTGTAACATGACAAAAAGTCATAAAGTTCATAAAAATCACTAAAAAATATCCAATTGCAAGGTCCGGTTTTGAAGTCTCCTATAATCAAATAGGACCAATGTGTAATAGGTAGCGTAACCAGTTCTCATTATGTCTATTTCTTCCGATATAAAGTATGGTGCTCTGTTCTTATCCGATAAAAAAAAACAGGAATGTTTAAAGACCTTAAAATGGTTGCAAAAATAAACAAATAACTGCACGTGCTGATAAATCCACTCAAAAAACACCGCATTATCCCTTTTCACAAATAACGTAATAAGTGCCTTTACAATCGGTAATTGTAGCCCAACCAATGATCTTTAAACATTCATTGCCACCTCTAGGCTCGATGAGGCTGCCCCACCATCCGTGGCCAGACGCTGAAAATATGAATTTTTGATTTTTTTGAAGAAACATACCGAGCTTTATTATCTTTAGATTGTTTCCTTTAAATTTGATTGCATTTTCCAATTGCAAATACAAGCGTTTTAAAAGGATATCGTTGGAATTATATCGTGTTTAGTTTTCTTTGATGAACATACTTTGCAACAAAGGAATTGTAAGTATTCTTAAATGATAAAAAAACAACAAACAAATAAGAACAAGTTTATGCTGGAAATGAGAAATTCTCAATGAAAATGTTATTAATATGATGCGCATTTGAAAAGAAATAGGTTTATACAAGTTTAATGACATGGACTTCATTTTTTTTCAGTATATGCGCATTTTGAACACTATATGTGAAACTTCAATGACATTTTTCATTCTTAGCAAGATCGGAGAACGGAAGGAGGGTTAAAAAAATACCTTTTTAAGTTCCACTAAAGGGATAACTCACTTATTTTACTCTATACAAGTATGTCATTAAAAGAATTCCTTTTCAATTTCAAATTGTTGATCAAACATTTGCAAGAACAAGTTAACACAACCACATTTACAATAATTTACAACAAACCTTTGCTCTTTTACACAACGCCAGGCTTACAAAAATGTTTTTTTTTCAAAACAAAACAGAATATAATGAAAAAAGTTGCTGAAAAAATGTTATTTATAAACATATTTCTATGGGTCTCTTATTACGGTAATGGAACTCACTAAATCAACATGTATTGAACTGCTGATAAGCAATTTATTTACAAATAAAACAAAAACACTACCTTTATTCTCTATCCAATCCTTTTCTGTATCGGAGTTGATCTGGACAAGATACGACTCAAATGACTTGCATTTCTCCTGACAAAAGAAAGAACGCCAAGGGGCTACATTGCTCACCTGAGTAAAAGATTGGTTATCACTCTGATCAGCAAGCGGGAACATTTTGAATCATAGGAATACTATCCAGTTAATCCAAACACCGGAATCTTAGTGCACATTGTCAGTGATTTTGTTTAAGATGATAAATATCCTTTAACAACTTCTTATTCAAGTCATTCTTACTCATTCTAGTTTTCATAAATTTATATCATATTCTGTTTATTATGTAGCAAAAAAAAATCAACATGAGAACATATTACTCAATGATTCCCCCCATCATGGTTAATAAATCGACAAGTTCCCTGACAATAATTACAGGGCGTCTGCACTCGTCATGAATGACAGCGCGGAAAAGTTAGTACATTATTTTGTTATGCATGATTTGACTTTAGTATGAAACAAAATGTGTTATATATATATATATATATATATATATATATATATATATATATATATATATATATATATATAATTTGCACCCCCTTATCCACTATCCACACCAGTTAATATTGACCGAGTGGTTTTGAAGAAGATGAAAAGGTGAAACGTTTACGAGGAAGACGATGACGTCTACAAACTACAGACAACAGACAAATTTTGTTCAGAGAAGCTCGCCGCTTCTCTTTGGCTAAAGCAAAATTTATAAAAGTGAAAAATACTTTGACCGTGTCGGAAGTAAAAAGTTATATATTTAACTTTGGATTAAATAGATAAGGCATGCTTTTAACTGTTTTTTAGGATGCTTGTTTTTTGGTTTTTTTCTTTTTTTTTGGGGGGGGGGGGGGTGTGTGTGTTTTTTTCTTGTTAGTGTACATCCCAAGAACATTGGAATGCAAATATGTTTTAATAGGAGTTATAGTTATTGAAAATATACCTGCTCAACAAACCTTTTTTATGTTTATTGATAAAAAAAATTTGGGCCACTTCTAACATCGAAAGCAAGTCAGTAAGTTTTTGTCCTAGGTGCACTATCAATGCAATTCAATCATAACAGACCATAATATTATATAGCTACATTAATTTCTGCGATTGTTTTATCCAATAAACTTTCTAAATTCTAAAAAAGAATAAAAAAAAAAATATTGCAAAACATACAATAACAGAATTGAACAAATCTTAAGTGCAGAGGATAAATAAAAAAAAACTTATAAAAAAACCACGGACCAAGGGGCCATGAAATTAATAACTTTGAAAGAGGTACTCTTCCTCAACATAACTATGTAATTAAGGTCAGACGCGAATTATCTTCCTTTTTTTTTTCTATCTCTTCAATGTTAGGATTTCCACTAAGGAATCCCATAATTATATTTTCATGTTATAAGATACTTTTGTTTATTTAGATTTAAAGTGATCAAATGAAAATATATACTATGACTTTATTTATAAGCATTCGATGCATTTTGAATGTTATTTCAAGGAAAATTCTAAATATTCTAGTTCCAAAATAGCTTGGTTATGTACCCTAATTTTTTTGGGAATTAACAGGTTTAAATGTTATTAAATAAGGAATTATATATCAAGGAAAATTATATAAAATTGAGAAACGCCTCGGTGTCCTTTGTTCATCTATAAATGCCTTCTTCATTTTTCTCTATAATTATTTGAGTCCCACCTTAACACCAGAGCCCTTGACCAAAGGACCATGAAATTCACAATTTTGGAAGAGGCGTTATTTCTTACCATAACTGTGTACTAGGTTGATTGGCTAAGTGCCAAGGAGCAGAGGAAGAGAATTTTAAAGAATTATGCATTTTCACAATATTCCCTCTGATCTCACCTTAGCGCCAAAACCCTTGACCTTGGGGTCATGAAAATCTTATTACAACTATGCCAGCAATTTGACTTTTTGATGTCCTGGAGTAGAAAAGATTTTTTTTTAAAGATTGCATTAATTTTGATGATTTCAGCTCCAACTTTCAGGCCTCAAGAGGGCAAGGGCAGTTAAGTTTTCCTCCCCTGTACCCATAAATGCTTTATCTTAAATTTGGTTGAAATTGGTTGAGTGGTTCTAAAGAAGACGGTAAATATGTTCAAAGATTTACGACCGACGAACGACAACTGACACTAACAGATAGCAATTGACTCAAGTGAAATCATAGAAGTGTATTACAAAGATAGTTTGATTTAACAAAATATCTAATGCTATAACTATATAAAAGAAACCAATTTATGCAACACATATGCTACCTTGGCATCCATCAGGTTAAAAAGAGTTTTGATGAAACAGTACTGGTGCTTTGTATTATTATCTTCGTAATCTGAAAAGAACCCCACATAATTCTTTACCAATTTTGTTTTTTACCAAATAAGCTGTTGTTGGTAAAATGAATTTTATTAAATGAGCGTAAAAGTGTACAAAATCGACGAACAAGAAATTATATTGGTGTGGCCCCACATCAAAGTGGCGTGAAAATTCAAAACTCTATGAATTTGATTGCGTCTGTGTCAATTTGACAGAAAAAATCGGATTTTAAGATCAGTCTAGTTAATTAAAGGTTGAATAGAAAATATTTTTATCCTTTTATCCTGCCTATTTAATTAAATCCATTATCAACTCACCATGCATAAACATAAAAAACTTGTAATGCTTCAACACTTTCTTATAAGATTACACAATTATCTTTAGATAAACGTCTTTAGGACTGAAATATATTCGATTTTTACATTAAGATAGAGAAGTACAGAGATAAATTAGATAAATACAAAGATAAGATAGATAGATACTCTTAAATCCTAATTAAACGCGAAATATTAATATCCGCGTAAAATCTCGAGAAGCACATCTCACGGGTTTTATAAGCTCGCTATAATTTTTCAGACATATGTTTACTTATGTTTACTATTTAAAATCAAGATAAAAATTCGGTTTTTGCGATTTTATATTTTCGCGATTTGATACAAACTGTTGAATCGCGGAATTAAGAACTCGCGTAAAATAAGGACACTACGAACGAGAGAGAAAAAGAGAGAGAGATATTTTATAACAAATTTTGAAGTCGATGGACTCACAGGTTTGGTTTTCGTTTAAACATCGTTGTTGAAATGTCCATGGTTCTGCTGTATCTGAAGGCAATTAATGTGTGTGTCATTTTTTTTTTACTTTCTCTAAAATGAAATTGATCTTATTTCCTGTACTGATTCCTAACAATATCAGTTGAAGTATTGTAAATCACAAATATCTCAAAAATTGGGCATGGTACAGTAACAATGATGCAGAACAATTCTACAATGATAAATTCATGGAACCCCCCCCCCCCCCCTTTCAAATCGGAAAAAAAAATTACATTCTTTGCTAAATAAGAAGAAGACCATTTTTGTAAATTAGGTGAAGGATGACCTAAACAATCACATATATTGTGATGTTCAATGCAAATGGGATATAACCATGGAGCATAGATCAGGACTGGATGGAGAACAGTCCAAATAAATTTATTTGTATGTACATGTACATATAAAACAATAAAATGCTTTTGTTGGGTGATTCATACAGGATTTGAAGGATCCATTTTATGGTTTTTATTTAAATTTAAGTCATTACTCAGCTATGTTAAGGAAGGTCTAAGAATTCTACCACGTGAAATTTAGAAAAATTTGCATAAGCCCCGCCCCTTATTCATGAGATTTTACGAGATATGGGTATTTCGGTAATTTACAAACATCTACCAAAATGAATATGATTAATTATTGGGTTTGAATGGTTCAAGAAAGGTGTACTGAAATAAAATCATAAACTATTCTTTATATCTCGCGAAATCATGAAATTCCTAAGTCGTCTGATGACGTGTCGAGGCTGACTACGTCACATCGGCGCTTGCAGCTGTGATCAGAATAAACATGTGGACTTCAGTGATATATCTCGGAATTTAACTCGTTTACAACCAGCGTGGACAGAAATCGGCATAGGATTCAACTGAACAAGGTAGGAATTATCTGTACCTCCCCTAGATATTGTTTTATATTATTTAATATTGTTGAATGGAACGGAAACGAAGTGAAATTCCTCGGCTTCGATTCTGTTTACTTGTTTACATTTGTTTTTCATGTAATATTGTGTTCAAACATCAGTTTGGTGACTCAGTCAGGCAAAGTAATTGTTCTGCGTTTCGCTAGTTTTGATCATAGAGAGCGTTGAGACTCATTGTAGCTTTTTACTGGTCTCATATCGCGATAATATTAGATCGCATTTCCTCCATGTTCAAAGTACACATTAAAAAGGCCATGGCCAAACACTGTATGTGCTAGCACTACAAAGATTACTGTGAGGATCTGGAATGATTATAGACAAGATTGTAATGTTGTTTAAGTAAATCGAAATGTGTTATTTTATTCAGCCTTCTTTTATGAAGATCTAATTAATTTTAGTTAAGACAAAATTAAAGTGTGTTCAAACTGAATTTCCACTCATTTTAAAAAATAAACATTTGATTATGCCTGTTGTAATATCACTGAAATTGAAACCGCCATTAATATGCCCAATAATAGAGTAATGTTTCATGTTCATGTTATCTTTAACACAATAGCTTGCTAATTATGACACATTATTCATTTTCAGGGTTACTTAGGCAGTAGATGGTCCACTGAAAACACTTCTTGGGATGTTGATAAAAAGTAGGTACTACAAATGTATATAAATATTTCTTTTACTCACTAACTTCAACTTCATGCATAGTTGGTTGTTTTTTAATATCATATTGATAATCATACTAATGTAACCTATTATAATAATTTGCATTGATATCTATTGAAATGAAATTTGAAATTGATATATATTCATCATTTCAGGTATTGGTTTTCTTATCAACTGGACTACCTCCAAATATCAAAAAGACAGAAGAGAAGAACATGTAGTGTGCAAGAAGAATTGTCAATTTCCATAAATTACACATTATGACTGAAAAATACTAAAAATCAGAAAACACTAGTCTTGTTGAACAGTTTGTCACAGAAAAGCAATCTCTATAGTATTTGTAAAGTTGATTATCAAAATAAATTCTTGATAATATTGATATATATTGTTTCTTCTTGCTTTCTTTAATTAGTACTAAAATATCAATTATGATTACAAGTAAACCTGATTATACATTAAAAGAATTTATTCACCAGCATAGTAACATAAATTATTATGAAACATAAATGTGTAAATTACAAACTCAACACTTACACCCCCCCCCCCCCCAATAAAGGCAACTGATGAAATTATTTTTTTCCAATTTCAACAATTTTATAATGATGATTGGTGTGAACAGAAACAACATTTTAACATTATTTTAGTGAAATTCACAGCGTTAAATTATTTTAAGAATGAAATAAAAATCATGATCTTAGTCAGTGTTGCGTTTGAATTTCACGCAAATGACGCTGAAAGTGAAGTGGGTCAGATAAAATGCAGTAGTGCAAGGGCATACACTTGATCAAATATATTGAAAATTTCCATGTCTTACCATTGTATCCCTATTATATCAAAAAGTGCTGGGAGCTGTATGAAGTCGGTACTCATTTCATATGAATAAGCGTTAATTGCGGGAAATCCCAGTAAATTGCTGTTCATACACTGTTTACATTGAATTTAATAATTGTTCTTACTTGAATATTTTAAGCTCCCAGCACTTTTCGAAATTTTAAAGGTTCATTTTACAAGTTAGAAACAGAAATAACTATATTTGTTTATGTAATATTGTTGATCTGGCTAGGATTGATTGAAAAACATAAAACATGGTTGTGTGTATATACTGCCATTTATTTTTGCTAATAAGAAAAATTAGGCAATAAGGGGAGGTCTTCAAACAGTCATAATATCAATTACCAGACATTGAATGTAAGTTATAAAAGGTGAGCAAATGACCTCCCCCATATTAAACAAAGATGTATACAATATCAACATGTACCAAATATACATACAACAAACATATTGTTGAACAAAAACAGCATTGTACATATCAACAACAACATACATGTGTTATACAGTGCAAAATAAATCCCCAACTATAAAGGTGATGAAGGGGAAGGAGGGTGGGTTGATTGCGGTATTTACAAACTTGTTGACAGCTGACAGTTAAAATGACGTAGTCAAAACATCGCGCGACTAAACGCCGCACTCTGATTGGTTAATGTAGACAATTAAAGAAGATCAGCTAAATACTCAAAAATACTCAAATATTAGAATTACAATTATATCATGACTAGACTATTATTTTTGGTACTGGCATAAAGATAACATATCACAATTTACATAAATGCTATTATTTACAATAATGCTGTATTATGTAATATTGTTGATCTGGCTAGGATTGATTGAAAAACATAAAACATGGTTGTGTGTATATACTGCCATTTATTTTTGCTAATAAGAAAAATTAGGCAATAAGGGGAGGTCTTCAAACAGTCATAATATCAATTACCAGACATTGAATGTAAGTTATAAAAGGTGAGCAAATGACCTCCCCCATATTAAACAAAGATGTATACAATATCAACATGTACCAAATATACATACAACAAACATATTGTTGAACAAAAACAGCCACAAAAAGCAAACAGCAGGTTTGCACAAAAAGACCCCACACAAGGTGGACTAGCCAGATCATGGTAGTCAACAATATGAAAGATGGCAGTACATACAACACATAAGGCAATGACTAACCTCTGCCTTATATGGAGATTTAAATATTAACATATCATGAAGGCACAGATTATCTATACATGTATAACCAAACCAGTTAAAAATTTGCATACCACTATGGACATCTTATTTTTAACCTTGCAAGCATTAACACATCAGTTGACTTCTGCCCTGTGTTAATATGACAGTATAATATACATGTTAAAAGTTTTTATACTATCAAACATGTTTTAAAATACAGATAGACATGTAATCAAACATTTTCAGATGAACCAGTAGGCACATGTTACTAAAATGACAAAATCAAACAACAGAAACAATGGTTAAAAAACTATACAGCAGGCATAAACACATCAGTTTACTTCTGACCTGTGTTATGTTATGTGTAACCACATCATGCACATAGTATAGATAAATGTTATACATGAATCACACTTTGACTAATGTCCAATGTAAGACAAATGATAGGGAATTGTGATGAGAATTGAATTTTGACATACAACTAATCTATACATTGAATATACAACACAAACAATGCATATCAGATACAATTATTTAACACAGCAGTTAACTTCTGAACTGTGAAAACCTTCCAGAAAAATATACATACATAGCATTTGCTATATGTATTTAAAATGTAAAGCTTGACAAACGTATGTATCTACGAATAGCATCAGATTTCCATCTTCCCATTTTTTGAATGCAGTTTTCAGAATAACCCAAATGTGCTGCATGAGTGGCTGCCCCTATCCTAAAGCTGTGACCTTTGTATAAAGCAGGGTTCAAACCAACAAAATCAATAATATTAGTAAGATTTTTCACTACAAATGCATAAGTTACTGGTTCACCTCCCATAAATTGAAACAATGGACCTGACTTGTGGCCAAATGTATGCAAGTAATTATATAATGCTTGAACGGGGCACATTTCCTTATTATTTGATGCTTTAAGATGGATTTGAAAAATGTCATGTGTTTTATTTGTTTTGAAATTTTTTAACACAATTTCAACAGCCACAGGTGTTGTTTGAAGCATTTCAAAAGTAGCATCATTTCTTTGAATTACTTTACACTGATCAGTTTTGGATTTTACCACAATCTCACCTAAACGCAAGAAAGCATTGAAAGCTAACAAAAAAATGGATTTCAGAAGAATCCTAGTGTATAAATTTTTAACAGAAAGATCCATTGATTGCGGTATTTACAAACTTGTTGACAGCTGACAGTTAAAATGACGTAGTCAAAACATCGCGCGACTAAACGCCGCACTCTGATTGGTTAATGTAGACAATTAAAGAAGATCAGCTAAATACTCAAAAATACTCAAATATTAGAATTACAATTATATCATGACTAGACTATTATTTTTGGTACTGGCATAAAGATAACATATCACAATTTACATAAATGCTATTATTTACAATAATGCTGTATTATGTTATGCCCTTGCACTTTGCATTTTTTCGTATTATTCCTGGTTCATCTATTTTTAGCAGTATTACGTGACAGGGTATTCCCGAGAGACTCAAAAATTGCTCATCCGATAACAAATTATTTAATTTGTATAATCGATAAAATATCACTTTGTTTAACAAATGTTTGGAGTAGAATACCAAGATTGTTCAAAGGCTAACATTTTATGTGATAAATATCGCTATTTTTGTATGGACGCCCTTAACATAGCTGAGTAATATTTTTCCTCGTAATGTTTAAGTATGTTTTTGCTAAAGATGTCAATGATATATACTTCTTATTATCAAATATTAATATATACTTGAAGAAATTCTTGATATAACAACATTAAGGAGTGATATATCGTACAATATTTAGAAATCAGTCAACGGCAAGACAAACAAAAGATTCCCATAGCAAGAGGTGTTTAGTTATCTAGGTTATTATGTTGGTGATTTTTTTTTTCATTATGAGGTTGCTTAATGACAGTTGGCCTTTAAGTTAAATTCATCAGAGGCGTTTAACCGATTTGCACACACCATCCAAATAAAACATGTATCATGATTTATAAATTTAGCCTTTGCGTTTATATTATAAATTCAAAAAAGAAAACTGTTTTAGATGTCCTTTTTATGTGATATATCAAAATTGGTGTATTTTAAATAGTTATGTTTAACCGTGTATAATATTTTTAGTCACCTCTTACATGCAGTTTAGTAAAAAATCGTTTGCAATAATTATTGAAACCCACACCCACATCCCCAAAAACAAGGATATTTAAGAAATAAAATTAATATGTGCATTTTGGTTCGATTACAGTAATGATATAGAAAGAACGAAATAAAAACATGAACAAGCAGATCACTGGAGTTAGTACTTTGTAGTAAGTATGTGCTCATTAAATGCATGAACAAAAGCTATTACAGTATCCAACAAAGTTAAACTGTCAAACTAGTACATTAAAAGTTTGACTGACGGTACAAGTCCTGTAAAATTTTATTAAAGCAACCTTTTTCTCATAGAAATTAAACAGTTTTCCGATCTACCTGTCTTTTTATTTTCAATTTTTACAATATGTGTGTAACATATATTTCTCCTTTTATACTAGAACAATTCATTTTATTAATCTGTACATGGGTTACACAAACAAACGTAATGTCTTTTTCGTGCATGTAGCATTTTGTTCTTCAAAAACAGTTTATTAGCTCATGTGTGCACCTTTTTTTAACTATTATTTCACACTCAAAAGAAACAAAAATTAATCAGGTTTACGAGCACAGTGGCCATAAATGGTATTTTGAGCAAGAAAATGTGCATACCCTTGTTGAAACAACGTGTCTTTTATTAAGTTACGTCAGACATAGCCATAAAACAATCATTGATATTGAATATGAAATGTTATATGCAAAAACTTCGTACTCACCATTGCTGGATAGAGACTGTTTAACATACAAACGCCATCCTATTTTATTGACCGTTTTATCTAGGGCATTGCATAAACTATAGGACAGACACAATCTCGTATGTTCGTTGAAAGTGAAACACTTGCATCCAGAACCACAAAGCATCGCGCATCTTACAGAAGAGTCCGCGTATTTGCTGTTCATGGGTTCCAAAGTAGGCACCTTGTTATCAAACTCCAAATTAGCCTCATAATATTCGGAAAGCGAGGCAACTAAAACTGACAAGAATGCGGAAAACACAGGAAGTCCACAAATATACGACGCCATGGTTTGTTTTCTTTTCAGCAGAAGAAATGTACCATTGCAGACCAAGAATGTTGAAAAAAATGAAACTTTAAATACGACAGTGAATAAGTCTCTTCTTTTTAGCAAACATTCGCTAGCATTGATGGCACTTTATTTGTTTCATTGTTATCAACAATAAGGTAATGTAATTCTATTAGATGCAAGAGTTGATGTCATTTGATTGGACAATAACTATGAATTAATAAATGATAAATTGAAATTTGTTTAGTGTTGATTAGATCTGATTGTCATTTTATGGGGGATAAGATGCATTGCAAGTAAAAAAAAAATACATGTGTTATTCAGAGGTGTATGCTGTATAGCGAATTGGCGAGGGATTTTACTTGCCATATTTTTCTATATCATTAATTGATCTGAATATCAATTTATTTGTTTTGAAATAAAACATATCACTTTAAGTGTTTGCACAAATGCGTTATATTTAACGGAGTCATAAAACAGTGACAGTGTATAAATAAAACATATTCCCATAAATTGTAGCTGGATCATAGCATCAATTTAAGTGTCGAATTTATCGTATGAAATAGAACATACAGATGTCCTGTATTTCTACGTGTATTTTTAAAATGAAAATATCAATGTAACGTATTTACCAGAAATGTACTGAACGGTCTGGTATTCACAGTCATTCAATTAACATTAAGTTACCATCAAGTCATATTTTAGTTACCTTTAAGTCATATTTTCCTCAGCTGCATTTTCTGATAATTTAAAATCATTGAATCCGTGTTTAACATTTTGTAAAAAAAAAAAAAAATGACGCATTTTATTTAATGTTTCAAATAGGTTTTTGTTGTTACAAGTTTAATATATTTAAAAACAACACACTTTTTTGGCATTGCCTGGTTACATTAAATTTATTTCTATGGTGGTAATTTGTTTAATTTGTATAAAATATTCATCCATCGTCCTTTTCCAAATGATTGATAAAGCTGCCATAAAACTGATGTTTGGCGCGCTTCGGTTGAAGCATCATTAATATAATAGTGTGTTATAATTACAAACTGACAGCTGAAAGAGAATGGGTTGATAAAGTCATAAATAAGGGTGAATATTTTATAAAACAAACATTGTCTGGTCAATACAAATGTCGTAATTCCGGTTATAGTGCGCTGTGTGAGGATGTTAGACATGTATTATTGATGATTGATCGTTTATATATTACAATGCAAATGTCCAGAAAATATTCATTTATTGTATATTAACTATTTCTATATATATGCAGTAAAAACTTCTCTAAAATTAAGTCATTCAGTATAACAAATTAAATAGTGCCTGTTTTGGAGGATAACAGTTAAAATTTACACCCCTCGAAATTTACACCCCTCGAAAACCAATGTCAACCTCCGCTTCGCGTCTGTTGACAATAGTTTCCTCGGGTGTCAATTTCAACTGTTACCCTCTCAAACAGGCGCCATTTATGTACATGTATTGTATGCAGTTGTCTTTGTTTTAGAAGGATTGTATTGTATATGAAACAAAAACAAATCTTCATCATAACAGTTCTTTTGATGTATCCAGTGATCGGGCCATGAATTTCTACCTAGGTCTTAAATTTAACCAATATCTGACTACCCGAATGAGATCAGTATTATGATTAGATAAAAATTATATACCCTCTACCTATTAGTGCACAAAGTATGCATTTGTTACCACCTCAAATTTATTTGAAACTCCTACATCAGCTGCAAGTTTCGCTAAAAACTCAATTATTTTACGATCGTACATGTTTTTCGATCGGTCATTCGAAACCAAAGCTCAAAACAGATTCACCCAAAACGGCCGTTTATACCCGTTATTGATAACAATTTACTCTTAACATCAACTCTGTGTAAAGACCAAAAATACGTGGCACTATCATGCATGTGTGTTTTATCTCTTTGACTTGAACGAGTGTTCAATATGAAGACTCTTTTCTTTGCGGGTATTTTTTTGACAATAATTACACAGTTTCTATTGTAACGACATTGAAATATTTTGCTTATGGCCAAAATGACCTATAGAGTACCATCATATAAATAACTGGTATGCTTCCTAAATGCATGAAGGTTTCATCATGACATTGCTTTGATTTTATAAGCAAGTAATCAATGTACACGTACACATAAATTGATTTAAGTGAAATGTACAGAAAACAATACCATCGGTTTGTGTTTCATATATTTAGGTAATAAAATAGTGAAAAACAGGCATACAAAATAGTATCAATTCAATTTTAAGTAGGCAATTGGACACTGGAATAAATATTTTTTCACAAGATGAAACATTGGTCTAATAAATGCAACCAAAATTGGCTTGGGTATATTCATTGGCTTTCACATACAATTATTTGAAGTTATCGCTTTTCAATAAAATTCAACTTAAAGTTACCTCCCTTTGTTCACTCCTCTGTATTGAAGTACAAAAAAACAACATGGAAAAAGCAGACGTTGGAAAAACATAGATCAAATGGGGTGAAAAAAGCATGGTATTTAAGTTTTAGTGTATTTAGAGTATGTCTCTAATCATTTGGTGAAAACGAAATGAACGAATATCCCTATACATTTGACAAAAAATGATCTCTACAAATGATACTTTTATGTAAATGTATATCGTACGCCTTTTCTTTCTCGATTGACATTATTCGGGTGTTTAGTTTATCTTTGCATGTGTTGTGATATATAATAACATTGGCGATTTGCCTCGTTACAACCATAGATTTACTGTTAACAAAGCCGAGCCAGAAAATTCATAAGGTAGCTTAATTTAAACTATGGATGTCGAAATGTTTGGAACACATCGCATTGCGGTGTGGGATTAGTTTCTAAAAAATAGAGTTCTTTTTGTATCTTTAAT
The DNA here is from genome assembly GCA_015776775.1 of Magallana hongkongensis. Lineage (NCBI taxonomy): Eukaryota > Metazoa > Mollusca > Bivalvia > Ostreida > Ostreidae > Magallana > Magallana hongkongensis. Next base: position 527,137 of record VIAA01000017.1, read on the forward strand.
GATTTGAGATGCGCACTTGGGACACGTTAATTTTTTGTGTCTTAAATTGAGGTTTTCTTTTTGCGTTTTTGATGCATACATTTATAAGCAATCAGTAAAAAATCTAATGTTTAAATAAATAATTGATAAATTCACGGAAAACAATGACAAAATCCTTTCCATTAATTTCAAACAATTAACATTTCTTTATCTGTGATTGAACAAAGGAATTTGAAAAGTATTGTGTCAATAATTCATGCATAATATATTTAGATCAGTGATGTAGCAACACGATTTGTTTTAGAACTTCAACAATACAGCTGCAAGTGAAACGTGTTGATTTTGTTTGTAAATATTCAATTAGTTAAACTGATCTTCAGTTAGTCGTTATTATTTAATTGATTTTCCAACAATGACAAATGAGATACATACCGTAATCTTCATTATACAATAATCCTGTTTTTATTCTTTTATTTAATATGTATTTGTGTAATTTTGATGACTTGCTTAGTGTACTTGTTTTTCTTGTGTTTTGTGTGTGTGTTTTTTTTTATTTTATAGGAGTGCGACAATTTGATTGATGATAGGGCAACATCAATATAAGTAATATTTCGAGAAACAATTTGATAGAGATCTATTAACATTTGATATATCAACAATTGTTAACAAACAACCAATAGACTTCATCGACTGAAGCCACATTAGTGGATGTTTTATTGTTATTTTCTAACCATACACATACCATATACTGAAACAACCAGGAGCACATTTGTCGATAAGCAAGGTACCTGCACTTGTGTGTTCCTAGACAACCTGACGAAGTATCTAAGTCTGAAGAATAACGATAGAGACCGCGCTTGCAAAGATGAACAAGTTTGCACCAAGACATGTCATGGCAAACAATGACAGTCTTGCACATTACACGGAAATGAAAAACACAAACACCCGCATGTGTTCACTCCCAAATGTATTTGCACATGTTATGTATGTCACACAAGCATTCTCTAGGTGAATTAAATGCTTGTTTATGGCATTGATTCACTATCAAAAACATTTAATTAATTGGAAAAATTGAACACAACTCTTTTGGATTGCGCATGGATGTGATTATCCCTACTGTAATACCATTAATGTTTTGAACTTCAAAGCTTAAAAAAAACAATTTTTGCAAAAAGTACTTTGAATAAAAGGCGATTAAACAGATTTGTGAATCAATGAACGAATTAAACAAGTATGCTAATTCGACAATGTGTTTACTTATGTACCACACAAACTTATATTAACTGGTTTGTGTTGTCTATATGACAATTCCAAAACTGCTTTATAAGCCTATTAATGTTATAGAGAAACCCCCATTAATTCCACCTCGACCCTGAGTACTAAATAACAGCTACAATCAAAATGTAAAATCATTACTGACAATACAGAGTGACACAAATCTACAATAATGTATCAATAGATATGAGTTAGTGATATCCTAGAAAAGTCGAAATAATAAAATACCTACCCCTGGATGTAATCTTACACAAGTACATGTCGATAACCGACCTCGAGTACAATGGCTTTTTCCACTTGAGAGCGTCACACAAAGGTCGTCATATGAGCACGTCAGGCATTTCTCTGGTACATTGTAAGTCTATAAAACGGTCGTGGTTGATTATAATTAAAACAAACCGGGTAGTTGGATCTACAATTACATGACTGATGGTTGTCATTGGTAGGGTTTGTTTTTATTTTTGAGTTTCCTTTTTAAAGCACTAAGCATAGCTCAGCGCTTTATTGTCGTTAGACTTCTACATGTACTTCCGGTGCATCGAATAACCGCCCCATATGAGCAGAATATACATCATTTAAACTCGTTAGGGAACCAGTTTCAGGAGTTTGTGCACATTATAGAATTGCTTTTATGACTTCCAAATTTATCAGAACAGGGTTTTTTTTCTTCATTTTTCCAATTTCGTCAGGACATATTTCGTAATGTGATGCAAGGCCGCCATACCTATGCACGAGGTGACTACGGCGTAGTGAAGTTTGAACTGTTTATTGAACTACAATAGATGTATCAGAAAAAAATCACGGTAATTACCATTTGCATTGTTGTTTATACATAGTAATAACTTTTTTGCGTTTCCCCACATAGTGTATTTTTGTCGTTTAAACAAGTTTCGATATGTAAACAAAAAGGGTATGGAACATCGGTCAAGTCTAAATGTCATATTTGATATTTTCTACGCTAATACTTTCGTACATTGTTTATTATATAAAATATCATTAGGTCAGGCATTATTATTATTATGGCTAATTTTTCTGTCAGATTTATACGTGTACATCATAGTAAGTTTCGTAATTTTACTTTTTATTGTAGTCAATCTTTTCCTACATTTGATTAATAAAAGGAACGGAAATGAATTGGCTGTTGCGATACAAAGAAGCAGTTTCTAATACAACACACATAACTACACGGGCTATTGTGAATCGTACGGGCTACTGTGAATTTTATGTACGGGGCTTACATACATCATTGCAGGGGTGTCGCGCATTGATTAGGAAATAAAATGCGAATACAGAAGCTGAAATGTAATATAGTTTCATATATCTGTTGTATACATACAGAAGCTGGGTTAGCGCTATTCAGTACTATAGGTACTTTGATGTTTTATCTAATAACGACGATCATTTAAACACTGTGTTAAGCGGGGTTTCCAAAGGAATGGTAAAAATGACTGGCGGCTTTAATAAGGAGTTACGCACAGTCTAAGCAATTATGAATCCATATGTCAAAATGTTTGTATTTTATATTTGTCTCTATAAATTTCAAAGTATAAATTCGATCTCCCCTCCCCGACCCCCATAGTGTGACCCACTCTACTACTGGGGATCATGATTTTCACTAACAAGAATATACACTACCTGCTTCAATACAAGTTACAGCTTTTCTGGCAAAGTCGTTTTTGACATTATTTTTCTTTTTAATTACCACAAATTAACAAAATTTCATTTACCTAAGAATGCTTTGGTAAAGTGTTGCTGGCGAAATGAAACATGTAGAATGTTGACAGACAGACGGATGCCGGGAAAAAATGATCAAAATATCTCATTTGAACTCTAGGCTTACAAAATGCTTTTTTAACTCTTGTTTCTTAGAGAAAATGGAATATACCAAAATCTATTTAAAGCACCAGTCAGTGTTGATGAAGCAAGGTATAATGAAAGATCTGAAACAAAGATCATCTTGTGAGTTGTAACTAAATTGAATTGAATATTCATCAGCTATTTGTAATTAATGCATATCACCTTGTGCATGCTAAAAAATAAAAATGGTTTAATGTTGTACATGTAAGTGGCATTGAATATTGCAGGGCTTGGACTTCACTAAAACTGTCACTATGCATGTGGTCTCCTTATGTTTCCAAAAAAGTAGCCAACAGTCAAACTTGTTTAGCTCACATACCAACTAATGTGACGTGAAAATATGTGGGGATAATAAACTGCAAACAAGTTTGTTTTTATTCAATAATCTTTTTGATAATCCCTTTCTAATTTTTGTTCGATCTATAAACTAGGAAAAATGTCTGGAACTCCTGCAGTGTCACCAGACTCTTCAAAATTTACGTCCAGCTCATTGGTCACCAAAGGCTCTCCCACTGCTTCACAACTTTTAACTTCATTTGAAAAAAAAAAACAAACAAAGAAACAATCAACCAGACTTGATGACCCGGTTTTTATACCCCCCGCAAACAAAGTTTGGGGGGGTATATAGGAATCACCCTGTCCGTCTGTCCGTCCGTCTGTCCGTCCGTCTGTCCGTCAGTCTGTCCGTCCGTCTGTCCGTCCGTCTGTCTGTGCAATCGTGTCCGGTCCATATCTTTCTTATGGAGAAACATTGGAAGTTCTTACTTCACACAAAGATTGCTTATGACCTAAGGGTGTGTCATGACCTTGACCCAAGGTCATTCGGGCAAGGTCAAGGTCACTGGCAGAAAAATACAAAAATTCGTGTCCGGTCCATATCTTTCGTATGAAGAAACATTGGAAGTTCTTACTTCACACAAAGATTGCTTATGACCTAAGGGTGTGTCATGATCTTGACCCAAGGTCATTCGGGCAAGGTCAAGGTCACTGGCAGAAAAAATACAAAATTCGTGTCCGGCCCATATCTTTCTTATTGAGTAACATTGGAAGTTCTTACTTCATACAACGATTGCTTATGACCTAAGGGTGTGTCATGACCTTGACCCAAGGTCATTCGGGCAAGGTCAAGGTCACTGGCAGAAAAAATACAAAAATTCGTGTCCGGTCCATATTTTTCGTATGGAGAAACATTGGAAGTTCTTACTTCACACAAAGATTGCTTATGACCTAAGGGTGTGTCATGACCTTGACCCAAGGTCACTCGGGCAAGGTCAAGGTCACTGGCAGAAAAAGTGCAAAATTTTTGTCCGGCCCATATCTTTCGTATGGAGAAACATTGGAAGTTCATAATTCACACAAATATTGCTTATGACCTTAGGATGTGTCATGACCTTGATCCAAGGTCATTTGGATAAGGTCAAGGTCGTTGGGAAAAATAGTGCAAAATTCGTGTCCGGTCATTATCTTTCTTATGGAGAAGCATTGAATGTTCTAACTTAACACAAATATTGCTTAGGACCAAAGGGTGTGTCATGACCTTGACCCAAGGTCATTTGGGCAAGGTCACTGGCAGAAAAAGTGCAAAATTCGTGTCTAGTCATTATCTTTCTTATGGAGAAGCATTGAATGTTTTTACTTCACACAAATATTGCTTATGACCAACAGTTTTAAAAAAATAGAGCAGTTGTTATTTAGAGAAATAGACTGTGAAATAGATTCATCCAATATTTTCTATAATTGGAAAAATACACGCATTATGATTTTTATCTTAGCGGGGGGTATCAATTGTGAGCTTGCTCACAGTACCTCTAGTTTAAACTAACCTGATCTTAGCATCATACTACATGTTCTTATAATTGCATAATTGATCGTCATTCTCGTGACGTTATATAGGCAATGTTTAACACGAAGTATTGAACAATTTTTGCAAGGCGCTTAAATATACTGTCAACAGTTCTGGGTAAAAGTACGACCTGACAAGCAGTGCAGATTACATTGGACAAACGGGACGAAAGTTGCAGACCGTGTTCGGGTTTTCAAGAAGAAAATAAGAGATTCAGAAATAAGAAATATATGTAAACACTTGCCAATGAGACCGAGCTTGTTTGTTTCTCAAACAGTCATAAAACATAACGCATGTATAAGAATAAATAATACCATTTATTTAGTAAAAGACGAAAAGATAGATATAAAGATAAGGGGTCATTCATAAATATGTACGTTAAATATAATACATTTGGTGCTGAATGCAATCAGGACCCACACACTTATATGGACAATAAATATTTACAATAACAAACAATAGATGGCAGAAAAGACTAAAATGATTATGCAACACATCTATACTAATGAATTAAGACATTTCGCCAATAAACTACGACACGCCCGCACCAGAGTAACTGCTTACACCTTTAATATATCAACACGTGTGCTATGATGTCCGCGGGCTATAATTGAATTTTACCTGATAAATAATATTAAACCGATATGATAAAAACCTACTTTCATTTTTGATAAACCTGAATTGAAATGGTTTTTTTTTCTCCTTCAAAACAGTCTTTTATCTGAAATTGTTATACAGAACAATATAAAATTGTGAAATTTGACTTAAAGAACAAAATTTAGAGAGATGATGTACTAAACACTCACTGGTTTGAAATTAATGTAACTGCAACACAAATAATATTAAGAGCACGTACATATATACATGTATATCATCAATTTCAGTTTAAATTTTTTATCCCTGCCCGCTCCTCCAAATATCTAGCCAAGCAGTTTTTTTATATCAATGTTAAAGGATATGATAAGAAAGTAATTTAAAAAATGGACACCGTATGATATTATACAAAAAATAAATAACATTATGGTTCTACATACTGTGGTTTCATCAATGTTCGCTTAAAAACCAATTTTCAAAGATTTCGTTTTTAAGTTTATTCATGAATTTAAATGTTCATTGAAGTGCAATTTCTACTATCAATTTGTATTGATCGGGTCATTGGCCATGAATTGACGTTTACTTGAAACTGCGATTTTCACTTTATCCATGAAAATGTTTACCATTGAATATTCATGAAACTACAGTATTAAGGATTGTATCGTTTTAATGTGTAAAGTAATAATTCCTGCACTTTCGCGGGATATAATCTAGTGTATAAAAAATACATGACAGACACCATCCCCTCCTTTCACTGTATATACATAAGTAAACACCAGCATTAAAAAACTGCCTACCAACAAAAAAGGCGAGAGGCATAAAAATTAGGCCACATTTTTACAAACAAAATTAAGATATCTAAAATACTAATAAACCAATTAGGATATATTAAATAAAAAAATGAAACATTGCGTAAAAAAAATTATAAAATTGTTAACATGTAGCTACACATGTAAACTCATATTGCTAGAAATTGCTTGCATTTTCGACTATCGTGAATGCTATTGCAAAGCAATCAAGTATTTAGCTCAAGTCACCCTTAAGAAAAATATATGGATTTAAACTGACGACTTAATCTGACAGGAGTTTTAATACCATTTTAACTTGGGACAAAGAAAATGAAATTGATCAATAACCCACCATGTGTTTCACCATTAATTACTGTCTATGCTTTTTTTCTTCTTTTTTTTGGGGGGGGGGGGGTGCGTAAGTAACTGTATGGTTTTTTTTTTAATAATAGTATTACATTTCGAGAGAAAAAGGGGGAAAATACTTATTTCATTATTGAGATAAACATTTACATTTTAATTCCAGTCAATAGCAGTTATTCCATTAGTCTGTATACCTAGCATTGTGGAATTGAACAGTACTCCCATCGGTTGTCGGCATTTGTCGTATAACACCAAGGACCTGTGCCGTCGATTGAGTTTCGACAATAGTTTTCTTGATCAGCCAATTCATCAAACCTGTGTGTATGTGGTGTTTGGGAATCCCAGCGCTGACATGGTTTTCCCGTTTTTGTCACGTTTATAGTCCCAAAGTATTTCCTACCAATAGGATCATCCTTTCGAATGCATTCCAATGGGCGTGTCACTGTAGGAAGGAGGAACAAAACGCATTTAAAATGCAATATCAATATAGAAAAAAAATATCATTGGAAACTAAGCGATATGTTTCATGCTGGATCCTATTTGACCGGCTTCAAGAGTCAAAATACTTTTTAACGTTCACATCAAAAGAAATGCGTAAGTTTCCATTGTTGAACCGTTTTGACGTAAACAAGTAAAATATACAAAACTAAAAATTTAAGAATGACACAATAACAAAACTTGTACCACAATAAGGGATGTTGCAGATCTCAAAGCGCTTGTTTGGATCTGTAGTGTAGCACCATGGAGCTGGCTCACCATCTGGGTTTCTGCAATAGTTTTCTGGGAGACTGGTACGAGGGTGTGAATGCGGAGTCTGAGAATTCCATGCTTGACAGATTCTCCCAGATTGTGTTACGCTAACCTTTCCTGTGTAATCGTAGCCTGAACTGGATCTTTTACATTCGTCTTCAACAAGACCTGTAAGGTTAAAGTGTATATATGTATTGAATCTCGTATTTTGTCGAATCTCGAATAAGTCTTGGCCTTCGTACTTCTGAGTTTTTGTAATTGGGTCATTTTTACAGGACTACTATTTTAACACTAGATATCTTGTGTATTATTTTCTTTTATGGCTTGCAGTAGCTGGAAAGGTCGTGCCGTAAACCTTTAATATTATTAACTTGCATATTGCATTTGTTTGCATTGTACATATTCGACAACTATGTTGACATATCACAAATACCAGCTACATCTTTGTAATCAAATACCATGAAAATGTATGCTTATATCACTTGGATCATTTTGAAGTAAAGAAATGGATAATTTAAATACTGTGGAAACATTAAAATTCGTGGGGCCCAATTTTCGTGGAATTCGTGGGCGGCCCTCCCCCACTAATTTAAATCCTCAACGAAAACAATTTTAGAAAGAGTTATCTTTGTTAACCGACGCATCCACGACATTACATCCCCACGAATGGACAAAATAGTCACAGTCCACGAAAATTGCCCCCCACGAATTTAAATTATTCCACAGTATCCAAGCACATATTTTTCCACTTAAAATAAAATTGTAAAACAAGTAGTTATAGCTTTCTTCAAATCCATTATCAATATGTTTGTTAGCTTTATATGAACTACCCCTAATATACTCCGAAGCATTTAAAAACAAGTCAAACTTTTAACATGCAACTTTTTGAACATGCACATACATGTTGAAAAGAGTGTATCGAGTCACTATATTTTTTCTATCTATTGGCATTTTTGTCTGGCTTATCTCTTTTAATGACGTCTTTCGTTTCCAACGGAAGCCTGTGTCAAATCCTGGTGAAGAAATTGATATCTGAGAAAAAAGTGGTGATTTTTCTGTCGTTTTCTTAGGTTATATCTCTTTCAAACATATTTCAATAACACGTGTAGAACAAAAGAAATTAAAAAAATATTTTTAAACCAAAGGTTTCATTAGTACAAAGGGGATTGCCCTTCATTTTAAAGACCGGGATGGCTCTAAGTTCTCTTAATAATAACTTTTTGTAAAATATTTTTTAATACGTTATAGAAGGACGAATGTTTATCGTAGTGTTACTTATATATCGATATATCTTTAAACAGAGAAAGGTTGTCACAGCACCATTGAAAAAAATGCATGCTGAAAACAATATGCAGCCATCGTTGTTTTTGTTACACGGTCACTAAAAGGAGTTCTAGGGTCTGCCCCTAAAACATTCCTTTTCAGGTGTTTCTGAAACGATATACAATCTCGGAACACTTGTTGAAACAAAAATGTTTTGAATGAGTTTAATGGACAAGATCTTTCATTTGACATAATGAAAAAGGGCATTGCCCTTCAAATTAAGGACCTAAGTACGTTATAATCTTTAAAAAAAAATACTTTTAACTGTTGTAAATTTTGTTATACTTTATAGAAGCAATTCGGTTTATCCTTATGAATACATGCTACATGTATATCCATACGGGTTGTGCTTTATGAAATACTTCCGGCAGTGCGAACTGATTTTGAAACAGCCCCTCGCTTCAACGACCTATTTTCTATAATTTGCTAGTACTTTCAACATTACTATATCTACCTCAAAAATTGATATAATATGGATTTTGTCAAAGAATGAAGGAAAACACATAGCTGCGTAGCATACGCGTCTTGTTTGTCTCAAAATGTTGATTACTTAAGCCCCCTTCTAACTTGATTTGTGTAGTTTATAAAACTGCAAATTACGTGAACTGTCAAGAAGTTCATCCTGACGACACCATGAAAACAGAGCGTTATCCTTGTGTTTATATACATGAACTTACCGAAATAATGTTTCATAAGACTATTTTTTCCACCACCAGTATGCATCTTTATTCACTATTTTCAATTCAAATCAATAGGCTCGTGTTTGTTTTATAAAACATCAACAACCGTTCCTCGTTCGAGTCAATTCAAACTAACAAGCATTCGCAATTTTGTGTATATCATTCAAGTCTTCTGATCAGTATTTCCATTTAATCAAGTGAATAAGCTTTTAGAAAAATTATTTAGAGCTAAGAAATTATTTCAAGGTTTATTTCAGTGAAACTTAACATTAAAACAGTTTGATTTATCTCAGAAATGACGTACTAAATTGTATTGCCCAAGGTCACAGAAACTTGTCACAGTCACAGAAACATAACGTTGCATCATCGTTTTTTTATCTTCGAAAAAAATCAATTCAGGTCATATAATGACTGTATAAAAAAGCTTTATAATATAAATCAAATTGTATTAGATAAATAAAACATTTATTTTAAGTGATTTTATATTTGCTTTATCCAACTCATTGAAATGGTTATATTTGCTCGGCAGGCCTCGCGAATATATACACCATTTCAACTCGTTGGATAAAGCAAATATAAAATCACACAATATAGATATCCACTATATATATATATATATATATATATATATATATATATATATTAAAACAGCTACTCACTATAATACGAAAGGCTGTTGTTCAATTGCCGTCCCATTTCAGTGACTGTCATATTCAAGGTATGGCATGTATTATAGGTGAGGCACAATCCTGAATTATGGTTAAAGTTAAAAGTCCTACATCCGAAACTACAGAACATGGCACATCTTACAAGAGAGTGTGTGTGCCTGTTTTCTTTTGGTTCAAAAACACACATTTTGCTTTCAAACTCTGGAATGACTTCATAAAATTGATATACCAGAACCGCTGAGGACAATTTAAAAAGCAACACCAATCTTAACATATCAAATGCCCGGATTTTCATTTTTCGTAATTAATAGGAGAGTATGTCCTTATGTCACAATGGCTAAACTTATATTATAATTTTTAAAACTTGTTGAACTCACTTTCCTACCAGCTATGGTAATTGAATTGTGAATGAAAAAAAGTTCTGTTCTTCTTTTTTATTGACAACATAAATGGATGTTGAAATAAAGAATGCCGTTTACATAGCATTAGATAAACATATATTAATAGGTAATCAACGCATAACTTGTTGGAAAGTTCATAAAAAATTCATAGGCACTGATAAGCATCAAAAAGCATAACTGAGTGGCATTGATAGTTCACACGGAATATGCTTAATGTAGTTGTAAAAAGACAGTGAAAAGCAATAATCACTCTTTGAATTTTTTTTAATTTCAAATGTTTCATGAATAATTTGACATTTTTTATTTATTTTGGCTTAAACATTGTGATGCTATCGTCTTTTTAATCTATAAGAAAATGGAAATAGGAAATATTTATGATCTGAACACAGCTACTCCCATATATAACATATACATTTAATTGTTATCAAAATAATGCGCATTCAATATGAAACAGATTTAAATGTTGACAATTCTTTATTACACCCAAGTGCACATTTCTTACATGGCTTTCTAAACTCAAAGGCGCCTGGATAAATAATCTATTCGTCTGTTCGGCATACGGTTACACTCCTTGTTAGTTTTTCTGTTGTTCAATTAATCAGTAGTAGTACAGTTTGTCCCTCTTCAAAAGTTGATTTTCGAGGTTTTTATTGTCTCCCGCTGCTTAAATATCTAATGTTCGGACAATAGTATTAGATAAATGTTTTTGATTTTTTTTCTTTGCAATTTTCTATGAATAATGTAACTACACATACTCACCAATTGACTCAAGGGAAGAGTGGGTGAAAAAAAGTCACCCATGATGATGCAGATTCGGAGACTGTCATATGCGTGGGATTGCATGATCTATATAAAAGACACGTGTCTATATGTGAGTAACAGTTGAAAGAATTGCAGCCAATATGACACAGAGTGCTGCATCCAGGCGTGTTCACGAAGCTATCTTAGGACTACAGTGTGTCCTAAGTACATCTTAGGATCCGTCTTAGTTTTAAGTCTGTTTCTCGAAGCTCTCCTTAATTTAGGAACCACAATAACTTTGTCCTTACTTTAGGACATCACCTACCTTGTCTTAAGACCGTCCTAAGGCTTTAAAATCACTCTTTTTGGAATATTGGGACTGTTGTGAAGATTTTCTTAAGACCGGTAGAATAAAGCAATATTTTCCACAGTTCCCGCATATCCGACAAACCTCAAACTCCCAATCCAGTGATGTCCTGATACATATTTCCTTTTTAAAAAACCAGTCATTTGGATTTCGGGGGGAGGGGGGCCTTTTTAAGCGCTAAGCGCATGCGCAAGCGCTTATTAGGGTTTCTCAGATCTCATGATCTTTCCATGATCTTTCAATCAACGACATCTATCGGTAGTTTCAATCGTGGTTGCGTTCAATACTACAAATATCCAGACATAGTAAATATATTTGCTACAATCAAGTTTTTGTGAATTGAAGAGATTGGGTGCCGTTTAAGTTTCTATTCAAGTTAAAGTTAGAATTGTTTCGATAGAATATACATTTATGATAATAAGAGCAACGTTCGCCGAATTGTGTAGGACAAAATTACGATTAATATTAACTTTACAAGAGAAAACGTGTAACTTTTTATATACCCGCCCAATGATATAAAGTTTTAATTTAAGAAACGTTTGAGATGTTTGATGCTGCACATGAAATAATTTTCAATTCTTCGTCATTTTCTCACTTAGCGGACACATTAGCAACTTAAGATTTAAAATTCGTGGATCTACCTTGATATCGAACGCAACCTCGACAGCGACCTCTATCATGATGTAAACAAAGTGGGGTTCTATGATTAGTGTACAAGGTCTCATAAAATATCTCCGCGGTGAAATATAGTTCTAAAAAGAAGGTGTTAAAAGTTTTCATATTGTTGTTTAACTTTATTTCTTTTACACTTTTAATAATGAAATGCCAGATATAAACCATTTACCACTTAATTACTGATATATTCGATTTATAAATGATGAGGTCAAACCCGCGGAATAATACAATATTTACTTCGAGAAGGCGAGAAAAATCTTAAACGTGGGCGAACCTGAGAGCTGTTTAAACAAGAAGAAGACAATTAAAGTAGGCGGAGAAAGAATCATCAGACCGAGAAAAGGTAAATACAATCATATATCTGGCGGTAAATTTGATTGAAGATTACATACAGTGCAATATGCTTTTAAACCATTTTCAAAAGTAGTACGTCGAAGCAGATCTATTCGTTATCATTTAGACACTAAAATAATATGAGAGTATTTGAATAAGAATTTTATTTACGATTGTTTATAATGATATATATTTGAGAACATTGAGAGACTTGAGAATCATGAGATACATGAGAGAATTCTGAAACTCCAATGAGAAATTTGACACGACTTAGAATTTTGACACACATTTGAGATTGATGACTTTATGAGAGATTTGATGATACCCTTGATGAGAGATTTTATGAGAATTATGAGATTAACATGAGAATTATGAAACTTCAATTAGAATTTTGACACGACTAAGAATTCTGAGACACGCATTTATGAACAATGAGTCAGTATAAAAATTGTGAATTGTGAGAAACATACAACTTGAATTTTGACAAAGACTCAAAATGTAGATCAATTATGCTTTACAACAAAGTTGTCTTTATGAGAAGTGAGAACTTTGATTTTGTATAATTAATATTGACACTGTAGAACTTTTCTTGAAACCTTGTTTAGATAATTCTAAAAAGGTCCATTAGTTTTGAATTTTGATTACAAATTCAAAGAATGTAAGATTTTTGTAGATGGTGTATAATTAGTTTTTTTTTATAAATTAGAAATTGATACTAGTAATGGAGAGTTTTATGTGTCCATTTGTTTCATCATTTGGCTAAATTATTCTAAATTTTTAGGAATGACAGCTTAATCGATTATTTTAAAAAATATAACTGCGGGATATTATATGAAGCGTAATTTAATAATCGACATAAAACATTTGCCTGCCTGACGTTCAAGTTCCCTTTGTAGTCATGCCAAATGAATCCGATACAGTTGCAAGTATGCTCTACAGATCGGGACTAATTCTCTTATTTTGTGTCAACTTATTTATTGATTAGGATAATAATTTAATACCACTCGATAGTACACAGTTAAAGTATTGAAAGAAAATGGCTACAAATGATTCTCAGAAAAGAGTAGTTCAAGCTAATTTTAGTCAAGGGGATGTTTATTTCTCTAATGAATCCAGGGGTAAACAGTGTATGACAAACTGTGTTGTCTTCATAATGCAAAGTTGTTTGAAAAGCTTTGAAGATATTGACAGAAACGATTTGAATTTTACATTAGTGAAAGGTGATATTTTGTATAAAAAGATGTGTCAATATGGTTTTCTTCGACCAAATCAAGAACTTTTACAGTTTTCAGATTTACCAAAGTTTGTCAATTTCAAATGCGTTAGTTTCTCAATTGAAACTTTATCGACATTTTATGGAAACATGTCAGTCAATGGAAGTGTTGATGGTGTTGGGAAGAAGCTAGAAACAAGTTTGAATTCAGTGTTGTCATCTTCTTGTTCCAAGCAGTTTGCCATCCTAATTTTCCATTCATCTGCAGTTGCAATCACTTTTAATGAAAGAAATGGCACATATGGAGTATTTGACTCTCATAGTCGGGGTTTGAATGGTTTGTGTGATCCAAATGGATCAGGTGTTTTAAGTACTTTAGCATCATTCCAAGATCTGTGTTCATTTCTGAGAAAACTATGTATTTCATTGTCTCCAACATCAACTTTACAAGAAGTTCAGTATGAGATTTGTCGAGTCAAAATAGGAGTTTCCAAAAAGCGGAAGAAAACTTCCTTAGATTTGGATACAGATGTAGATGATGACCTGAACATTACTCACTCAGTAAGTGGCAAAAGATGTGAACATGCTTTTGATATTGTAAATAGCGAATCATCATTGAATACGGAAAAAAAAATGATTTCACTTTGAAGGATGTTACTGATGCAAGAATAGACAAAGTTGTTCAAAACTTTCAAAAGAAAGTTTGTCATGGACCCTGTTATATATGCAGTTGCTGTACACAAACATGGTTTAGGGAAAATGTTCATAAAGCCACTTCCCTCATTGGTTCATCAGATTTATTGCAAAACTGCTTACTTGGAATCAAAAGTGTGGAAAATACAGAATGGGTATGTAATACTTGCTATAGAAATCTAAAATCTCAAAAAATTCCATCCTGTTCTGTCTTCAATGGAATGGGGTTCCCAGAGAAACCCCCTGAGCTTGACATTACTGAACTTGAAGAAAGATTAATAAGTCCAAGAATACCATTTATGCAAGTCGTAGAGAAACCTCGTGGTGGTCAGAAAAGTTTGAGAGGAAATGTTGTCAATGTACCATCAGATGTGAATTTTACAGTTACATCTTTACCAAGAACTTTGTCAGATTCCGAAACTGTTCAGGTTAAGCTGAAAAGAAAGATGAATTTCAAGCACTCTGTATTGCATGAAGCAATCAGACCAAACAAATGCTTGAAAGCTTTAAAATGGCTTTTGAAAAACAGTTCATTATTTCAGACAGAAGGGATTAAAATGAATGAAAATTGGAACATAGAATCAGAAATGCATGAATGGCTAGGGTATGATGTGGGTAATAGTGAAAGTGATTCACATATTGAAACATTATCAAGTGAAACTGAACTGACTAATCAAAACAATGCAAATCATGATGATGACTCTGATGAGTGGACAGAGGATCCAAATTTTGAAAACAGGCTAACTGGTAGCACAGATACATTGCTTCATCCCGTTGATGTAAGGTCCTTGTGTAAAACCTTTTCATTTGCCCCTGGAGAAGGTCAGGTACCACTTGGTCTTTATCAAGACAATAATGCAGAATATTTAGCATTTCCAAGTATTTACTGTGGTCAGAAACGTCCCGAGAACAAAGACAGGCAAATGCCCGTGCATTATAGCACTATCTGCAAATGGGAATTGAGAAGTGTTGACAGACGTGCAGCTTGTTCAGTTCCAAATATTTTCTTTAAACTAAAAAAATTGCAAATCAAGCAAATTCAAGATCGAGTAAATTTGGCTATGAGAAAGTGTCAACTGAATGGGCAAAAAGTTACAGTAGGACAAGTTCTGAATCAATCAACTTTTGATAATATTGTGAGACTTGATGAGGGTTATCGTGTATTACGGCAGTTGCGTGGATCTCCAGCTTACTGGGAAAGTGCGAAAAGGGATGTGTTTGCAATGATAAGGCAGTTAGGTGTACCTACCTGGTTTTGTTCTCTATCAGCTGCTGAAACCAGATGGCCATCTCTTCTCAAAATTCTTGGACAACAGGTTAAACATGTTGAATACACCGATGAAGAAATTGCCAATTTAACATGGAAAGAGAAGTGTGAGCTTGTACAAAGTGATCCTGTAACATGTACACGATTTTTCAATCACAGAGTGCAAGTTTTCATTAGTGATGTTTTGAAATCATCAAATTTTCCATTGGGAAGAGTTGTGGACCATTTTCATAGGGTTGAATTCCAACAAAGAGGATCCCCTCACATTCACATGCTTGTATGGATTGAAAATGCACCCCTGTATGGAAAATCTGACAAACAAGATTTGGAGAATTTCCTTGACACCCATTCTTCATGTCAAAAGAGAAATGATATCCCAGATCTCATCAATTACCAAACTCATAGACATGCTCGCACATGTAGAAAGAAGGGGAAAAATATTTGCCGGTTCAATTTCCCCCTACCTCCTATGTCAAGAACACAAATTCTTGAACCATTACAGGATGCTGAAAAGGAAAAATATCCAAAAATTGTTGATGAATATGAAAGAATTGCTTCTCTTTTGAATGAAATGAAAACTGGCTTTGACATGTCTTTTTCAGAATTTCTTTGTAAACTTCAAATTTCAGAGGAAATGTACATAATGGCTCTGAGATCTTCATTGAAATCACCAAAGGTTTTCCTAAAAAGAGATGTATCTGAAATCAGAGTCAATTCTTACAATGAAATGATATTGAAATGTTGGCAAGCAAACATTGATGTTCAGTTTAGTCTTGACGCATATGCCTGTGCTGCTTACATTGTTTCATATATTTCAAAATCGCAAAGAGGAATGTCAAACTTGATGTACGAAGCTTGTAAAGAAGCAAGGCAAGGAAATAAAACTTTGAAGCAGCAAGTGAGACATATAGGGAACAAATTTTTGACTCATGTAGAAGTATCAGCTCAGGAGGCAGCATATTTGATATTACAGTTACCACTGCGTGTTAGCACTAGGTCATTCGCATTTATTAACACCAATCATGATGAAAACAGAACATTCCTTTTAAAACCATTGGATGTTCTGTCAGAACTACCCGAGAGTTCAACAGATATACAGTCAGATAATGCTTTGAAACGTTACCAGAGACGACCAAATGCTTTAAAAAATATCTGTTTGGCTGATTTTGTGTCACAATTCGATGTTATTTCAGAGAAAAAAAATGAAGGTAATCAGAACAAAGATGGTGATTTACCGGAGGATGAAAGAAATGAAGAAGACGAGGACATGCTTGCAGAACAGGATGAAACTGTAGATTCATTGCAAATGGAGTATCACATGAGAAATGGAACAATTCTTAGGAAACGCAAGACAAATAAAATAATTCGATATGTAAGATTTAACAAAGACCAAGATCCTGAGAACTTTTATAGAGAACAACTTATGTTGTTTTACCCTTGGAGAAATGAGACAAAGGATTTGCAAGGAAACTATGGAACATATGAGGAACACTACAAAAGAAAAGTTGAAATCATAAATGCCAATAAACTTAAATATGAGGTAGATGAAGGCATTATTGACATTGTTGAAAAGAATATGACAGATTGTGATGAAGAATTCCACGTGATTGCAGCAGAAGTGCAGCACAATGAAGAAGTTGACCAATATGAAAAAACAGATGATGAAAACATATTTCATGGGTGTTTCAACCCAAAAGATATTGGTCTCGACTATGACATTGGCCTTGATTTAGGCATAACAAGGAAACAAATCAGCATTTGTGATACACCTGTGAACTCACTTAGTCATAATGATTATATGAATTTGGTCAGAACTTTGAATGAAAAACAGAAAATATTTTTCTATCATGTATTACATAAAATGAAGATGAATGAAGGACCAATTTACTGTTTCTTGACTGGTGGAGCAGGTGTTGGAAAAAGCATTGTAACTACTGCTATTTACCAGGCTGTGACAAGGTATTTTGCAAAAAAAATCCATGAAAATCCAGATGATGTGAAAACTCTTTTGTGTGCCCCAACAGGAAAGGCAGCTTACAATATAGGTGGACAAACAATTCATTCTCTTTTCTGTATTCCTGCAAATCAATCTTTGAAGTACAAACCATTAGATATGAAGCAGTTAGATTCCTTTAGAGTCAAATTCCGTAGTTTGAAAGTTATTTTCATTGATGAAATATCTATGGTTGGAAACAAACTTTTCAATTACATAAATCTAAGACTTCAAGAAATATTTGCTACAGAGAAACCATTTGGTGGAGTAAGCATTATTGCTATTGGAGATTTGTTTCAGTTGAAACCGGTATTTGATGGGTGGATCTTTCAGAATTTGGTAGATGATTATGGACCTTTGGCAGCAAATCTTTGGCAAGACCATTTCAGGGTATTTGAATTGACAGATATCATGCGTCAAAAGGATGATAAAAGTTTTGCTGAACTACTCAATAGAATGCGCAAGGGATTGCATTCTTCTGCTGATATTGCCACTCTGAAAACAAGGTTAAAGTCACTTGATTCCATCCCATCTTCTTTGCCTTACTTGTACACTATTAATGCGCAAGTAGATGAGCATAACATGCTAGCATACACAAATGCAGAAACCAGTAAAAAATGTACAATTGTCAAGGTATTTTGCAAAAAAAATCCATGAAAATCCAGATGATGTGAAAACTCTTTTGTGTGCCCCAACAGGAAAGGCAGCTTACAATATAGGTGGACAAACAATTCATTCTCTTTTCTGTATTCCTGCAAATCAATCTTTGAAGTACAAACCATTAGATATGAAGCAGTTAGATTCCTTTAGAGTCAAATTCCGTAGTTTGAAAGTTATTTTCATTGATGAAATATCTATGGTTGGAAACAAACTTTTCAATTACATAAATCTAAGACTTCAAGAAATATTTGCTACAGAGAAACCATTTGGTGGAGTAAGCATTATTGCTATTGGAGATTTGTTTCAGTTGAAACCGGTATTTGATGGGTGGATCTTTCAGAATTTGGTAGATGATTATGGACCTTTGGCAGCAAATCTTTGGCAAGACCATTTCAGGGTATTTGAATTGACAGATATCATGCGTCAAAAGGATGATAAAAGTTTTGCTGAACTACTCAATAGAATGCGCAAGGGATTGCATTCTTCTGCTGATATTGCCACTCTGAAAACAAGGTTAAAGTCACTTGATTCCATCCCATCTTCTTTGCCTTACTTGTACACTATTAATGCGCAAGTAGATGAGCATAACATGCTAGCATACACAAATGCAGAAACCAGTAAAAAATGTACAATTTCAGCCATAGATACTGTTAGTGGAGATGTAACTAAAGACATTAAACAGAAAATTTTGTCAAAAGTTTCTGATGATCCATCAAAAACAATGGGGTTATTCAAAAATTTGCTAATAGTTGAAGATATGCCGGCTGAAATTTGTATCAATATCGATGTCGAGGATGGTCTCACTAATGGAACAACATGTTTGGTTAAAAAATTAGACTTTCGAGTGGAAAATTCACAGAGGTGCAGTATTATTTGGGTTGCATTTGAAAATGAAGCTGTTGGTTCAAAAGCACGTACAAAGTATGCACACCTTTTTGCTCCATATTGCAGTAAATCTTGGACTCCTGTCTTAGAAATTACAAGAAATTTTAATGTAGGCATGTTTCGCTCTGCATATGTGATCAGAAGACAGTTTCCTTTGCGTTTAGCCTGTGCTAAAACCATACACAAATCTCAGGGGTCAACCATGAATAAAGCCGTTTTGCATTTTGGAAAAAGGAAGCAAGAACACATGCATTATGTAGGTTTAAGCCGAGTTAGAAAATTAGAAGATGTGTTTTTATTAGAACTAAATGAAAGTAAGATTTATGTATCAAAGAGTGTTGCTGATGAAATGGATCGTTTGTACTCGGAGGCTACTCTACACTCATGTTTGCCACTTTTACAAAATCTGAACGAGGATTTAAAACTACTGTATCATAATTGCAGATCACTGCATTTGCATATCAATGATATGAAGTTGGAGAAAAACTTGATATCAGCTGATATCATTGCTATAGCCGAAAGCAGACTAAAACCATCAGATGATGCTACATGTTATGAATTACAAGGATATAGCACCTTTAGATTTGATGATGAGAAATACATAAGTGGAAGGCCATATCACGGAATAGTTATTTATTCAAAGATCCCTTTCCAGAATATAAGAAGACTCCATATTATGGCAACTGAAACAGTGCTTTGTCATATAATTCACCGGGAAAGAATATTGCAACTTGTCTTCTTTTATTGCTCTCCTCAAAAAGCTTCACAGGGGTATTTGTGTCAGTACCTTCAGAATTTGTTTGAATTGCTTGGAACAGAACATCATTTTGTTATTATGGGAGATGCAAATGTTGACTTTTTTACACAGACTTGTTTATCAGAATTTCTCATAGACCATAAAGTAAGCCAGGTTGTTCACTCTGTTACAAGTGATTATGACTCATGTTTGGACCACATTTATACCAATATGATGTGTCCTTCTCAAATATCAAGTGCAATATTGGAGTCATATTACTCTGACCACAAGCCAATTGTGGCTTATTTGCCATATCATGATGATCATACTGATGAACTTGAATAAAAACAAAAACAAAAAACCTTGAAATTATCATGATGATATTTAAGCATTTTTTCAGTTGTCAATGTAACATAAACTCAGTTGTCAATATAACATTCCTCTTGGGGTTTAGAAATAATTTTTCATACCGAATCAGACTTGAACTTGACATAAATTTAAATTTCAGTTATTCCATTAATACGAAAAATCTGAGTTACAATCAGGTGTATATTAGTTAATTCGAAAAAATATACATTTGCAAAAGAAACACTTTATTCCCTGTTAATTTTGTGAGATAAACTGTATTATCAATATAATATTTTTTTGTGCCATCAAAAGCTATTCTCTCTCTTCTGACTTTGTTTCAAAGTTGAACAGTGACAATATTGTTATTTCTTTGTAGAATGCCATTCAAAAGCATTCTTGACCTCAAGGAGGAAAAAACCTCGAGCTATACCATACTCGAATGGTATAACTGTCAAAGTGTTTACAAAAGGAACACATCGCTAAAAACAACAAGAATGGGTGAAGGCAAGAATAGATGTACCAAATGCCATAGAGGAATCTGCAGTTTAAATGATCATGCCCACATCACCAATAAAGAAGGTTTCTGAAACAAAGACTTCTCCATGGAGATCCATTTTCTCTGTTAAGAGACAAATAATCAAAGTAAGACTATAGTAAAATCTCAATCTTTGACATTGATAGTAGAAAACAACATACATTTACAACATGTTGGTATTTTATTCATGTACATCTGAATTTCTCCATTTGTTTATTATAGAATGAAGCCTCAAAAACTGTTACGGTTAATGGAACGACACATTTATTAGATCAATAACTCTTCAAGAAGATAACCCATGTACATTGATGTCACTCTTTAGACAGAACTTGCAGAACAAGAACAACCGATAGGGAATTCAAATCAAAATCTCCCATTGTCTGTTGAATGAGTTGCAAGATATGGAACTCTCAATTCAAGTAGGAACACTATTGTTTAGGTCAATTATTTGTTCATTGACTACATGAATGTATATATGTATTGCAAATTACAACAATATTATAACTGTCATTTTCAAATTTAAATTGTTTTTGTCACACTCAACTACCATATTTTTAAAAGATATACTGATAAAGAAAGTCAATCTGACATTTTTTAATATATATTTGCAATTTTCTTTCTTTGCAGAAAATACAACCACTTCAAATTCAAATTAGTGGACACATGGAAGCACTTAGGTCTACAATTGCAATAGGGCCATTAAAGAACAATCACTGGATTCAAACTACAGGGACATTACAGTTCAACTATAATCAGTAATGAAACAACATTATCAGAAAGTGACAACCATGCCTCCAGTCTCTCCTTCAATGAACCAAAAGATTATCTCTTGGAGTAAAATCCCAATTAACATTATTACCACACAACAAGGATCTGAAATTCTCAGTCTGAACATTGCATTTACTGACAACAACCACAACACCAATCTCAAATGAGAAGGAGATGGATTTCATACTGTAATTTCAGCTCTATTTATCAACTCAAAATTTTTTGTATACTTCTGAAAATTAATTATTCCCAATAGTTATGTAAAATTCTGAGGAAAAAAAATGTTTTCGAAGTATACACTCTCTCTCCTTTTTATATATGGTTATAACAAATATCATTCCAATTTTAGAAAAAAACATTTTTTTTTTGATTTTTATCGTAAAGGATTTAAACAAAAATATATTCAAAATGTGAAAGAACATTTAAGCTTTTGTTGTGCAGCAATATTGCTTGTTGTGTGTACATGTATATTATATGAATTTTGCAAACATTTTCCATTTGTTACAAATTAAGACATGGTTAAACCTTATCTGCAATTTTTTGATACACTTGTTTGTCCATTACCGGTATTGTTATCGATGAACAATTTTGTGACATGATTACTATTAAAGAAGTATTTTTATGGTTATTAACATCTTGCAGATTGGATTGTGCTTGTATTTAATTCATACCTGATGTACATGTGTTGGTTTTTAGTTTGTTTTGTTTTTTTATCTTATTACATGTTGAAACCAATCTCCAGCACCATTAAATTTCGTATTTAATTTTCTAGGCCAGCAAACAGATTTTTGTAATATTTATCACACTTAACTACATTTTTTTATTGAAGAAAATATGTTTTCCTTCATCCTAAAGAACCTCTATTGTTTATTTTTTTTCAATTCTTTTTTCAGTGTCAAATAATGTTTTACATTACCATTGTAAGCATTTCTAACTTTGTACTCATTGTGAAATTCTTTGCAATAAAACTTGTTAAATCTCTTAAATTTCTTTCCACTTTTACCTCTACAAATAACTTAAGACCTGTATGCATTGTGCAAATTACTCTTAATTCCCTTTACAATTTAAATTAAGATATAAACGAAATTATAAATGCATGGCTAATAAAATGAATATAAATGTTTTCACCTGCACAAAACAACAATGTTAATCTGAGATAACCTAGAACATTGTTTATGAAACCAATAATTACCTTCTTGCAAATATTTCAAAAATTGAAATCTTTCATTTTCCAGTAAACATGGTAAGGCTGTCAAATTCAACAAAAAATGGTACACCTTCATTCTTTGACATACTTTATAGATTTTCTCTTTCCTTTAATTGTTGTTCAACAGCGTAGAAAATGTGGTACAGCAATAACTAAAAATTTGCAGGTTGTGAGTTTGAATCCCGCTGGGACTTTCATTGTATAAATTTTTGCCTTATCCCATTTCTTTTTCAAATAGTGTTCAATTTCAAAATTCTAAAACAGAGAAAGTATATCTCATGTACATTGCTTATTATTAGATTTAACAGATGTTCCTTAATACAGTAACAATTACAGCGAATGCTTAGCGCTTCTCAGTACTTTCAGTACTTTGATTCTTTTTTGTTTTTGTGTTTGTTTTTTGTTTGGTTTTGTTTTTTAACCGGGTTTTCCAACGAAAAAAATCCGATTATTAAAATGGTGAAAATGACGGGCGGGCGGGCGGGCGGCTGCCAAAAGGGTACCCTCATTGTACGGATAACTCCTCCTACAGTTTTTGTCCCCCGCCGCAACGCGGTGCGGGGACATAGAAATGCCGGGCGTCCGTCCGTGTGTCCGTCCGTCACACTTTTTTGTAAGCGCTCTCATGCCTACAAATTTTGACGGATTTTCATTAAATTTATACCAAATGTTTATACCACTATTACCTTGGTCAAGTTCGAAAATCAGCATTGGTCGATACTTTTTGTTGGAGTTATGAGACTTTGACCACAATAATGACTCCAGTTTATCCGAAAATTGGCCTTGTAAGCGCTCTCATGCCTACAAATTTTGACGGATTTTCATTAAATTTATACTAAATGTTTATACCACTAAGACCTAGGTCAAGTTCCTAAATCAGCCTTGGTCGATAGACTCGATACTAGTATACTGCTTGACCGGCGGGGGACCCAGGAATTCTATTCTTGTCAAGATAGGAAGTTGTTCTTTTGCAGATCAATTGTACATATATCAGAGGTGTTTATATTGCTAGGATTTTGATTTCTGATAATTTATCAAAAAAATACCAGCTTTTGAACTTAGTCATTTTTTGGCGAAATATTGCATATAGGGTACCCTCATTGTACGGATAACTCCTCCTACAGTTCTCAAGATAGGAAGTTGTTCTTTTGCAGATCAATTGTACATATATCAGAGGTGTGCATATTGCTAGGATTTTGATTTCCGATAATTTATAAAGAAAATACTAGCTTTTGAACTTAGTCATTTTTTGGCAAAATGTTGCATATACATGTAGGGTACTCCATTTCACTGGATAAGGGTTGATATGGATTATGGATACAGTTTACATAAAAGAAAACCCGGTTTGCTGTCACATTGACAGCTTTTCACTTGTTTTAAACTAAATTGATACTGGACACTGATATATTTTTAAGTATTTGTAATTTAAAAAATGAATTATATTAAAATTACTGGGTTTTGGCATATTGTGTAAACTACTGACACGTACGCTTTTCTCCGGCGAACTGTTTCATGATTTATCACCACTTAAGTCTCTCAAAATCGATCTGTATGAATAAATATGAAAAATAAGAATAAACGTAGAAGGTTAGAATACCCTAACTTAGATGTTCCCAAGTTACCGTCGAGCTACATCTTAAGACGTGTTCTAAGTTAATCTTAAGGTGTTCCTAACTTTTCTCCTTAGTTATATCTTAGGAACACTCTTAGGTCTCATGGAAAGTTTCGTGAACATGCTTGCAGTATGTTTGTTTTCTGACGGTTCGTATTTGGACACCTTGTTGAATAAATCAAGCTTTGACTCGTACATCTTTGATGACATAGCTACTACATGTGACAGGGTTATGGATATAAGCATAATGTGAACGATGAGAATTTTCATCCTATTTTATTTAAGAGTTTAGACTTTGGTAATCAATATTTGCAATTTTAAATCTGTGTTGTAGAAATGTCGTATAGGTCATTAATTTTTATATTATTTTATTATACTGTGAGAGATGACAACGAGTTTGAACAGATTGTTATCACAATATGTGTATGTTGATGATATGAATACTCTTATTGTCAGCTTAAAATGAGAGGTTATTGGTTTCTGCTTTTTATACCCCCCGCAAACAAAGTTTTTTTTTTTTTTGTTTTTGTTTTTTTTTTGGGGGGGGGGGTATATAGGAATCACCTTGTCCGTCCGTCCGTCCGTCTGTCTGTGTAATCGGGTCCGGTCCATATCTTTCTAATGGAGAAATATTGGAAGTTCTTACTTCACACAAAGATTGCTTATGACCTAAGGGTTTGTCATGACCTTGACCAAAGGTCATTTGGACAAGGTCAAGGTCACTGGCAGAAAAAATGCAAAATTCGTGTCCGGTCTATATCGTTCTTATGGAGAAACATTGGAAGTTCTTACTCAAACAAAGATTGCTTATTACCCTCGGGTGTGTCATGACCTTGACCCAAGGTCATTGAGGCAAGGTCAAGGTCACTGGCAGAAAAAATGCAAAATTCTTGTCCGGTCCATATATTTATTATTGAGAAACATTGGGCGTTCTTACTTGACACGAAGATTACCTATGACCTAAGGGTGTCATGACCTTGATCAAAGATCATTTGGTCAAGGTCACTATCAGTTACAATGCAAAATTCTTGTCCGGTCCAAATCTTTCTCATGGAGAAACATTGGAATTTCTTACTTCACACAAAGATTGCTTATGACCTAAGGGTGTGTAATGACCTTGAACCAAGGTCATTTGGGCAAGGTCCAGATCACTGGTAGAAAAAGTGCAAAATTCATGTCCGGTCCGTATCTTCCTTATTGAGAAGCATCGAATGTTCTTACAGTACCGGCAACGCGGATCCCGTATTGGCCCGCGTTACCGTCACGGTATGTTTATCGTTCCCGCGATACACCATCGCGGTTTTTGATCGCGGTATGGATTTCGAACGTGATGACACCGTGACGGTGTGATTTACCGTTATTCCTGCTGCTGCTTGTTGTTGTTACTTTACCTGTACTGTACATTACATTCAATGCGGGTCGGGTAAATCCACATCAAATATGCGACTTCAGATTTAAGCATAACAGCTGCATTGTAAATAAATCGTGGTCCATATTATTATAAAATTAATAAATTATATTTATGAAATAGAATTTCATGAAATCGGAAACTACATTTGAATTACAACATAACATGATTATTACGATGTTAAATTTTGTGATGTGTAAATAAGAACACATATCTTTGTATTTGACGTGCTTATTTCAGTTATTATTTCTATTAGTTGATAATCCTGTTTTTATAACAATCTTAAAATTAAATATTTTCATTAGATGAACTCGTATCAATGCAGAGCAATTTCATCTTCTCATTTTATATCGCATAGCGCCGTAAACTGTCAATACATGTGTATGTTTTAAATTGAGAAATGAATAAATGTCAGGAAATCAACTAACAAATCTATTTTCCATTCAATAATAAATTTATCATTCATATATAAAGTTTGTGCTGCGTTAAAGCACATGAAATCATAACGTGTTATCAGTATGCGTTTCCTGTGTATACCTATAAAGTTAAAGTCACGATCATTTTTGTGTGTACATGTAGTGATTAAAAACTCAGGGTAGAAAACGACATGCCCTTGAGGGTTTCCACACCTACAATCGCAACTTCTCGGGCCTTTCCGGCAGACTCGGAAAAACACCTCGAATGTATTACCTAGGCGTCCATGACAACCCCCCCTTTTTATAAAACTCGATATAAACACAACACATTTTACGATCTTTTGAGATGCAAGATAGACTTGTAAGGCTGTCTAGCTGATACTTTTTTTAATGGGAAGCGACTCCATTTTGTATGAAATTCTAACATCCGGTAATGTTTATACATTCAAGGTGTTTTTCCGAGCCTGCCGGAAAGGCCCGAGAAGTTCCAATTGTTCAGACCTATTCACGACAAAAGAAAAAAGTCTATATCGCGTACGGCTTCGTCTAATCGCACAACACCTTACAGGAGAGAGAGAGAGAGAGAGAGAGAGAGAGAGAGAGAGAGAGAGAGAGAGAGAGAGAGAGAGGCGTTTAGGCGTAATTTATTGTACACTTATGTGAAATATACTAATATCCAATACTAAATATTCATAAAATTTGTATTCATAAAAGAATATGGTACTCTGTGATTGAATCCATCATGCAATTTCAGATTTAATTGAGACCACGTGCTGCACCTGTCAATCAAATCAGCCCGCTAGCTTTACCACGTGTTTCCTCCATGATAAAGTTTCGTTCTATTAGTTTTATTTTTAATAAAGAAAATAAGAAGGATGTTTAACAGTTAAGTTTTTTTAACAATCGTGATGCATGATTAATGTGTTTGGAAAGTTTAATCGTTGTGTTTTTTCTCTATCTCTCGTTTAGTTTATAATGGAGGTTTTTTGCGGGAAGGAACATCTTCGACACGTTTAGCGGTTAAAGAAAGAAGTAAAATGAATCAATTATTTGATATAACTACATATATTAGTTAAATTGTTTGATATGCATGTAAAATTGTTTGATATACATGTATAATTCTTTCTTAGAATAATCGTTACACAGATTATCTACCTGCCTAATTCCTGTGTATTCTGTGCGTTCAAGCGTAGAGTGATTTCCTGTCAGTGCGACGGTTTCACACCTTTGTGTAAAACAATAGGGACTAAAGTCAAATAAAGTTAACTTCGACAGTCATAAAGCGGTGGGGGGGGGGGGGGGGGGGTAAGGTTACGATAACAAGAAACGGGTTTACATATTTGTAGTAGCTTCTAAATAAGATTACTTGTACATGCACACATAAAATGATATCAATACATTTACTTAAATGTTTAAAAAGTTTTTTATCGGCATGAAATATAAACAGCAAAACTTTCAAAACATATTATCAATTTCTTTGAAATGTGTAAGAACATAAGAACGATTTAACAACATTTCCTTCTCCCAAAAAATTATCTAGTTATTCTGTTAAGAGAGAGAGGGGGGGGGGGGGGTGGCTCGGTCGCGAGCGACGCTAACCTCCGTCACGGCGGGTAGCTGGTACACCATCACGACACCATAACATGGGAGACTCACAATATCTTTCGATTACCTAATGTTATGCAACTCTGGGTATCTCTAAGGCTCCTTACTTTCTATTTGTTTTAATTCAGTTCAGAGAGATACACGGTAATTTAATTTTTTCGCATTACAATGCTGGCAAAAAAGTTGATGAGAAAGGAGAGGCTGGTAGCCACTCGGTATCTTCCATCTCTCGCAGCTTGGCCCTTATATCCTGCTCACATCCAGCATGCAAGACCACAGCTCGATCGACTTCCTCAGGCCGGCCCCACTGAACGTCATACTCGTTTCCACACTAAATATTCAAGTCAGGCTGAGTCTTGAAGAACACACGGCTTCGCACTTAAAGATTGTCGTCGCAAACGTAACGCACTAGAAAGTGGGAATCCTCGCGCAATGACAAACGATGAGCCATACTTTTACCTTAAGTAACGCAACACAAATTCAAACCGTGAATTCACACAAATGTTCTTAACACGTAGAAGACCTTGTAAGAAATGAACGGAACGTGCTAAAAATACCGGGTTGGTAATTTTATAAGAAGCCCTAATTTTTAATCACTTGCTAATCATTAGTTGACACGCATGGACTTTAACAACAACAATACAAATGTAGGCGGACCAATTGTTAAGAAAACACAATCACACTGCGTACACATTTATAATTTTATTGGCAATTAAAATCATTTCATGATAGTTTTTAATTAAACGACCTTTTTAAAATATGATAATGGATTCGAAAATATTTTATTTGCAATTGCTGCACAAGTATTAAATTAAATACCTTTATTATTTATTCAATAGCTATGAAATAAAAAAAAATAGTAAAAAAGACTCCAAGTATTTTGCTTATAATCTCTGTCAAAATCAGATTAAATATCGTCATTAAATATAAAAAAAATGCAATTTATTTGTCATTCGGGGAGATAACTCCCGCTTGTATACGATACTTTTCCATCGATAATTTTACCGTGGCGGGGACAGGTAGATGATGAGATTACCGAGATAGGAACGCAGTATACAGTACCGATCAGACCCAACCTAACAGAAAGTAAACCCCCACTAAACCCTAGGTTTACTTTCTGGGTTTACTAGAGTGGACCCAGAGTAAACCCCAAGTAAACCCAGAGTGGACACAGAGAGTAAACCCCGATCAGAAGTATACCCCTGAAAGCAGACGCTACATGTGTATTCGGAATATACAATGGGCAGGAATCACAGGCAGTAGGATGATAAAATAAAATACAAGTCTGCTTCACACTTTCATGCGTATAGTTGACTCCAAAAGCAATTCTCGAGTAAACCCAAAGTAAATCCCAAGTGGACCCAAATTTTCAAAAAGTAAACCCAAAGTAAACCCGGAAAGTAAACCCAGGGTTTAGTTGGGGTTTACTCTGGTGTCAGGTTGGGTCTGATCGGTACTGTACCTGTCTCACCTGGCCGATCACCTCGCTGTGTTTATACCGTGACGGGGCGCGGGAAACACGGGGTCCGCGTTGCCTGTACTGTACTTCACATAGATATTGCTTATGACCACATGGTGTGTCATGACCTTGACCTAAGGTCAATTGAGGAAGTACAAGGTCATTATTTCAAAAATGCTAAATTCTTTCTGTGTCATGACTTGTATTATTTATTGGAAGTATTAGAAGCTAAAATTTGACACAAAGCTTTGTTTTATCAGGCTACAAAAAATTATTTTTGATTCTCATCCACGTCTCTCTGAAAATGGCCTGCCCCGATGAATTTTTTTTTTTTGGGGGGGGGGGGATGTGTGGAAAAAAATATTTCATAAAAAATCGGGCTCAGTATACCAATAATTCAAAATGTTTAAATATTAAATGGCTGCTTGACATGTGGATTTCGTTTGATTCGAGTCATGGTTGTTAACGGAAGGATGCAAATGTCCTCATGCATTAACAGTTAACTTAAAATAAAATGGAATAGAAATAGGATAGAAATTGGTTTGTTTACTCCTATTAGCATTAACAGTTTTAAAAAATAGAGAGGTTGTCATTTATAGAAAATGGACAGTGAAATAGATTCATCCAATATTTTCTATAATAGCAAAAATACATGCTTAATGATTTTTTTCTTAGCGGGGGGTATCAATCGTGAGCTTGCTCACAGTACATCTAGTTGTTTTTGGTCTATATAGAACAGCTACGAGCATACATCCTATTCTTTTCATGCACAACAGATGTAATACCATTTAAACGATTTTTATTTTCAAACACAAGAATGTAGCTCAAATTTGCATGTCATTTTTATAATCCATTATGAATACACTGAAAGGTTGGGGGAAATGTTCATCTGTGCTTGTCTGTATTATTATCCTTTATCAATACTGAAGGATGGGGGGGGGGGGTAACTGTTCAAGTAAACGGTGAATTGGTAATGAGTGACAACATGAAAATGTAAAGTAGTGAACAGGTAAGCGGCAAGTTTATTCACAGTACTAAATTATTTTTTGAATCAATTACACATGTAAATACAAAGAGTAAAATAAGCACAGGATGAACTAAATGTTAACTGCAAGGTCTTAAAGGGCGACTGAGCTAGTCACATTTCAACTGAATGAATTTGAGCGTTTAACCATGTATTGATAGCTACTTTTGAATGCCGTATAATGTGTAATTTCTGCGGTTGTTTATTTTGTGCGGCATTTTGCGGGTATAACAAAAATCGCAGAATCCATAATCGCAAACTATTCTTAAAATATTGACATAATTTTTCATTTATTGCGTTCATTACAGTATCTACCCGTTTCAGGCGGTTTGTATTCTTTCTCGTAGTCAGTATGCTACTTAGTAGTTTGTACGTTTATGCGGTAATTAACCTTAATTTACTCGTTATGTCCTTTCTGGGTGAAACAGTTTCCAAAATTCCTACCTTCTACATATGTTAAAAGGGAAGTCTTTTCTAGAATATATATCTTTACAAATACACAATTGAAAACGTGATACTTTTTTTTCAGTGAAATAGATACACCTATCGATCTGCACGTCTAAATAATGTATTCAAAGCGCTTGTACGAAGTCCATTAGTTTTACAACGAACCCCCCCCCCCCCCCCCCCCCAAAAAAAAAATAACAAACATTGACCACGCGACAATTACCGCATTTAAAATGTCACCAGGTGACTGATTATTTAATGGGAAATTATGATCGAGCGTATCTCCCTCATTACTCACGGTATCGGCGGTAATGCCCAAATCGAAGTTTTGATACACGTATGAAAGAGTCAAAGTTTGATTCAATGTATTATACGTTGTATGTTTATCTTTGCGGTCTAATAGAATCGCAGGAATTGAAAACGCAGATTTTGATATAATACTTTTTAGGGTCTCAACCGCCAAAATTTCGAGCCGCAGAAAATACCCGTTATACGGTATATCGTTTTGTTCGAATTTTTACTAAAACGGTAGTTACAATTGAAATGTTCTTAAAATTGTTATTTGATAATATGTAATATACATGTATTTATCAAAAACTTTGTTATAAGAGATATGACAAACTTATGTTAATATTCGCTTGCATCTGAGGCACAGCTTGCGCCTGTTAGCGTTAGTGTATTCATTATAATTTGCATGGACTTTTATAATATTATCAAAACCTGCAAACCGCTTTGGTTGACTTTTTCCCATTGCGTCACGATCAATTCTGTCAGCTACGTCATGCATAAACAGTACACGCCGCCGTTGTGAACACTTTATGATTGGTCAACACCGTTTCGTAGGCGGAGTTATCAGTACACGCTTTTGCAATGCCATAGCTGAAGGGTTTCTCAGAGCTGTTCATTTTCCTTAATATGGAGTCATTATCGACTACCCCGTATGTTTAAATTCTGTGCAAAACTCTCTCTCTCTCTATCTCTCTTTGTAAACGGGTGTTAAACCATAGTCTCAAGTCTAGAGCACGGCGTTAAACAAGATATAATATTTAAAAGTTGCATTGGTTAAGCGTTCATTTCATGTATACATCGTAAATGTATAATGCACATGTATTACATACTAACTTACCAGTCGAAGTGATTCGTATGAATTCCTCGATTTCTACATCTTTCGATCGGCAATGGAGTCAAATAACAAACTGAACGATGAAGCAAAAGAACGAGACGGAAGTGGAAAGTGCAAGGCGGTATCTACATGTGCGTCTTCATTAGACATGTGTCCGATTCGTTTCCTTTTCTGCCACCCTATCTCTTTCGGTGTAAATAAATATTATATACTAAATTATCCCCAAACAATTCACTGCAGATTTCATTATTTTACTTGTCTCTGAACCACTGTTCGCCAGCTCCATACATGTACACTGGCGTGATTTTACTGGCTTGCATATAAAAATTACAGCTCTTGATCCGCTTTCCGAGTAAGCCGAAAGGTTGTTTATTAGGAGAAAGTTTTGGGCAAGTCAAGCGACAATTATTAACAGTAGTAAATGTCTATAAATGACGAAGTCTTTAAATGAATTAATTGCACAAACTGTGGTATGATATGATGTAAATCTTTTCAAAATTTTTGTGCGCCATAAATTGCAAGTTTTTTGTGCATGTAAGTATTGTGTGCACTGTAGCTTTATATTTACCAACTTTCTACGAAATTTCTACGTAGAACTACAACTATTCACGCATGTACTGTATTTATCTTTTATCACAAGCGGACACCTTCGAAACCCCTACCAATTTCGACAGTCACAAGTACCCCGGTGAATTTTTCATTGTTGTTCCGTCCGTGCATAATTAAGTCTGAACCAGCAGCCAATCAACGGTAGGCTGAATCCACCAATAAAAACGTTTGTGATTTAGGTGCGGGTATTGTTTATGCATGACGTAGCTAATAGAGTGTAACGCGACGCGATCGGAAAAATCCAACCAAATCGGTTTTAATAATATTTACAATATGACAAAACTATTAACCTCAGGCATATTTCAAGCAAGGAAGGTGACACCTTGCTCGACCAGTGATTGTTTCTCATAAATTAAACCTATATTTATCATTTCTTGGATCTTCTAGTTAGTAATAACCGGTATTCTCTACCGTAGACTTTTAACCTGAAAGGGCACCAAATATTACAATGATCAACGAATTATATACAAAAAAAGTCCGTGATTTTTCACAATAAATTCCTTATCAATCAAAAAATCCCATTTTAAAAAGTCATACCCTTTTGATCAGGGATTGGGTCAACTACATTGGAAAGTAATTAATGAAATCACTATTACTAGGTTAGGCCTCTCAATTAAATTACCATTACCATCACAATAAAAGCACCTCCGAATGAAGCCACCACGAATTCTAATGATTCCACAGTATTTACTTTTTCTAAGATTTGTTAAGATTTGATTATTGCACTTACAACGTCATTCATTTGTTCGTCTGTTTCAACTGTCTGTAGCACAAAGTAAATACAAATCATGCGCATTCTGACCACCCGATTATCGTGAATTTGAAATCTGTCAAAAAGGTTTGAAGTATTTGAGACTACTGGACGGAAGCATACTCGGACAATCAACACAAAATCTGACTATCACTGTCTTCCGTGTTGCATAATTTTTGGAATTACTTGTTATAAATACGTTCAAAAGGCATGACTCCCCCGTACGCTGGATTCGACTCCTCCTTTCTCTTGGTCAACCCCCCCCCGTTGGGGGTTATATACGGTGTTTATAATTTTGTAGTTTGGTGGAAGATTCAATACGTTTTTGTCTCGTTGTGTTGCTCTTATCTCATTTACAAATGCTATTCAACAAACTTAAAGTACCAGCGTATTAATTTAATTAACTCAAATATACACGGACACAGTGCAATGTTTTTTAGAGTATTTACTACATGTATTCTACACTTCTTTTTTTAAAGGTATTTTCTATATGATATAAAACAAATGATCTAGAAATATTTCGTCAATCGACGGATTTTCATAAGGCAAACCTTTGGATTAACATTCGTAACATAATAATATTAACTACTCATAAGGGTTGATGTGTCCGTGTTACTATAAGTGCTGTACAGTTTCATTAAAAAGGAAAAAAAATGAATAATCCATTTGTCCAACATATACATATTGTATTTCATTCCGTTTTATAGGTACGTGGGTACAATGGAATGTAAATACTGTAGCGTGGTATATATCATGGACAGGCATTCTTTGAAAGAAACTCAATATTTTTGTATATTTATTGAATTGCATACTCTATAATTGCACATTTATGACTACACAGATATCCAATAAAATTCCAATTTTTGTGCTGCATTTAAACTGTGTTTTGTTAATGACAGCAGTCAGAATCATGTGACATTAAAATTGATTTCCAAAACATCTCGGTGTACCTCTGCAATTCCTGACGAGATTTACGACGCATTAATTGTGTTGTAGCTAAAAGGTGATCTAGAATACGTGAAACATTTTGTATGATAACACTTGTATTTCTTACTTTCATTGCCATAATTATATAATCAAAAGGTAAAATATCCTCTAAAGTCGTTATGTCACTTTAAATATATATATATATATATATATATATATATATATATATATATATATATATATATACATGACATTATTGTTAAAAATAATATTGAATTATTAGGACCCGACACTGTAAACCACACCTGATTTTGCATTATAATAATATTGAAGAGATACATGTAATACTGGTAGTTTAAGAGTGTTTCGGCGGTATAGTAAGCCTCATCAGGGGTCCAAATTTAGTGTACCTATTGTAAGCGAGATTTTTTTTAAAAAATATCTCCCATATTTTTTTGTTTTTGCTGTATGCAATGATAGGTTCCGTGACAAATAACTGTTTGCAAGCTGAGTCCGTCTTTAAAATGTTCCAGTAGGTCAGTTTTTTTTAATCCTTTGACGCGGGGGTTGAATTGTGTAAACATGACGTGTGGCTGTTTCAGTTTGAGTTTTTCTTTTGTTTTAATCAGTAAGAGTTTTCTTTCTTTTCCTGAGATTTCGTCAATAATCGGATTTATTTCCTTTTCAGAGTAACCCCTCTTTAATAAATGTCCGTTGAAGTCCTGTAAATTTATACTAAGGGTGGATTGATCGTTTGTGTTTCTCCAATGTCTAATGCATTCTCCTTTGATGAAACCTTTAAATACTGATGCGTTGTGTGCGCTATTTCTATGAAGGTATTGGAAATTATTAGTTGGTTTGATAAAGGATTTGATTTCTAGTTTATGACAAATGCTAAATCTTAGGCCTATCCAGAAAATTCACGGATGTTTGAGAAATTTCAAGTGTGAATGTAAAATGCTTGTGACAGTTGTTAGTGATGTCAAATAAACTCAAAGATTTCTTCTTTTAATCCATCAAAAATGATAAATCAATCATCTCTGACTCTTCCATGAAATAGAATTTTGTTTGAATACTGAAATTGAGATTCTATGTATCGAGTAATTTCGTACATTCTCATATCCGAAATTTCTGGCGAAGGTATTGCACCCATGATCCATTCTATGATTTGCTTGTAGTATTTCCCGCATCTGAGCAGGAAGAATAAATCTTGGACATATGGATGCGATATGTCTAAATACTAGGAGCATTTCATAAAGAATATATCAATACAGTAATGGTTTATCTTACAACCAACAGCTGGCCTGTTTTCCACACAGGGGCCAAGCCCGGTTTAACATTAATTTCAATGTAACCATAAATAAAGAAAGGGATCGAACTCTGACCCAGATAAAAAAAACTACCAGCTCGCTTCAAAAGCCTATTTAATCAATCAATTTTAAAATACTCGCAATATGCATGTATTTCTCAGAAATGTAATGTCTGAGATACAGTTATGCCGAATGTCAAGTTGGTGGGTCTTAAAATAGCGGAGATATACGTCATTATTCTCTCAAAGTCGCCAGTTTATTTTTACTCGGACATATACCGGTCCAGGGCTCACGATGCGATGTTGCCTATGACAACAGCAGTATTGCAAGTCGAGAAACATTCGCACTAATTTTTTAAAATCTTACATCAAACGCAAGCTACTTACATACAAAGACTCCGATAAAATTCCTTAAATACTCTCCATACTGAACTTTTATTCTGCAACCACATGACATCTGACGTTTGATGTGAGATTTTAAAAGATTAGTGCAAATGTTTCTCGACTTGTTGCAACACTGCTGTTGTCATATGCAAAATCCCATCGTGAGCCCTGGACCGGTAATGTCCGAGTAAAAATAAACAATTATTGATGTGCATACTACATAAACGTTTGCCAAAATAAATCAAACTTCAAAACGTAAATATAGTTTACCATGTACATTGTTTTCTTTGTTCAGTGTTTTGAAAACGATGTACAGCTGCCAACAAAATGACAATGTTTTCTATTATTAGGTAATGTACAGTCTAAAACAAGCGCCAATTTTATTTGTCTCCTTTTATCTACCCGTCATCATCTACATATCCTCGGATATGTATGGTTCACACTGGGAAGTCATATCTTTGCATAGAAATCGGAGAATCAATTGCTTTATTATAAGTTTACACAAATTTGGAAACGATTTCTATTTTCATAATCGTTAATATAATCATATTCCTGGAATAACCTTGTTAGGTGCTGATTCGAAATCTTTTATACAGTACCAACTGGGACAATGGTGTGGATTCAGAGGAGTTGAAGAAAGAAATGCATATAAGTAAAGCCTAAAGAATTACAATGCTATGATAAGTTTTATGACTTTGCAAGCGCCCTAATATAAAGTTGATCAAAAGTTGTTCAAATTTGGATTAAAAAATGTGGCCTCAATAAGAAGTTCAAACGTTAATATAGGAAACAATTGGATTTTAAATTGTTTAAACCATGCTCAACCACCAATACAATACTTGTGTTTTTTGATAGTTTCACAAATAAAAGATAAGTGGAGCAAAATCAAAAATCTTTTCAAATATATGTTTCTAATGGTTTCGTTGTTTATGTACTAAACCTTTTTTTAAAAAGGTTTGAGTAAAGTTATGGCCATTGCTGGTACGATGATCCATATTCTTTTTGTGCCTCTTATTTAGAAATACATTTTAAAAGTAAATAAAACCCAACTGCTTTTCTTTGATGAGCTATTAAATTTTATTACCAAAACGTTTGGTTTCAATCAGCAATAATCAAAAGACCAAGTATCATAACACTAAGGACTGGCTTCAGGTCTCCACTTGTATTTTTTCCTGCTCTGCAAGGAAATAGAAGTATATGTAAAATATATTTTATATAACCTATTATACATCTATTATCTTTTTTCCCTTGGAAATTGACTAAGAAATACGTTTTTCTCAACTTACATTTTAGTTTGATTCTTTTTCGACAAATGATAGCATCCTTGGTCTAAATATGAAACAATAAAACATAGGATATTTTGAGTATGATCATGCTTAGACTCATTTCTTTAAGGTCAAGATCTAGTTAATGATTCTAGAGTATCTGTTGATGCTAGAACAGTTATGGCGTCGGAATTGAGTGATAAACATTTTTCTCCTACTTTACGGCTTTAAAGGAATTATGTAGAAAGTGAAACTGTTTCTTGCCTTTCTCAATAAGACTATGTTAAAAGTAATCCCGATATCAATATTCATAAATTGACATGATTTTTAAGAGGAGGTAAAAAGCTTAAAAACCGTTTTTGGAGAGCCTCTAGGCAATCTTGATCTACTTCATTAGTAAATATCGGGGGGAAAACTCCGAGATTTGTTACTTGTTTCCTTCATATTTCATAGAAAATAACATTATAAAGCATGATTGTTCAGTGTGTCCATCAAATACAAGTTAATATCCGGTAAACCCTATAATACAAAGCTTTTGTTATGAAGCATAATTGAAACAAGTTATATCTTTAATTTTATAAAAATGTAGACACCTTTCATTTACTTATTTTGGACCTTAAGATCTACTAGTTTATTAATGTTATCAGATGTGACAATTTCTTAAAAGTTGTACCTCATTCAGTTTAGTTTAATCATTTTGTTTGTTATAGCTTTTTACTCTCTTTAAACCATTTGTGTAACAAACAGTACAGGAGTTGTTAAAAGCTCAAATTGTGATTAAATTGTAATTTGTTAAAACAAATATAAAGTAGAAGAAACTGGGCCCACAAGATTATAAGGTTGCAGGAATCATCGACACGAATCAATAGTGATCTAAATGTACATTGTACAGGTTTGAACGAAAATTAATCACTCAGACTATATTATGTGAGAGTAGAAGTACAAGTCTGTCCCGGCTAAAAGAAAATAATCACACGCTTTTTAAAAATGTCAGATATTAAAATGAGCCGATATTCTGTAATTCAACATAATGTTATATCAACATACATTTGAAAACAAAAAGTTTATAAAAACAAGAGATGTTTGTGAAACACTTATGCCCCCCTCCCTTTGAACATCCACACACAAAAAATGAACGTAAACTGTAAATATTTGGATTTTTTTAAGTCCAAGGGGCATAACACTGTCGAAAATTGCTCTATCATACCCAAAATTAAACTTGAACTAGATATTATTTAGATCAATCTGCATACTAAATTTCATATCAATATGTGCACCCTCTGCTAAGAAAATGAGCGGAAATTGCAAATAACTAGAATTTTTCTACGTCAAAGAGCATAACTCTGTCGATAATTGCTCGATCATACCCAATATCGAACTTGACCTAGATATTATCATGATAAACATGTATACTAAATTTCATTTCAATATGTTCACCATCTGCTAAGAAAATTACCGGAAACTGCAACTAACTAGAATTTTGTTACGTCCAAGAGCCATAACTCTGTCGAAAATTGCTCGATCGTACCCAATATCGAACTTGACCTAGATATTATTTAGATCAACCTGTATAATAAATTTTATTTCATTTTGTTCATACTCTGCAAAGAAAATCAGCGGAAACTGCATATAACCTGAATTTTTCTACGTCCAAGGGGCATAACTCTGTCGAAAATTGCTCGATCATAACTAATATCAAACTTGACCTACATATTATCATGATAAACCTGTATACCAAATTTCATTTCAATATGTTCATCCTCTGCAAAGAAAATGAACGGAACCTGTTGATGGACCGACCGACAGACCGACCGACCGACAGCAGCAAAGCAATATGCCCTCCCTTCTTCGAAGGGGGGCGTAAAAATAAAAAAGAGTAACCAGTAGGGTTTGAACCCAAACACTGCATGTTTGTATTCAATAATCCATGACAAAACCATTAAGCCATGCGTGACTAATATGCGATATAAAGTAGTGTTTTGAAACAACATCGTCATATCATTGGACTGTTTTTTTATTCTCGAAAAATATGTTTGCAAAGTACATAATTAGTCATCTCTGGGTCATCCCTCCATCTTTTTTTTAAATCATTTAAATACAGCCATAAATAAATAGGATTGTGCATGAATAAAATCTTATGCTATATTTAGACCCATGTTATAATAACATTATAGTCATTATATATTAATAACACCTTAAGCACCTCAGAAAACTCACACTTGTATGATTGTGTTGAATTATATACATCTGGACATGGTGGGGATGAATTAGTACATAGTGCCTTGAGGCTCCCTTGAATTCTGTTTGCGCTGGCACTATACTCTGTACAAGAACCTGTAAAATGACAAAAACTACAAAGTTACATGTAATGTATTTGAAGGCCTAGTAAGTGATCGTTTCAAATAAAGTTTTAAATGAATAGATGAAAGTACAGATACGAGCTACGAAATTAGTTTACCTCCAAATATAATTTTTTGTTGGGCACATAACTCAACTGTTTGGTTAAGATATGAGTTTATGACACAATGATACATAAACTCCTCAGGTTTACTGAGTTTGAAGGCAAAACTGGGACACTTCTTTTTCTCTACAGCTTCTCTCCATTTCTCTTTACTGTCAGGACAATTTTCAACATTTTTTACACTCTCTTTTAAACCGGAACCGAATCCATTTTTCGCTGTTGATGTCTGTCGAAAAAATAATGTTTATAAGTTCTAAAAATGAGAATTAGAAAGTAATATTTTGGTTCAGTTATATATTTTGAGCGATTTTTTTTAAACCAACGACACAAACTACACTAATTTTTAAAAGATTGTGTACGCATGTATGCTCTGTTAAATGCATTTAACAGATACGTTAACGTGTTTCTTCATCAGTGACTACTAATGACAAAGAATGTACTTGTTTTTTTTTTATCATCAGCAAAATGATATTTGATCTGTTACGTTTAAACGATAAATATTATTTGAGCTGGCCATTGAGGTGAAATAAGTATTGTACTCCATTATAAGATTTTGCATAATTATTCATCTGCATAAAACTATGAGTACTCTACAACCTGATAGAAACATCTTCCTGGGGAAAAAAATTATATGCATATTGATCAGTATTAAGCCTTACAATAAAAAATGATTTTGAAAACGCTCAGAGGACACATCAGTACAATAAATAGCAAAGCGTACTAAATCACCATATTAAGTAGAGGTACCTGTGAGCAAGCTTACAATTGATATCCCCGCTAAGGAAAAATCATAACTCATGTATTTTTTCTAATACAGAAAATATTGGATGAATCTATTTCTTCGATTCGTCCATTTTCTATAAATAAAAACTGCTTTATTTTTTTTTTTTAATTTATTAATGCTAATATGACTACACAAACCAGTTCCTAATCTTTAAATTCCATTTTATTTCAAGTTAACTGTTAATGCATGAGTGCATTTGCATACTTATGTTTACTAACATGACTCGAATCAAACGAAAATCAACATGTCAAGCAGCCATTTAGTATAAACATTTTGAATTTTGGTAGACAAGCAAGCTTTGTGTCAAATTTGAGCTTCTAATCACTTCCATTAATACAAGACATGACACAATTGATTTCAGGTCAAGGTCATGGCACACCCTAAGGTCATGAACAATAATTATGTAAACTAGAACTTTTTTTGTCTTCAACAAAAAGTAAGGGCTTTTCGACAGCCCCATTATCCCATTTTAATAAAATGTTCAAAAAAAATTATTTTGTAATTTATTTCCAAGTGTTCTAAACGCCTTGGTATTCCCAGTTGCTTAGATACTTATGAGTAGTGCAATGTGAAAAGAAAGATAACTCCAGAATTTTACAGGTAGCTACACTTCTAAACTCCAGAGGAATATTTTCAAAAAATCATATTGAAGTAAGTATTCATTCCTCGGACACAAAACTCGGTATGCCTATAGTATATATGCTCTACATTCTTACAGCAAAGCGAGATAACTCTTCAAAAAAATAATTTTGAAATTTAAACAAGTGGTAATCTTTAGGCCCTTCAAACCCCTATAAGGAGTCAAAAAGTGCCCCCTCGGACCATAATTTTTAATTTGTACTCTTTATTCTAAACTATTAATTGAAAAGATTTTGAAAATCGGATGAATAATAAAAAAGTTACAGCTAAAGGGCTGTTTTTAATACTGACCCCTACAGATCCCTTATTTTTCTGAATTTTTTTTCCAAGACCTTTTCCGGTCTGCGCACTAGGTCCCTGATTGCAAATACAAAATATAAAAATATTTGCTTGAAAACTTTTTGAGAAAACGTTACACGCGTGAATTTAATTTAACATAGAAACTCCCATAGACGATTTTCATCGGCTCATAAAACCAGAAGTTCTCAATACTTTTCATTGAAACTTGGAATATATCTTAATTACGTCTATCTAAACAATATCTCTGCGTTTTATAACATTAAAAAGCTTTTCTGAGTTTTTTTGTTTTTTCATCCCCCCTTTTCTCATATTTGAGGCCTAAAATCTCAAAACTGGTAAGAGATAGAAACTCGCCGCCACTAAACTTTTTGTACATCTGGATAAGATGAATCTAATTCTAAAATTTAAACGAATCTGTTCAAAAAATAAAAACAATATATTGATTCTTTTAATTTCTAGTATTTTGCTTGTGTAAACCGGAAGTACCAAATCCGGAAGTCCAAAACTAGACATACGCGTGTCATAAACAAATGCTCTAAGACTATTTCATCATTTTTTCAATATGTCTTTCTGTTTTCAAAAAATCGCTGACGAAAGTTTGTCGAGAATAAGTAAAAATAATAATAAAACAGAACAAAAACAATAGGTCTTTTCGACCGAAAGTCGAAAAGCCCTAATTAAGAACTTCCAATATTTGTCCATAAGAAAGATATGGACCGGGCATTAATTTTGCACTTTTCTGCCAGTGCCTAAATGATATTGTGTCAAGGTCGTGACACACCCTTAGTTCATAAGCAATCTTTGTGTGAAATAAGAACACTCAATGTTTCTGCATAAGAAAGATATGGACCATACCAATTTTGCACAGACAAACTGATGGACAGAGGAACGGACAGATGGAAAAGGTGATTCCTATATACCCCGCAGAACTCTGACCTAGATTATGTTTAATCTTTGAACCTAGATAGGATATTCCTGGCATCTGTTTTCTACATGCAAAACTCTGATTTGTATCTGTTATATGGAAAAAAAAAGAACATGATCATGCGTCACTGACAACACCAAAAAATTGTTATAGATGTAGATCTAGGAGTTCCACAGGATGAATCTCTGCCATTCAGTTAATTGAAAGGTGACTGAATCCGATGTCACCGCATGTTGCCTTTATTTATCAAAAGAAAATTCCTCTAAATATGTACTGAACAAAATAACATTCTTAAACAAGAGGCCCATGGCCCACATCGCTCACCTGAGGAACAATAGATATGATTAAATCAGCTTAATGGAGTCATAATACAAACTATCTGGACAATGTACAATAATACATGTAGATCCTGTATAAATAAAATCCATTTTCCCCCTTATGTTTATAATCATTAGACCCTTTTCTAACAGGATGATTTTATAGTCATATCACATGTTGAGTATTGCAGTTCTCAAAAAGATCCTTAACAATTGTTTATATATGGGATATAGGGCTACACCAAACTCTGAACCTTCTTGTGAGGCCGAAAAATTGTCCTGGAGCCAAAGTCTTAACAATTATAAAGAATCATCTTGCTGATTAGTTTCTGAGAAGAAGATTTTTAAAGATTTACTCTATATATTTCATGTAAAACTTCGACCCCCCCCCCCCCCCATTGTGGCCCGACCCTACCCCCAGGGATCATGATTTTCACAACTTTGAATCTACACTACCTGAGGATGCTTCCACACAAGTTTCAGCTTTCCTGGCTGATTAGTTTCTGAGAAGAAGATTTTTAAAGATTTACTCTATATATTCCTATGTCAAACTTCGACCCCCCGTTGTGGCCCCACCACCTGAGGATGCTTCCACACAAGTTTCAGCTTTCCTGGCTGATTAGTTTCTGATAAGAAGATTTTGAAAGATTTACTCTATATATTCCTATGTCAAACTTCGACCCCCCGTTGTGGCCCCACCCTACCCCCGGGGATCATGAATTTCACAACTTTGAATCTACACTACCTGAGGATGCTTCCACATAAGTTTCAGCTTTCCTGGCTGATTAGTTTCTGAGAAGAAGATTTTTAAAGATTTACTCTATATATTCCTATGTCAAACTTCGACCCCCCATTGTGGCCCCACCCTACCCCCGGGGATCATGATTTTCACAACATTGAATCTACACTACCTGAGGATGCTTCCACACTTGTTTCCGCTTTCCTGACTAATTAGTTTCTGAGAAGAAGATTTTTAAAGATTTACTCTATATATTCCTATGTAAAACTTCGACCCCCCATTGTGGCCCCACCCTACCCCCGAGGGTCATGAATTTCACAACTTTGAATCTAAACTACCTGAGGATGCTTCCACACAAGTTTCAGCTTTCCTGGCTGATTAGTTTCTGAGAAGAACATTTTTAAAGATTTACTCTATATATTTCTATGTAAAACTTCGACCTCCCCCCCCCCCCATTGTGGCCCTACCTTACCCCCGGGGATCATGAATTTCACAACTTTAAATCTACACTACCTGAGGATGCTTCCACACAAGTTTCAGCTTTCCTGGCTGATTATTTTTTGAAAAGAAGATTTTTAAAGATTTACTCTATGTATTCCTTTGTAAAACTTCGACCCCCCATTGTGGCCCCACCCTACCCCCAGGGATCATGAATTTCACAACTTTAAATCTACACTACTTGAGGATGATTCCACACAAGTTTCAGCTTTCCTGTTTCCTGGCTGATTAGTTTCTGAGCAGAAGATTTTTAAAGATTTACTCTATGTATTCCTATGTAAAACTTCGACCCCCCATTATGGCCTCACCCCACCCCCGGGGTCATGAATTTCACAACTTTGAATGTACTCTACCTGAGGATGCTTCCACACAAGTTTCAGCTTTTCTGGCTGATTAGTTTCTGAGAAGAAGATTTTTAAAGATTTACTCTATATATTCCTATGTAAAACTTCGACCCCCCATTGTGGCCCTACCCTACCCCCAGGGGTCATGAATTTCACAACTTTGAATTTACACTACCTTAGGATGCTTCCACACAAGATTCAGCTTTCCTGGCTTTCTGGTTCTTTAGAAGAGGATTTTTTAAAATTTCTCCAAATTTTTAATTAATTTCTAGTTATATCCCCTTGAAAACGGGTGTGGCCCTTAATTTTCACAGTTTTGAATCCCCTTTCCCTAAGGATTATTTGTGCCAAGTTTGGTTGAAATTGGCCCAGTAGTTTTTGAGAAGATGTTGAAAATGTGAAAAGTTTACGGACAGACAGACAGACGGACAGACGGACGACAGACAAAATGTGATCAGTATAGCTCACTTGAGCTTTCAGCTCAGGTGAGCTAAAAACACATTAATTATCATGTGGTCGCAGTTTTAGTAGAAACACAATAACCAATTTTCACATTTTGAAATTATGTTTAATGTGTAAGCAGAGTATTGATTTTTTTTATCCTATCTATGACT
Source organism: Magallana hongkongensis (assembly GCA_015776775.1). Classification (NCBI taxonomy): domain Eukaryota; kingdom Metazoa; phylum Mollusca; class Bivalvia; order Ostreida; family Ostreidae; genus Magallana; species Magallana hongkongensis. The sequence goes on from VIAA01000017.1 coordinate 572,039, forward strand.
TACATGTAAGCATGGATGAATGTTAGGAAATGAGAAATTGGAACGGAAATGTCTATGTTTTAGGCAGATTCGGCATGAAGCTATTTCATTTTTTGGCATAAGTTACGGCACTGTTTACATTGGTCTTTTTGAAAGTAATTAAAAAAAACCCAGGTGGCACCGAATTAACGTAGCATTATGCATTTGCAAAACGAAAAAAAATAAATGACTTATCATAAAGTCGATAGACAAAACAAGCTTCATTTGCACTAATCTTCTTAAACTCAAACCATTTTTTGAGCTCACCAACTCACAATCAAACTATAAGACAAACTATATCAAAGAGATATTAAAAAGGTGGTGAACGTCCTCCTTTACGAACTATACATCTCTTTTCTATAGGAAAATTGAAACAACTTTGACATGAAATTAAAAAAAAAAATAGAAAATGCACAAAATTTACAAAATGTCTGGAAAGTCTGTTTTCAATCCACATATAATTTTGTTTTTTGTGGTTAGCCTTTGGTTATGGATAAACATTAGAGAGCAACCATCGAAACAAAATTGTGTTATATGCTGTATGGCAATGATTTTAAACCATCTTAATTTATCAAAAATATACTCTACTTCAACAGAAAGCTTTAAAATATAATGTTATATAAACTCTGTTCCACGTTTCTGCTTCCCAAACATTTTGCTTAATGTTTTCCTTAGCCCTAAATACGTTTGTGTTAAGACTACTTTCATCCACTAAAATAAAGAAATTGCAGTGGTTTTTTGATTTGTTTTAAAACAAACGCACCCTTTACAACTTCAGGTTTCAATCCTCAAACAAAAATATAAAGGTTTCTGTGATTTTGCATTTAAAATAGCATGAAAATTAACCGAATGTTCACGTTAACAAGTAATGCAAGGTCTCGCAAGTACTTCTAAATTTTGAAAAGATGTAATAATTTTCAATCATAAATCTTTGTAAGAAATTTGTTTTCGATTATATTAATTTCTTCAGGTAAAAATAGATGAGTTGTCAATGAATACCGATAAGATTTTTCACCTTGTAGCAATTCCAATAGAAATTCTTCGACTGGTATGCATACTCTCGTAAAAATTTATTAAAAAAAAAATGACCAAAGACTAAACTGGCTAATACTATAAATATCGATTTAAAAGTGCAATTACATGTATTATGTGGTTTATATTAAGATACGTTTTTAACATAAACAAGAGGTAAATAAAAAAAATGCATCTTTTCACACAGAAAAAATATTTTTGAGCAACTGATAAGTAATACCGATATATATATATATATATATATATATATATATATATATATATATATATATATATAGTGAAATCCAAAATATATCGCAGTGTCCGGTTTAATATTGAAAAAAATTAAATATGAAAGAGAAGACAGAGTAAAACGTTAGCGCTGTATTGTAGAGGTCACTAAGTAACGTTATTGATATTTTAAAAACGTTTGAAAATTTAATGAAAGCGCTAACGTTTTACTCTGTGTAGTCTTTCTTTTATAAAATTGTCTTTATATATATTTGTATTTTGTTTATTTTAAGTTATGCTTTTACAATGTGTAATCTAATTTTTCTCACAAAGTCGCATGTTCATAGTTGCCTTGGATATTTTTAATGTAAATTGTGATGAGTTTAAATGACTACAGGGTGATTAGAAATTTGGAGAAATTAGCTATAATTTTTTTTTTTTTTGGTTTTAAATTAGTGAGAGGATCGCTTTAAAAATGTGTATTGTTATTATGAGTACTTTTTGATGGCGTTTAAGATAACAAAGACTTACAATTTATCAGTGAGGAAAATCGGTATACATTTTCATGTTTGCTGTTTATTGAAACCTAAAGCGTGATGAAGAGGTTAATATGTAGCACATATGCATTTATGACCATCGAAATATTTAGAAAAAAGTGGTAAAAGCTGAAAAACAAATTTGGACAGAGTATAGCTACCTAACATTTTTCATCTACTGTGATTTGCTGCCAACAAAACAATCAACGACTATTTTTAGATTACTGAGTCTGCTATCCAACATTTTGAGTTGTTCAAAAACCAATCATCAAGATCATTGTGAAAATAAACCTTACACATTGTTCTATATTCATATTGAAAAATGCAAATATAGAATCAAATTTTGTCACACATATGAAATTAAGTACACGATTTTGATTGCATTATATAGCAAGGTAAATGCCTAAATGAAACTAATATGATATCCTAGTGACTTAAGTGAAAAAAAAACTGGATGCGTAGATTTCACTGTCAATTTTCAAATATAAATGTGATGTTTTCAGGTACATTGTATAGTGTATCTAAAAAAGATCAGCTAAGATATCATATATGGTTCTTGTGTTAACTCTGGTAATAACTACATGTGTTCATTAATACGGTCAAAGTCAACTGTTATGATTACTCTAGAACACTTTTTTGGCAATGCTAAAATCGCATTTAAACAATTTTAACTAGATGTGAAACCAAAGCATTCATAATACCTTATATTCCACACTATGATTGTGTCTGATGCAATCAATGAATAAAAGCCTTTCTATTAACGGAAATACATACACAGGTTCAAACTTTGTCGTTCAGTTGGTTTAAACATATTAAGTGAATGGAATTGGTTTACAATTTTATTATCTTTCAAGATTTTCAGTCAACATTTGATTGACATTTTTTTAAAGTTTATTTGTAATAAATACTCAACTAAACAACGACCAGACACAAAAAATCTCAAATGTCTATAGAAATATAATCAGTGGTTTCATAAACTAGTACACATTTTTTTTTTATAGAAGTAATCTTTACATTAGTAGCAACACTAAAATTTTACCTCTCTTTGAAGTAAAGTGATCATAAAAACAAATGCAAGGCCGGTGTTTTTAAAGTACGGGTTCAAAAGCATGGTGGAAATGCAGATTCGTATTCCAGTTGAGAGTCAAACCAACTGTTTGCAGTTTGAACTTAACAATTTAGTGAAACATATTATGTTAAACACTTCCGTATTTACCAAACACAAAGAAAGTTTCGAACTAAAGAACGCATCAAGACGTAAGAATAGTTGTACTTGCTGGTCTTCAGTGCTAAATTTATGAAATGATTTTCCATGATTACTGCGCGCATATAAGGCAGAAATGTTCTATTTAAACTGATGTGCAACGTGCTGTATCACCTAATGTTCAGCATATGTAAATCGAAAGTAAAATGCGAAACGTACGGCTTTGATTTTGAGGATGCCTTTAAATTCAAAATAAAAATATACATGAGTAGAGGTTGGTTATTGTTCTATATGTTTTTGACCTGTAAAGCTGTAATATGCATAATGTGAACTCTCTAGAGACAATTAGCAAGACATAATCTAGACTGACGAAAATGATGGCGAAAACTGAACATGATTTAATTTAAGCTACAATAAAGAAAAATCATTCACTTTTAAATTCGAGTCGGTGCTACATGTATTAACACTGAAAAAGAGCAGAAGAAATACTCGTGACTGAGTTTAAAAGGCATATCTTATAGCTCTATATAAACAAATCAGTCCTGTTTTAATTTGGTCAATGGAGGAAATAATTTGTTTACATTTTTTTTATGTTTTAAAGGAGACACGGCCACTTGTTAGTTTAGTTTTACTTTATCATTTTCTTTCCTTTACGCCGTAAAATGTAGATAAAAAGAACAGACATTGCGCACTGCCAATACCACCTTAGATAAGGTTTTTTAAGAAAACAAAAATATTGTTGAATACTGAACTTTTTAAACTGAACACAAAACGGTCGGTCAATGCAATTTTTTCTATATTCTAAATTTATCATACATGTTCATCACATTCAGTATACAAACAAAACATCTTGTACATGGATAATCAGATACAATGTAAAAAAATTTTGTACACTCACATTTGAGTGATAATGAAAGAAAATTTAGAGTCCGTATAGCTGAGCGAGTTATCTGTAGTTAAATAAAAAGGCAGACAATAATAAGACTAATGCATTAACTCAAAGAATGAAAAGCATAATGGAAATTATATGACAAACATACCGATTTATCCTTAAAAATAAAAGTAATTCCTTAAGCAAACCTCATTATACATAACAAAAATAATAAACTCTCTTAAATTATGACCACTAAATCATTTATTCTTAGTAAAAATAAAAGCAATCTTGATACAAATCAAGGCAAATCATAGTCAGTGTAGTTTACATTTTTTAAAAACTAGTTTAGATGGTATTATCAATAAATGGTAAATAATTTGTTCATTTTTCAGTACTAGTTCTGAACAAGATAAATGACTTTGAACACTTACCACAGTTGTGAATTTAATGTCCAGAGTAAAACGTTTGAATTGGTTTAATTCAATGCATTGCATTCCTAATTAACTTTAACAATAATATTTAGATCAATTTGATTAAGACACATATTAGGTCGTCATCAATTAGTTTTGGTTCAATCTTTTAAAGGGGCATAGTCACGATTTTGGTAAAATTCTATTTTTATGTTTTTATTATTTACAATGCTTTAGAAATGTATTTCTAATGATCACATAAAATTTGAGAGTCATCCATAGAGTTATAACCAAGATACACAGTTCACAATTCTTTGTCATGTAAAAAAGGCTCGTGCCCCGTTTTTTTTTTTTTTACATAGGTTCAATATAACAGTTAAAAAAATCCCATTTTCCATTTTTTTTTGTCAATCTTTTTATTTATTTTAAAGCATAGATAAACAGTTCCTAACGTTTAACACATTCGTTTCAGGTTTAACACTGAAATTTTTACTTCAACGTTCAAAATGTTAACAAACGCTTTGTTTACATAGCAAGAATTTCATGCTCTGTAACTCGCTTATAACTCAACAAATGACATTCAAATTTCGGTTTCCTATTTATAAAGACTTTCTGAAGCATTGTGAATATTAAAACCGGAAAAATAAGAAAACGTGTCACGCGCAAATCATTTTGAACCAAGTCTGATATACATTATTAAAAACTGTCGATATAAAATAAGAGTAATAAAATATCTTCCCTAATTAGCTAAATAATTTTCTTGTATCAATTTTAGTAAATAACGTAATCGTTTGTTACCATTATTAATCATTAATGAACTCAAACAAATATAACTTCCTCTTGAACAGGGTAGTTGATGTTTTTTTTAAGAGGAGCTGAAGTTAAAAAAAAGTATCAATGCATTTATTAATCATGCTTATTAGATAAATAATATATTATTTATACTACTGATAAAATTTTTGTAAATAAGGTGAAATTGTTTTAACCATTAAGATTCATTCAGGGGTTTCCCCATATTCACACCTAATGATTTGCATTGGGTAATCAAATTAAACCTTGGTAGTAAAGTTTATCTATACTCTTTAATCAGAATAAATCCAAATTAAGGTATTTAATTCAAATAACAATAGTATCAAGACGCAACGTCAATTAACTGAGGTTTATCATTTCAATCTGGATTTGAAGAGATCTTTAAATTAGTTCGGTATTGTTCAATGTGCATATACAAGTGGCAAATTAAGATACACGTTTATATTTCGGACTGGATTGAATGCAACTTTGATAAAGCTTACTTATTCTTACATGTCCTGGGTGATCTAATCGGACCTACAAAATTAAAAAGATGAGATACTTTATTGCCGAATCGATGCCACTTTTATCACTCTCATTTGCAATATATCGGGTATTTTGGAGAAAGCTCGGACAAACACCTGTATTGAATTATTTTTATTAAATTTTTACAAAATGGAGTCGCTTCTGATCATAGACAGCCTTTTATGTCTCTTCTGGGATGCAATGAAGTCTATGTCATAGTTCAACAGATCATAAACTGTTTTCTATTTTTACAAAGTTTTTTAAAAACTTTTTTTAAAGAAGGGGGGGTGTTGTCATGGACACATGTGTAATACATTCGATATTTTTTGTCGAGTTCTGCCGAAAGCTAAAAAAAGATACAGTTGTTACATGTAGTATTTTCTCTATGACAATTCATATCCGGTGATCCTGGAAGAGAAATATGACGTCTCAAACGCAGCTAGTATTTAGAAAAAAAATGTAGGGTGTCGTAATTTGGAATATATTCAGCAAATATTATTTTAAGGAATAAAAAATCAAATTTCCTTTTATTCAAATGTATATACTTTTTCTAGAATTGTACAATGAAATATCAGAATATTGATTTATTTATGTGATTCTTTTTTTTTTTATTAGGCAAACCTCGCTTGCGCCGTAACAATAGTCATTGAAATTAATTTGATTGTACATTGCAAAATTGATTCGTAGTGTTATCACTGCCAGAGACACTGAAAAATGCACATTTGTTTATTTTAACCGGGTCTCACTTATTTTGTATTTATTTTAATAGAAGAAGAACTACATTCAAAGCAGCAACCCTTTTTAAAAAGAATCAATAAGGAAGATAAAATAAAATAATTATTTGAAATTCTAATTTTTGTTCAAATAAGGATATTCCTGTGTTGGAATGAAAATTGTTCAAGACGTCATTCAGTAATGCTGTTTACAAACAGAATTCGAAAGATTTGTCTCTCAAACATAATACAATAACCGGTAAAAAAATGTGTCATAAACAGGACTAAGAACCCCAGAGTAAAAAATGCAACGGCTATAATCAAAATTAAAACGAGCAAACGAGACCAATAATAAAATAACTGCATAGAACATTACACAGTGGATACAAAAATGCGGTTATTTTACAATTTAATTTAAATGATGGTTTTTTACATGCCTACAGATTTCTTCGGAAGTACACTTTGAAAACTAAAAATATGTTATTTCTTTATCTTGCTACTTGTAAAGCAACAACACAGAAAAATTTATTCTAACATTCTGTACCTTTGGCATATCATAAAACAGTTGATGCTGACAACTATAGAGGGTTATCTTGTTTTAAAAATCCTGATCTGTAAACTTGTAAAACCGAGGACGCAATTGTGTTGGTGTGTAAGCCTGAGTACATTGAAGGTGTGTATTTCTGAACGTGTAACCAGTAAACCTCGGACAAAAATACTTAAAAACTTAGTTCCTTCCTAAGATACACACTTTGTAGCTTAATTGTTTTTGGTAATTTATTTAACGTTCAACTTTGCACATTTTCAATTTTAGTCTCTGCAATGGTATTTCTTTGTATCTCTATGCTCAAAAATAGCATATTTAACATCTTACAAATCGCTATATGTAAAGTCGGTCGAATTTTTACGAAACTTTGTATGACAAATACTTGCTTCAGAAAAAATATATACCCTAATTACAAAAAAACATATTTAGTAAAATTGTACTGGCCAGTGAAAAGGAAACTGTAGTGTATTCTTGTAAATGCGTCCTTAGTTTGGAGGGTGACAAAACAAACGGTTGATTGGTAGCGTATTGATATGATGGGCTGCGTCGACCTACCTTCTTTGTTTTCTGGTTGTGAGAATGGCTGACTGCATGGACCTCTTGGCCTGACATGGTCTTCAACTATTCTCGAGAATACTCGTCTGACTGACCTATCTGTATTGCCTTTTCTAATGTCAATATTTCACCTTCTGCGAAAAGCGTTTCCCTCACTTGGGTTATAACAATAATTCTTTATATAAAAAAGACTCGTGTTTAAATTTAATTGAATTTATTTCATTCAATATTATTGATGCATGTAAAGTCTTCGACAAGAAATCGGTCTAAAAATCCGTTCTAAGGTCCACCATTTCAGGAATTATATTTTGTTGGTTTATCACTTTTTCCACATTTTCAAATGTATATTTTTAGTCTTCAATCGAAGAAATTTGATATTTTGAGGCAAAATTCACTATGATATCTAGCAGGGTCATTTCAGCCAAAAAGCCATCCTTGTTTCTCTCTTTCACTGACAAGATCTGAAAATCACAACATTAGTAGTTCAAATCAATGCATTGTCTCATAACTTTAATATTGATAATGCACCTTTGTGCGTTTTCTTTTATTTATTACATGTTTTCTTGTATTTGATAATGTATTGAAACGATAAAGCGTATGCATATTTTCTTCATACATCATATTTAGAATTACCCAATTTGAACAAGAGATATATTGTCTGAAAACTGCAATATTGATAACGCATCTCTTTGTTTTATTTTACTTATTACATGTTATGTTGTATTTTAAAATTTAATGTAACGGTAAAACATATACACCGTTCTCCATGAATCACTTTAAAATTACCCCGTTTGCAAAAAAAAAATGCGTTAAATTTGGGAACAATCATTGCACTTTAAATATGCGTTATTATGGCCAAAATCAACTCATGTGGAGAAAAAATTATGTGCGAAGATTTGTCAAAACTGGTAAAACTATCATATACGATTAAATATTTGTTTAACTTAGTTTGATTGAGATTCGATTATTGGCTGTCTTGAATAAAAATAAAAAAAGGTTTTTCGATTAGAAGATCTATTTTAACAATTGAAACACAAAAAAACAAAACAAAATTATGCAATTGTTATTTAAGATTTGTACATCCACACATCACATGAACTGAGCTAATTAGCCAGCACGTGTCCTTTCACTTTGATATCGTTTTTACTCTGTGAATATTTCTCTTTTTTTAAAGGAACCGATGATTAATTGAATGGAAAACGAAAGCCGATCTAGATTTAAATGGCGTTCAGAAGCTTATGAAAAAAAAAAACCATGATGACAAATACAAGAGAATTACTGAATAATAATGCAGAAGGCGCATTCCCGAATTTCTTGTATTTCTGAGTTAGAACTGCTATAACGACTGTAACTGTCTTACTTTTTTTATAACAATGATTAATTTGGGTTGATTACGTGGACTTATGCGTAGAGACCTACATATTGTTCATTATACAATCATGGAATAAGCTATTGATTTTTTTTCACCAGTTTATAGAATGTATACAATGTTTGGTAGGAAAATTACTCCGGTTATAATTTGAATAAAATATTAGAAACTTAACTGTATCTGTGAGTATGCCCTCTCGTTCCCAGTGATGCTAGGCCAAATCTATCAGTGTTTTTTTTAAATAAATATAAACACTTAATCTGACTCAATTTGTTAATACGAAATCAGATAAAAAAAATTGCTCGTAATTTCTGATTTTTTTTTTTACAAATTGCATCAAGTGTCTTCATTATTTACTAAACAAAATTTATGTACACAAATAGCGCAATTTGAAAAAAAAAATTACGTTGACTTGGTTCCAAATTTAATCCAATTGATTTTTGTTCAAAATTTAAAGCATTCTGATTTTTTCCCCGAAGAACTTTTTTTTAGGGATGCGTCATTACAATAGAAAAGACAAATATATTCATTACAGCTTTTAGATTGACAATAAGACTCTTTAAAAATAAATGACTATAATAATAATGCATTACGTATGCCAAATTAGAAAATCACCACTGTTTTGTTTCAAATTCAAGTTATGTTTAAAATCCTTCCTTCACAAAGATTTAAGCCATTAGGATTAAGTTCATTGAAACGTAGCACTTTTTCACTAAAACGCTGATCAAAACATGTTGTGACGGTGACAAATGACCTAGTACAATGCAAACATACTGAAGTTTCTGATCGTATTCCTTTAATTATCGAATCACGCTCAGTGGTTGCCTTAATCATCGATCAATTCATTGTGTACACCTGAAATAGCCGGCGGGTTCTTGGTATTACTAAAGTAGAAATAAATCAAAAGTAAATGGATACCTGCTACTGTGATGTGAAAGACAGGTGAGTGATTTTGATTCTCAACAGTACAAAAGTATTCTTTTGAAACAATTATATACAAAGCTTTGAAACCGTGGGATTACAGTATGAAATGAATCGTCACATTAAGACCTAATTGATCATTATTCTTTAATTGGTATATTTTCACTTATTTATCTCTCTCCCTCTGTCTGTTTCCCATCTCTTTTAATTTAACAATTATTCTGTATTATGTGAAAGCCAGATACTCACCATTCGTGTTAACAGTTTGATCATCATACAAACGCCATCCTATTTCATTGACTGTCATATCTAAGGCATTGCATGAATTGTAAGGTTGGCACATTCCTGTCTGGAGATTGAAATTGAAACACTTGCATCCAAAACCACAGAACGAGGCACACATTGCAAGGGAATCCACGTGTTTGATGTAAATTGGTTTTATAATAGACATTTTGTTATCAAATTCTAGATTAGCCTTATAATGTTGAGACATTAAGACAACCAGGAGGTACATTAATGTAAAAAGCAGTAGACATCCACCAACATAAGATGCCATGATTTTTCTAAAATCCTTTATAAATATAAAAACTCAAAACTTTAATAGTACCTGAACATTCAGTTTTTCTTTCCGAAATGCGCTTGCTATCAAATATGACAAGTTTTTACAAACAGCAAACCAAATATCAAAAAATCAATAATATTGGTTGCATAACATTAGTGTGTGAATAGTGGATCCGACTTTGATTGCAAATATAAGGAAAAACAAATTTAAGACTTATGACAAATTACTAATGATTGACATATAGCTAAAGAGAAGTAGATGACACCCGTCATTAATTTTTCCTACGTAGCATTAGAACGAAATAACAAAATATTCGTTTCGCACAACTACTCTTCGAAATAAATATCCTTCATAAAGTTATGAATTCATAACACTACGTCCGAAAAAAAGAGAATGTCATTTTAACCATATTTAAATTATTTGTGTTTTGCAGTTAAATTTCAAGGTATATCACGTTTAATCAAGGGTTGATTTCATAACAACAATTATATTTAAGTCCACACTTTACCCCGATCATTAAAAGAAACAACACTTATAAATTTCAAGGTATATCACGTTTAATCAAGGGTTGATTTCATAACAACAAGTCCACACTTTACCCCGATCATTAAAAGAAACAACACTTATACATTTAGTTATGTACATCATAGCGCACTGTAGAGGGACTTAAGGTTTTTATTTGTCACAGAAAACAGAGCAGAGTAATGTAATATAAATATATAACTATGCTTCCCTCGCCGCCACGGAAAAACCATAGATAAAAAAATCACAATGTTATGTGTTCAAAAACTATGGAAACCTGTCAATCCGCAGCAATTACAAGGTAAAAAAAATGAATGGCGGATTCATTCTCACAAAAATTAGTCATAAATTTTACAACTTAAATGAACTTTAAAATAATCTAAATTGTACATGCTCGGGTAGAGCGTGCGCTAGAAACTGAACTTTAAAAATTCTACGTCACGTCATTCCCAAAACTCTAATTTCATTAGCTATTACTAAGTATAAGAACGCTACTAAATATACGAAACGGAATTTCCGTTTCGGCGCCACAAATTGTTTACATGTCGTTAGGAGAACTATTTCTCGCTATACTAACGTAACGCGCGAAATTAAATTTATTTTGTTATTTTCCAGGTGAAGATTTAAATACGATTAATGATATTGGAAATCAATGAATTTCAGAAAACATGTACGATTGAAAACATTTAAAAGTTATCAGTCTCATTAAACATTTAAAATATCCCGTAATCGATATCTTGAAATCTTTAATTTTTTGTCGATGTGAGAAAAACAAATGAAAAAAAAAAGAAATGTAAAATAATATTAAAAAAACAGACAATTTATAGTAAAATATCAATGTAACAACCGTTTTTGTAATCACACAGATGTAGACAAAACAGTAATAAAAAGATAGCAAAAAGTACCCTCTTCTTTGCGTCTGATAATTATTTGTTTGCTGAATGCCTTCGATGGATTACGGTTGTGTTTGTATAATGAAAGCAGCAAAACTCAATAGTTGTACATGTACATACATTGCGCGTTGGACTAATTTGTTAACTATGCAGTGACAGCTTCATTATACCACCCGCAATCAAAGTTTTTTTTGTTTGTTTTTTTTTTTGGGGGGGGGGGTATATAGGAATCACCTACTCCGTCCGTCCGTCTGTCTGTGCAATCGTGTCCGGTCCATATCTTTCTTATGGAGAAACACTGGAAGTTCTTACTTCACACAAAGATTTCTTATGACCTAAGGGTGTGTCATGACCTTGTTCCAAGGTCATTCGGTCAAGGTCACTGGCAGTAAAAATGCAAAATTTCTGTCCGGTCCATATCTTTCTTATGGAGAAACATTTAAAGTTGTTACTTCACACAAAGATTGCTTATGACCTAAGGATGTGTCATGACCTTGACCCAAGGTCATTCAGGCAAGATTAGTCCGTCCGTCCATCTGTCTGTGCAATCGTGTCCGGTCCATATTTATCTTATGGAGAAACATTGGAATTTTTACTTCACACAAAGATTGCTTATGACCTAAGGGTGTGTCATGACTTTAACCCAAGGTCATTTGGACAAGGTCAAGGTCACTGACAGAAAAAATGCAAAATTATTGTCCGGTCCATATCTTTCTTATGGATAAAACATTGGAAGTTCTCACTTCACACAAAGATTGCTTATTACCTAAGGGTGTGTCATGACCTTGAACCAAGGTCATTCAGGCAAGGTCAAGGTCACGCGTAAAAAAATGCAAAATTCGTGTCCAGTCCATTTCTTTCTTATGGAGAAACATTGGAAGTTTTTACTTTGCACAAATATTGCTCATGACCAAAGGGTGTGTCATGACCTTGACCAAAGGTCAATTGAGGAAGTTCAAGGTCATTGTTTCTAAAATGCTAAATTCTGTCTGTGTCATGTCTTGTATATATGGAAATATTAGAAGCTAAAATTTGACACAAAGCTTGCTCTTCTCAGTCCACATAACATTATTTTTAGTTTTTCATTCACGTCTCTTTGAAATAGGCCTGCCCCGATGAAATTTATTTGGGGGGAACAATATATGGAAACAAATTGGAAAAACGTCGGGCTCAATATACCAAAAATTCAAAATGTTTAAATATTAAATGGCTGCTTGACATGTGGATTTCGTTTAATTCGAGTCATGGTTGTTAACGGAAGGATGCAAATATCCTCATGCATTAACAGTTAACTTAAGATAAAATGGAATTAAAGGATAGAAATTGGTTTGTTTACTCCTGTTAGCATTAACAGTTTTTTTTTAAAAAGAGCAGTTGTTATTTATAGAAAATGGACATTAAAATATATTCATCCAATATTTTCTATAATAGCAAAAATACGCGCGTTTTGATTTTTTTCTTAGCGGGGGGTCTCAATTGTGAGCTTGATCACAGTACCTCTAGTTTGAATATTAATTAATAGCGTAATACATAAGAAAAAATTTTTTTATGCATTTTTCTTGAAATGAAACATTTATACAGTTACATATTGATTGGAGTATTGCTTTTTGTGATTGGCTTCGGCCGATCACATTTGTGACCTTATGAGGTATCCGGAAAATTTAACTAATTGCGCACGAATTGCGCCTTGCACTATTTTATTTACTATGCAATGACAACCTTATTTAAATCTTTAGTTAGACGTAGATTACTAAAACGGTAATCTTATCCGTTTACCCTGAAAATAAAACATTTATAGAGTTACATACAAAATGATTCAAGTTACGTTTTTTTCACATATATGCGTAAGAAATATTAGTCGGAAGTATAATTCGCCTACTCAAAGTAAAGCTCACTCATGCCATGTCATTTTGGAAATCAATAAAACGGTGCTATATATAGTTCACTACATGTTGCGTATACACTACATGTTGCGTATATTATATAAACAGAGCTGACCAATAATATTTCAAGTCGATCATTCCTTTAAAAGGAATACTTGTTTCTACATTCGTTCGAAGTTCTTTTGGAGGAACACTTCGCTTACTAGACATAAAGTTTTATTGTTTCTTGCTACTTGGAAAGCAAAAATACAGAACGGTTCATCATAACAGGCTGTGCTTCTTGCACAACATAACATGCGCTAATAATAAAAGTGTTAAAATTCTAAAGTCCAAAAAAAAAATACAAAAGAGGAGCAGGAACAACCACGGACCTCTTAAAAATTAGATGCAGGACCAGGTGTCATGGGGTAGTGAGCATCCTCTGGTGAACGGTCACACCCACTGTGTGCTCATTTTCGTTATCGGGAAATACGGAAAACTTACGGAGGTGATTGATTATGATCTAACAATAAGTGTGAAAAACGTTAGTCAGCATGCGACCTAGTCTAAGATGTATTTGCTGACAAGATCCTTTAAACCACCACAGAACGTACGAAAAACTGACTTCAATTGAGAGTGTTGATAGTCAATTAACTGAGAGACAAAAACTCCATATGCAGGTAATGAAGGTATATTACTACATAAGTTAGGAAAGTTAACTGTAGAAAAATTGAAGTCATTACGTTTTTCATTAAGTTTTGTTGTAAAGTTACCATCAATGCCCCTTTCCAGTAAAATATCCAATATGAAACAGATGACGCAGGCTTTTATTCAAATTCACTGAGATATTACGATTTTTTTAGCGTACACGATTTTGAACAAATTCTGCTTCATAAGAATACAAAAATAGGTCAGTTAACCATTGGGCGCAATTGGTGCCCATGGGAATTCAAACATATTGTTACAGTATAAGACCTTATTTCCAAAAAACTACTGAACGCAGGACAGATAAGGCTACACGTCGTTTTGATATGCAAATGAAGGGATAATGGGATTTGCCGTCATTATACGCCTCGCCTCTTATTTTGTGTTTTTTTATTACCGTCTTCTTCCGGGTTGTGCAGTTCCTTTCCTTTGTGATTGGTTGAAAATACATGATGTGAAAATTTACAATTATTTCATTGGTTGAAATACTGTTCGGCGCAAGGGAGATAATTTTCTGATGATCTTTTTCACGTACGACTTAACAGATTTCGTAGATTTCAAATCTTAAAAAGTGAGAAAACGCAAAAGCGATAGAAATTGCTATGAATGAAATTCAGCCTTTGGTTTTCAGGTCGAACTAGTTGAAAGTAACATTCTACAATATCTATTGAAATTAATTGTTTATTCAAATATTTTTACCAAAATGTAAAACAAAAACAAAAATTGATGCGGTATGCCTAATATCGGTAAAGTTATTTGCACCTTAGATAGATAAATGCAGTGGTATAACTTTGATTTTATCAAAATAACACGAGTCTACGACCCTACCTAAGATCTTTTTCACCCTACAGTCGATCTCAACTTACAAGCTCGGGTACACAGTTCTCAATTTTAGACAAGCAGGCTTAAACGACACATGACACAAAAATGTTCGGATAAATCCACTCGCCATGCTATGTAGAGTAAGGTGACATTTATATAAAAAAAAGAATTAAACTGTCTTTGATAACTAATTACTGTTTAGGATTTGTTCTAAAGACGGTAAGCTTTTTAAAAAAGCTAAACTTGTAAGTTTACAATAATCAGAATAGACGAAAAATTTTCAAAACGCATCTGTCGTATGGGTGTGAATCTGTGTCCTAAAAGCGCTCGTCAGACGATGAAAACACGTGTAGCTGGTATTTGACGATGATAGTGATTTTTTGATGATTTATCAGCTAAGTAGAATGGATATACAGTGTATTTGTTATCTACCAGATAGCTTAATAACTATTTTATTGTGATTGTTGATGAGTTGATGAATTTTCAACCGACTAAATGTGTTGTTTCATTCAAAACATGAGAAGAGACTGTATTGTTTACATTAAGGCCTATACAATGTACATGTTGCTTTATTGCCCGACCGTTAAATTGTTGATCATTTTCATCAGAACCAATCGATACGAATCAGTTCATAGTACTTGTACTGACAATACTTAGCTTTACACAACTTTTTTTTTTCAATTTGTCAGTAAACAGCACACGACTGTGTGAAAACAGCTGATTTGATTTTCCAAAAATCAGTACAGTACAGGCTAAAATATTATTATAAACAGCTGATTTCATTTTCTGGAAATTGATGAACAGCTGATCAATAACACCTTTCTACCGTGTTCAAAATTATTCTAACACAGTCCATTTATATTCCTTACACATTCATTTAGTTGATATAAAATGTTCATGCACATTAATTCTTATTACTTGTTTTTTTTTATAACTCAGTATATTACTATCATAGCATTGTTTGAAATTGTCTCACAAGGGTTCATACTTATGATGCTGTACTATTGGTAATAAAAAAGAATAATAATAATAAACAAATGACTGCATGTCTCCATCTGATTTTCTTTAAATGAGGAATCTACATGCATGGTCATGCATGTATATGGTACTGTTTGTGTAGAATGTCTATGTGTAACTTTCATTTGGTCATTTTACCCATCCATGCAAAATATATGTAGACCTTTCATAAAACATCAAATTACTGTTGACATGCCTTATGCATGTAAATTGAATTGTACGATTTCCCATAATTATTTTTTGTTATTTGCAGTATAATTTGAAAAGTGCAACACTGATTTGAAACAAAGTATTGACAAAAAATGTAAGTAAATAACATATAATGGTAAATCTAATAACCATATGAGACAATTCAATTAGAAAAGGCAATTTTATTTACGAATGGTTTCATGTTTTCAAAT
The DNA here is from genome assembly GCA_015776775.1 of Magallana hongkongensis. NCBI lineage: Eukaryota > Metazoa > Mollusca > Bivalvia > Ostreida > Ostreidae > Magallana > Magallana hongkongensis. The sequence goes on from VIAA01000017.1 coordinate 588,526, forward strand.
GATTGATAGAAACCTATGTTATTTATTAATCTACAATTTTGAATAGTTCATGTTCATCAGCTGTAAGAGAGAAAGGTGCACTTTTAAGGTTAGGCCGGGTAAAATAAATGGGTGCAAATAAACTATCATGCACATATTAGGGATGAGGATGCTAATAATTTCAAATCGACCAAACCGAAAAGCGTGCGTGCCTAAAATTGAGAAATGCATATTACGTGCTTGTGAGTTGAGATCGAATATAGTAGGAAAAAAGAGACCTTAGGAAGGGTCGTATTATTCAAATAAAATCAAACGTAATACCACAGCATTCAGCATCTTGTTCTGCTCATGTTAGTTTTACAGTATCTAATATGCAAAGTTTAAAATCTACGAAGATTGTTAAGTAATACGTAAAAAAAAAATCAGAAAATTATCTCCCTTGCGCCGGATAGTTTTTCAACCAATGAAATAAATGTAATTGTTCATATAATGCATTTTTCTACCTATATACATTTTTCATATAATGTATTTTCCACCTATCACAAAGAAGAGAAAGTTCACAACCCGGAGACATTTAATTATTTCAACTCTCTTATTTTAGGAAGACAGTAACGATGTTAATGTTCAACTTCTTGTCAGCCAAATAACGGTTCCCATTTCCTAGACTTGACTTTAACGTGTCGGATTCATTTGCTTTCTTTGCATTCATTAAGAATCTTGTTAAATGCATATCCAGCCCCCCCCCCCCCCCAACCGGAATGTCCTTCGGTATAATAAATTCACCACTCCTCGTTAGATAACCATGTTTTCCTTAGGTCAAATTCAGTTTTTTCATCTTGTATTTTTTATATGAAGGCCCCTTACAATATTTCTTCTTAGGTTTGTCACTGACTTTTTACAAAAGTTTGTGGGTCGGTAAAGTCCATAGAAGGCGAGGCGATAACCATGCGTTTTATACGTTGTAAGGAGCTATTACACTGTACATCGTTAAGTATTATAATTATAATTTTGTTTTAATCAAAACTAGAGTAAATAAATTCCTTTTTTAAACAATGTATAATCATTACCATTTTTTCATAGCGTGATTACCGTTAAGAACAACAGAAGGAATTGAAATGTTAAACCATTTGCGATTAATAAATATACACATCGGTCACACAAGAAATGTACATAAAAATACATCTATCAGATATTGGCGTTAGTAGCATCATCGGGAGGACAGGCGGCGGTTAAAGTTTGACATTGCTGACATAGACCATTGGAGCTTTTTATTCTCCTCTCTCACAAATCATGTTGAATGTGTCTTGACACGGATAATCATGCCAGAAACCGAACTCTGACAAAACACAATTTTCATCTTTTTCCTTACTCTCGCCGTTCGGTTGGGAATCCTTCGAATCCCAGTTCGTGAAAACCAGTTCACTGTCTGAATGATCCCATACCCAAATGTTCTTATTTCTATCTTTGATGGCGCCTGTCCACCAATAGCCTCCTGAAACTAATAATCGATGAGTCTTTGTATAATAAAGATGAGATTTAACTATAGGTATCTCAAATCTCACGCTTTGATTTAGGTGCGCAGATGATCATTATATTTTAAATGAATAATTGCATTTATTTAAACATTTCAGAAAGATGATTATTTCATAAATACACAACATTCATTAAGAAAACCATTAGATTTTAAGAAAGTTTTAGAGTAACAATTTTTTTCTTGCCGCAGGTTTTTTTTTTAGACGAAAATGACAGAAACAAGCAATTTTTGATTTTTTTTAATACACATTTCTTTTTATTATACTTTATTTTTCACATTTTTAACATTTGTAGGTATGTAACATATTACATAGGTTCTTTGTGACATGTTTAAAAATTAAATCTTGAATGATATACATTTAGCATAAAATCATGCAAATATCTAGAAAATGTCTGAAATTCTTAAAACCAAATCTTTCGAGAAATTTTACCTTTTTTACCTGAATACATATCAAGGCACACAGGAATGATCTTATAAATTTTTTGATATTCAAAATATTTTCATTTCAAATCAAATTGTAACTATTATATAAACTGTCTATGAGTAAAAAGATCACAAAAGAATTTATGCAACTTTTAATTTTTTTTTCTAATCCCAATATTCAGTTAGACCATTATGCATTATTAAATACAATATCTGAAGAAATGATTTGCTTAATCAAAATAACTGACAACAAATCCTTAAACTGCATTTTAGGTGCAAAAAGGTAAAATTAAATTGGCCATAACTTGAAAGAATAATGACTGACCCCCATTGTCTTTGATTTTTCTAAATATGCTTTTCTACAGATTTCAGTGATATTCTTCTCAAGAAATTGTTGATACAAGAACATTAAGTAGTGGGATACCTAAGTGATTTGGCTTATCTTTAGTGTCGAGTTATTTTGGTCCAGCGTGCTTAGTTGGCTGTGTGTTTGAAAACAGTGAATACAATGCTTTGCAGGTTTATTTCATTTCTCATGTGAGATTTTCTAATGTAAAACAGATTGTCAAGATTTACCATTATGCATAAAATAAATTGTGTTTGGGCAAATATTATGTAATTTAAGAGTTTCTTAAACACGAATGATTTTAAAGAATTATGAATTATGTTAATACACATAATACACATTTACCTTTATCTTTCAACCAGTTTTGTTCTGCTTTCGAGTTGATCTCGAGAAGATATGACTTAAATGATTCGCATTTCTTCTGTAAAAAAATACATAATCTATCAAATATCTGCACAAACATAGGGATATGTTATAAATCGATAGAGAATTTCTAAACATTTAACATAGGACACTTATGTTTTATTCTCACAGGTAATACGTGAATATCGTAGAGGGGTAAATTGAATCATTCTCTATATTAATTAAGATAAAAAAGTTAAAATCGTGAGAACATTAGCACATATTCCAGTTTTACTGTTAGTCTTAATATCAATATCCTGTGACAATTAAAAATGCCATCTGATAGAATAAACTATATCAAAAATCTTAAATTTAGTCTGCCATATACATGTACTTCATTTAAGAGGTGCATAGAGATATAAGGAATTAAATATAAAATGATGTTTTATAACAATAAATTTGTTTGACAGGTTATCAGGATTTTTCAGAAAACACAATAAAAAGCCATGTCATTTTTGTACTACATAGTACCCATTTATTAACAAATCATTATTGGCTAACGAAATGTATATAAATTGCCACCTACAGTCCCTTGAAAAGAAAGTTTTAAACAAGCTTTTGCCTCCTCTTCAAAATGATGTCAAATTGAATATTGGTAACAGGAGTATATTTCACTTCAAAACAATTTTTTCAAAAATATGTTGGCTTTTTCAAAAAGCTTCAAATATCGGTGATATGAAAAGGAAACTCCTGGCATTTGATTAAGTACAGTTATAAAACTTTAACATGCGAAAAAAATAATAAAATACGGCGGGCTTAGCACCCCTGCGAATCCTATTGTCATCTTAATTTAGACCACTGTGGTTTTATTTGACATTTTTAGATTCGCAGTAAAAATCGTAGCTCGTATTTTTAGTTAATTTCCTAGAATCTAGGTACAGTAAAACACGCATGATAACGAAGTCCCAGGGACGGGCAGTAATACTTCATTTTAAGTGTAATTCGTTATCTCCGTTAAATTTACAACATGAAATAAAGTCTCAGGGAATAAATGGCACTTCGCTATAAGCGTCAATTCAATATAAGCATGTTCGCTATAACCGTGTTTTACTGTACTTGTAGTCAATAATATAAAATCTAGAAGGTTTTTATTTAAAATGAGTTCCTAAAAATAAATGCCAATAGAAAATATAGCTTTTTTTCTGCTGTTCACAACATTAAACATGCTTGGTAGCGAATTCGCCTAAGGATTAATTTTCGATCCGTGCCTGACCTAGATATAGTATCACAAGTGAAACAGACTATGCTGTTTTATGCAGAATGTTCCCTAAAAATGGCACGTAACATTAATAAGTTATTATACAAAACAGTCGCCAATTTTTTTAACAAGCATATTATTGCACACCAAATGCATCAAAGATAGTAATAATTTTATCAAGCAACCATATGTTTATATTTTCAACCACGTGTAAAATGGTTGAACAAGAACGATAACTCTGTTATGAATATCATGTTTTAATTTAAATAACCACTTAATGATGACATAAGACATATACCTTAATAAATTTCATATTTTAACAAAAATAAAGGTAGAATATGATATGAAGCACGACCAATAATTCCGTATTTTGAGAATACCATCCGAACACTTTTACTTCCGCTCAAAATTTCACAGGAATTGAACAAATATCAAGGAAATCTCATTTCAATTCTCATTAGAGGGCCTCTGGATTTATTACTTTATTACATTATTTTATACTTAGCAACGACGAAGAATACATTCCAAACATATTCGCAGGGGTGTTTGTGTTTTTGATTACTTTTACACGGACAAATATGTTTGTTTGAAGCAATGCTTTTCTTCAAAGTAAGTGTAAATGATGTATACATATTTGAAAAAATGAAATTGGTAGGTTATTTGAATATAAAACACAACGTACCTTGGCATCATTCCAGGTCAAAGAAGTTTCTATGAAACAATATTGATTCTTGAAGGAGTTTTCTTCATAATCTGAGTGTACATTGATAAAAAGTACATTGGTTACGATATATCTGAACTGTATTTGCAAAACAATGAACTTCAGACAATTCAGATGTAAAGAAATATTTAGTAATATTCATTTTCAGTTTGTCCTAATATTAATACCAGATGACCTAAAATGGTAGCATATTATGAACTACGCAGACAAAATACATGCATATGAATACTTTTCAGATAAAACACGAAAGAGCAAATGGATCTCGTTTGAAAAGGCATATGTTAAGAACAAATTTAAAGGTAATTTTGAGTTTGTTCTTGTTGATAGATATAACTATTTTCTCTGGCTAACCTCATACTAATTCTTCCTGTATCATTGTTATTAGCGTGTGCATTTCAGTTATACAGTAATTTCATTAATATATTGCTATATATTTAAGTTGCATTTATGTTTACATTTAAGATAACTGTAATGATGATTGTTTTACGTATTGATTACGATAGATAGATAGATAGATATAGATAGATAGATAGATAGATGGTGGGATAGATAGTGGGATAGATAGATAGTGGGATAGATATAGAGACAAATAGATCACAGATAGAACACTAAATAAAAAAATTACACATATGGTATTTATTCAAACATTATTTCAAAAACCGCAAAGAATGAATGTAATTTTGTAAAATAAATATGTTTTTTCGTATGTCTGAATTGCGTGTTTCATTACAATACGTGATTTTTTAACGAAAAGTTGTTGGTATGAGTACATAGAAAAATGAGTGACCCAAATAATTCATGCGTTACTTTGACATGTTGAGCCAGTCTGGTGGTATGCAGGAATAATAGCTAATCGCTCAAAAAGTGAATGCGTAAATATCAAACGATATGTGTCCGTCATCTCAGACAGACAGACTGATGAAGACAGAATAGAAGACTTACATGTTCCGTTTTCATTTAAACACATACGATGAAATTGTAAAAATTCTACCGTCCCTGAAACCAAAAAAAAAAACCCAGTATTATTGTTGTTGCTAAGTGCAATCAGTTTTTGTACTTCTATGCAGAGGCGGACCCAGCAATATGATAAGGGGGGGGGGGGGGTGTTCCAGACAGATGATATAGAAAGTGCTATAGAAAAATTCTTGGAGAGGATCTCTTTGTTTGAAGAATCTGTAACTTCATCGGGAATTACACTATAAAACGAATTTACCTCCCCTGATTTTAAAATTTTTGTAAGGTGGTTCCTGATAAACATACCAATGATAAATATTAATTGGTTTTGAATTGTTTGTGAAGTGTATTGTGCATTTTTACGACCCTCCAAGAGATGTTGCCTTAGAACATTATCACTGTCAGATAGCAATGACAAAATAGCATGGAAATTGCCCTTTTTACCGGTGGTAGAAGTACTGTCGTCCCTGTGCCTCTCAATGCGATGTTTTGTTTTACACATAACAAGACAACTTTAATAATGCTTTTAAGAATGTGTTAATTTTTTTGTATATCAATCCGTTGGCCTCTGAAAGTGTATATCAAACACTTTCTTTTGGATTTTTAATAACTGCAGCGAAAGAAGTTCCTTTGACTTTTTATGATAATCGCAATTTGCGTGATTTTCAGGAACGCCTTCTTTGCCGACAGCTTTAGTTAAGTTTACAAATGGTCTTGAAACGAGAACTACATATTTGCCACGACCTGTCTGAGGTGGGAATAAATGCAATATTTGCAAAGTCCGCCGCCCAAAATGGGACTGTAAACCAACCAAGGATATTTTATCAACCATGAATATTGGAAAGTAAGCGTGTACTTTTTTAAGGGTCCCCTTTAATAACGGTTTGCTGGCAAAACTGTGAAAAGTTTTCATCAGGACGAAAGTGGTGTTTTAGAAATGTATACCTCCCTTGATCAGTTGAATGAAATGAACTAGAGTTAAGTTATCTCCCGATGTTATATAAAAATGACTGAGCATCACCAAAGTCCTTTGAAGGTTTTTCCTCCTGAGCATTGTCAGCAGTAGTTTTCCCGCTTTTGCCACTCATATGTATCATTGTTTAACTTTTTTCCCGGAACTGATGCTTCTGAACACCCAGAGACAGAGTTTGACACATCTGTAAAACTCTCAGGGACAGAGTTAGAAATATCTTTACATTTGGAAACAGATTTAGAAACAGCTTTACAACACCCAGGGACAGAGTAAGAAACCATTTCACTACAATCATCAGTAAAGTGCATATGCAAATCTAGTCCTTTTATCTAGATTACCATCTCGTGACCAAATAATGCCAAACTTTGCATCAACAACTCAAGGTGAATCGAAAGGAGAAATGCGGTCATGAAAAAGAGGACAAAGTCCTTCATTTGCGTTTGGATACATAGACTCTATATTTAATTGAAGTAGGTTTGAAAGGGCCATAATATGTATCATTGACGAACATTTTTTATCGGTACACGTAAGCAGAGCCTCGTAGCGGATAGCCGCCTCTCTGTCTCTTGTTCTGTCAAACAGGTCACTGGCTTCGCCTGTAAGTAAAAGGGAAAAAAACGTATCCTCGTGATCTGTAAATATCTTTGTATGTGACACCCTGTTTTCTAGCACAGGATGGTTTGTATATTTTTTAGATTTAATAAGCAATTCTACAGCGACAAGAACACGCAACTGTGTTGAAAGGGAAATGTTACCTGCTAAATAGACGGAAACGCAATTGAACAAGCAATATCCATCACCGGGAATTTGAAGTGCTCTCCTAAATTGGTGCTCTATATCATCTGGCACTAACACAGATACGAGCGCATCTTCAACAATGTTTCGAACTGTTGTGTTTTGATTTACATCCTGTAAAACCTTTTCACGAATTTCTTGTGTCAAAAACTCCGAGTCTTGAAAACATGTATTTATGTTTTTATCCAATATTGCTTTACGCAATTTTTCAATTCTCCACATGTTTACTTAGTCAAATGAAAACCGGATGCTGAGGGAGCGTACTATACTTTACTAAACTACACTGTATTCGTATGAATTAATTATTCCGAAACAACTTAATATAGACACATTTACATATTATATCTGTTATATCTATTCTTATAAATACGATATTTTTCGAAGTATTTGTGTTTTAATATATTTGTGAAACATAAAATAAAAATTGATAATAGTCGTCTATAATATACAATTTAATGGTAAAAAAACCCCACATGTTCAAGAGAAAGTGGGGTGGGGTTTCAACCTCCGGAACCCCCCCCCCCCCCCTTCTGGATCCGCCAATGCTATGACAACCTTTAAATGCGCTTAAAAATTATCCATTATACAAAACAAAATTGATATATTTGGTCATTACGTTACTGATTTTATGTTTCTTTGTTATATTTACTGAATATTATCTTGACGAATTCAGGGGACAAATGTTACAAAGCTCAACTTTTCTTGTAAAAAGGAAAGAAAAATGAACAATGAGAATTAAGCACCCAATAACTGTAAGACTTGTTTATGAATCATATCTTTGGGTAATGAACTTTAATAATCTAGTGTTTTATTAAATAATTCAAATAGTTAAGGTAGTAAATGTATATACAATTTTGCTTAATTGTTGAACTTAACATAAAATCTCATTCATAAACATACCTCTAACAATATCAAGTTGATTTCTTAAGTTGTCCACTTGAGTCTGCAATAGCACGTCCCGATCTGTTAAGAATAGATGTAACATTTGAAGCCTAACTTTTGATCTGATTGCGTTACGTCAGTGACATGTCAAACAAACAAACAAAAAAATAACATAACAAACATTTTCAAATTCATACGGCCTTAGAAAAAAAATATCCATCCACTATTTTTTTTTACACATTTTACTCTTGTTAACATTTGGTAACAAATACTACAATTTAGGTAGTTATTTAGAGACACAACTCAGCAAAGTTTGTCACCTATCGACAGGTTCATTTTATCTTAATACTGAATTTTAGTGTCTTGTTGAAATTCTCTACTATTAAATCTCAATGTTTTCAGATAGTTTTTTTTTACAATTTCTATAGATAAATTGTTGTGATAACGAACAGTGATTCAAAATCAAACGTCCAAAGAAGAAAAAAGAATACACAACTAGGATCATAGCAGACACGGATTTCTCCAAACTTAGCGAACTAATCAGGCGACTAGGACATTTCAAAAATTAAAGAACAAATATTATTTGCAGAAGAATTCGAAATCCAATGACATAACTTTATTATATTAATATTTATTATGATACCATCAATAAATAAATAAATAAAACATTGAATTACATGCCATCGGATTCGTAACAATAAACGACGAAAGTGGGTGATTGCGGGAAAAGGTAAATGTGTCAAAATGCGTGATTGTAGGATAACAGTATATGCGTTATTCTGCGTGGAATGGGAGTTAATAATGACATACATAACAATAACTACGAAGAACTTCAATCAGCATTCGAGAGATTATACATTGAAGTATTGGCTGACCATGTCGTTGTATCGATCGTAGAATGATGATTTCAATCGAGACTGTTGATAATATCGTTTTGTTAACTTGTTTGTCACTAGCTTGCATATTTTCAGAAATTCTTCTTACATAGAGCATGCTCTAGCCTATCAAACAATTGCCAGACAAAAACACCATATGCAGGGGATAAAGGTACATTGTATATGTATATTGCTACACAAGTAAGGGCAGATGAAGATAGAAAAATTAAAGTCATCTCGTTTATCATAAAGTTCTCTTGTTAAGTTATCATTGATGTCTTTCTTAGTAAACCATCTAAGTATGAAATAGATGATTCGGACTCTGTGGTATCTTTTAGTTCAAGTTAACTGGGATATATCGAGTCGGCATTAGAATGGAAGTAACAATTGTTAATGGATAAAACGCGATCAATTTACCTAAATGGCCACAGCGAGTTTTTTCTTTCTTTCCTTTTTTTTTCCACGTAAAAGTCCTTAAAAAATTCTGCTTAATAGGAACATAAAAATAGTTCTGCTCACATGTGAGCGCGATTGCTACCCATGGGATGACTAAATTATATTTCAACTGGACGATAAAACATGGCTCTCAACCCTTGATTTTCTTTAACAAACGAACGGATATCATGTAGCCTAAATACATTGGTAGATGCTGTTCTATAAACAACTTATGCTATACAAGATTCAAGTTTAGGTTAACATTTGCATATCTAATTGACCGGTCAAATATTACATATGAAAATCTGTATCCTAGCGACAACAAGCTATAAAGAAAACCAATGCATGATCGCATACCTACAAATAAATGTTATGTTATTTGATTTAATGATTGAATTAGCGTGGATGAATTATTCCATACGAAATAATCAATTAGATTAGTTAAACATTACTGCGTGTATTCGAGTGTACAGGTTATCTATAGGTGTGATAATTACATTCAAATATGTTGTTATCTAAAATCTAATTGGGTTAGCAACTCAGATCTGATGTGGGCAGGGAAAGTAGTGAACAAAACTTTTTATTAAACTTTTGGTAGGCTATTTCTTGTTACAACATACCTGACAAGCAGACATTGTGCCTGTGGTCGGATATGCTCTTTTTTTATAACGAAGTTAGAACTGCCCCTTATATAAGTGCTTTACGTGTGCAAAATTGGTGTCAACATATAGGCAACATATTGACTAAAATTTTCTGTTGGTGTTATTATTGGGGAAGATAATTTGTCTCTCCTTTGAGATAACTGATTTGCAGTTATCAATCTATCAATTAACCTTTTAAACAACACACCGTCGAAACACTTAATAAGTGTCGAGTCAAGTGATCTGAACTACGTGGCTGATGGGAGCCATTCCTTTTTCAAAAAACATTTTTTTTAATGATAGAATGTTTAACATCCAGTAGACGGTCTTTAATACATTGATATGATAGAAACATACATTAAACTACATGTGCTTTTGGGATATGTACAATGGCATGAGGAAATGATACGGGTTTGTATTGTACGTTCAGCATACTGCGAAGAAAATTAGTTGTAATATAAAACAGTAGCGTTACGATTGTAAAACCTGAGATCAAGATTTGTTAAACTGAATTATTATCATTTCAAACGGATAAATAAACTCTACCAAGATCAGGCGTAGAGCCATACTAATTTAGATTTGACAACTCTTTGAGGTGTTATATTCGATAATATAAAGATATTTAAATGTGCAAAACGTATCATAAGTACTTTTATCTAATAGGCGACATTAATTATGATAAATTTTTAGTTGTTTAAAAGTTTATATTGTTTAATCTAAAATGATTAACGGTTTAAGTCTTACTGTAAGCTTCGTTGAAACGTCTGTACATCTCATCGACATGGCATTTGTCTTCATACAACGGCTGTCCATCAAAGCCGTCCATGAAACAAATGCATATTGCCACTTGAACAATGTACAATCCATTCATCTTTTTATTGCTTTTTTCGATCTACAACTGCAAAATAAATGTCTAAAAGAATAGCTCACAACTCACAGTAATCTGTGTTGCATTGAAAAAAGTTTCAGTCGGCTTAGTATTGTCGAAATATTTTATGCTGTAATACTTAGGAAAACAAAGAGGAAGTAAACAATTATCTTTTTATATGTTGCATGTAAACACTTGTTCGGGGATACTTGACAATTATGAAACATGTTATATAATAATAAACATAAATGATAGTTGTTAGAATACTACACATGTAAACATTCCTTAAGCGGTAAAATGTAATTATTTCTATGTTTTCTACCTTATAGGTAAAGACACAAAATACTACAATCTAATATTTGAGGAATTCAATGGATAATGAAGCGATATTAAACAAGTTTGAATCATTAGTGAACGAGGCCGAGTACAGAACGAGTACGCACACTTTCGCGCAGCGTTTCATTTGTATTGTGACGTCATCTTTTTGCTTTGTTGATGCCATAGCGTGATAGTTTCAACTGTAGATATTCAGCGAAATTTGTTGAAAATAGCTCGTTTCATGCATAAAATTGATATTATATATAAATGTCTCGAAGTAAAAGCTTTATTTGGGCTCGAGTCGAAAATGTGAAGTGGGTTTAGCAAGCCTAGTCCTTTGTCACGTTTTCTCAACTCGCCTAAATATAGTCTAATTCATATATTTCAAAACAGTAACCATGTTTTTTTGTTATAAATGACCCTTAATATGTGATGTGATATATATTTAGTTATTACTTAAATATGTCTGAATGTTTTAATAATACTATAAAGATCACCATTTCCACCTTTGTCAAGTAAAAAATAGCCATTATCTGACAAACTGGGAAATTGCGCATACAAAAAAAAAACAATTTTGATAAGACCCCTGGAAAAACCAGAAGGTAAAACTGTACATGTTATTAAATGCATACTCGAAAAATACAATGCAAATTATTTATGTACACATTTCTTTTCTTGTGTATATTTAGTTTAAGTCGATATTATTTCCTGTGTATAGTGATTTGCAAACCCAAGGTAGAAAACGGCATATCTTACAGTTTTCCACACCTACAGGAGACAAAAGATAACCTCTAAATTGCAAACTACTTTGTCTAACTGTACAACACCCCCCTTCTTTTCTATCTTCCAGAAGGGGTTTCTTGATTAATAAGTGTCGTCGATTTAGATATTCTTTTATTATGATCGTTATGAGAGAGAGAGATAGAGAGAGTGACAGAGAAGAGCGTTTTATGCGTAATTTTACGTACATTCATTTGAAATATTCTAATATTATATATTCATAAAATTAGTATCCACAAAAGAATATACATTGTAGTACATTCTGATGCAGTTTCAGTCCAAGTCCAGGTGCTACCCCTGTTAATCAAATCAATGCGCGACGTGAATCACGTGTTCCTTCCAGGACAAAGGAAAACATTTTCATTTCAAGTAAAGAGAAATGAAGTATGCCTAACAATGAAGTATTCTACACTTTTTGTGAAGTTTGATTTCAAGAAAGGAGAAAGGAAGCATGCCTAACAATTAAGTATTCTACTCTGTTTGTGATGTTTGATTTCAAGTAAAGAGAAAGGAAGCATGCCTAACAATGAAGTATTCTACACCTTAAGACTATGGACACAATAAACTCATGAACTTAATTTTGCTATTTATCTTGAATTTGTAGAGAACTCAAGTTCAGTTATATGGTACCAGTTTTAATGATATATATCATGGCTATTGTTTGCATCATATAACATTTTTTTGTCAATTATATCTATTTCTTTCACGCGCGACACTCTTGCGACACTCTTACTAGCTTGTAAAATATACTGACTTCCAAAATCACTTGCGCCGGGGGGGGGGGGGGGGCAGTTGTAAAGAGAGATACCCCTCCGCAGGAAATTAAATGATAATATGTGAACGATATGCGACAAAGACTAAGAAGAACCCCATGTTTATTCATTGAATCTCATAATTATTCATTATTGTGTCCACCGCTAGATGGTGCTTAAGGAATCCTCATTATTTGACGGCACGGGCAGGACAATCACAATATACGTAGGCTGTTAAACAGCAGCCTCCGTCTAAAAATGTTCAAAATTGATCAAAATCCCATAGGGTCCTATGTTAAAAATTAACAAACTTTGAGATGACCCGTTTAACAAACGGTGTGGTAATTAAATATCTTATTTTTCTATCTTAAAATAATAATATCAGTAGAAATTCATGTAAAAAATGTTATTCAAAAATCTAGGGCAGAACAAATTAGACACGGCCTCGTTAAATATCTATTGCTAGATGATGGGACTTCCAAATAGTATTTTCCCATTCATGGTGTTTTTGATCTATTTATGAGATATCGAACTCAGTTCTACATTTATGAAAGATTTAGGTAGTTTCAATGAATTACCAACATACTGAATATACATACTAGTTTCATTCACATTTATTTCAGAGCATTAAGAAAGGACATCACCATACAATACCATTTTGAAACTGATAGTTAAAAATGTCAAGTGCCAAACTTTTGTAAATGTCAACGAATTTAATAATATTAATAATAATAATAATAATAATAATAATTCATGTTAACAGTATCGTCAGCAGCGAAAATATCTGTCAGAAGATACTAGCAACCTCTTGTTTCAAAAAACAGATTGTAAATGATATGCACCTGCAATATCATTACTTCATATTTTTGAACAAAGTAGTATTACATTGCTTCATTGTTCCATGAAAAAATCTTTTGTTCAAACAATGTAGGAATTGCAACAATTCCCACGACGTAGTTCTGATAATTCGGTCACAAAGTAAACTCGACACACGTTCCATGTTTTTGTTTGTTTATAGCTTTCTACAGTTTTATGAATATATAAACATCAAGAAAATGAAGTTCCGTAAAAATCTAAAATGTCCAAATCTAGAGCATGATGTGTTTGTTTCACAAATCCATGTTTTTATCATTGGTAATTGTAAATTGTAAACAGAATTTATTCTTGATGGTCCTTATCTATATTTTAACTATGTATATTAGTTTACTGTATATTAGAAAGGCATATACACAGGAAAATCGGTTTACAAAATTTAAAGAATCACACAGCAAAATGGTTTGGGCAATTGATTTTGGACAAAAGGAAGTAAACTGTTTCTTTTGTACCTTGATCTAATGCAATGGAAGAAGCACATTACTTTTTGTCACTACGGAATGCATTACAATTTGTGTAGCTATGTAGAATGCGTCCGTATACAGAGGTGAAAAATAATCTGAACTGTGATTAGGCGAACAGCTTACATATTACAGGCCTCAGACATAAGACATGATAAAAGAAATGTAGCAGAAAAAATTTCTTTTACGAGCCGTAGTCAGCTGTAGATTTTGATTTTTTCTGTTCATTGTGATTGAAATTATACTGGAAAATAAACCAGAAAAAGACAAAATGGTCATAACATTAATGTCTCTGTTATTTTCAATATCACATTAAAATTATTTTACACAATAACCAAGAAGTATAAAACAACGATGATATTGGTCTTTTCAAATTCACGGGTGAAAACAACAAAGCTTTTTTCTACAGATAGAATGACTCTAGATACATTTTTTTCTTCTCCATGCTGAAGTTTACATTTACATCCAAAACTGATAAAACTATTTCTAGCTCAATATTATACAAAATGTTCGTTTCATTGGAACTACAGCCAGTATGCACCACTTCAACTTTATTTACACGTGGTCTCTTGAAACTATACATCCTCAGTCTCTAACTCGTATTAAGCTACTAAAAATCACCTATAATACTTGTGTGTGCAAGTCATAGACATAATTAACGAATTCTTACAGTATCTTTTCAATTTAAGAAATCAGTTGATGTTAAAAGATAAAAAACTAAAAAAAAGCTCTTCGTATTTGCCATTAGCCGTAACCATACCTGCTTCTTTTATACAGTTGTTGTCAGAGACACCATCAAACGTCGAGAGGTAGTGGAACAGAACCAAAAAATGATTGACCCCTTCACGATAATTGCAGTACTTATCTCTTGTAGAGCAAATTGATATACTTTGACTCAGATGATGAAAGAACGTCAATGAAACAATCAACGTAATGTCCCTCCTTTTTTTTTTTTTTACCAAAATATTTCATTTTGCCTTGCAAAAGAGCGGTACGCAGTTACCGTGAAAAGGTCTATTTATATTTTCATTAAAAAGCGTTATTTACAACATATTATGCACAATGTAAGCATACATATTTAATTGTCTCGATATACCCCCCCCCCCCCCACCAAAAAAAAAAAAAAGAAAAAAAAAAACAAAAAAAACAAAACAAAACAGAACCAAAAACCAAATAAACAAAAAACAAAAGAAAACAAAAAAAATAAAAAACAAACAAACAGAACACCCTACCTAAAGCATTATTTATTCCTGCAAGTTTTAAACGATTTCGATATGATTAATTGTTTTTTGAGCTCGAAGTTCAATAAAATAAGCCCCGCCTACTTAAACATGCTTTTACTTTGCAGCGTAGGTGAATCTTTTAGTCCTTGGTTTTGGGGGAGAAAAAAAGGAAAACCTATTGTTGTCTCCATTAAATATTTTTTTTTAACTAAATTATCAACTTAAAATCTTGAAATCACAGGAGAAAAGTTAGAAAAAAAAAACGCATTGAAAAAAAATAATGAATTTAAAATTGATAAAAGGAGCATGTAAATTTCAATCATGTCAGTTTCAGCCGCTGTTGATTTTGACCTATGGATAAAGGGACATGTAGATTTCAGTCTTGCTGTTTCTTTGGAACTATGAATTAACCATAAAGTTTCCGTAAGAAATAGAGGCAATCACACTCGGTAGATGTAAATAATGTCCTTAAACATTCTCATTCAATTGTTAATATGATTTTCAAATTTTTAAGAGTGCTAGCTAACTGTAAGTTTTGAAAATAATTAAGCAATGGACAGTTTCCACCACTTTAAGATGGATTCGTTCGATAAATATTTAAATAATGGATTATTAATTACACATAACTGGGAATAACTTCCATCACTGTTTCAGTTTATGAATAAAATTGTCATAGTTATAGTGTACCGTATAATATTAATAAAGTCATGACAAATGGTATGGAAAATTAACCACACAATTTTCATATCTTCTTTTTAAAAAAAATAATTCACATGTTCCTCTTGTTAATTGCTGCAGGTCAAATTGTCCTTTTTACATACCCATAAAGATGTGGGCCAGCTATTTTATCGGGTGTCCATCCAAATTGGCAACAAGGCCATCAAAACCCTGGACCATCTTCATGCTGAAATCCACCAGTTGTACCATCCGGAACCAACGACAACATTCCTGGAGAACATCTGGGACTACAGGGGCCTTGCCTTGGAATCCCCAGTCCAGTTGTCCGGCCACAAATCCCCCCACATCTTCAAGTTCAAACTGGTGGAGGAGGAGGTCAAGCTATTCTACAAAGAGTGGCCAATGGAGCGGTCAGACTACGAGTGTGTGGACATAACCAACCTGGCAGGGGCTTTCAGAGGCGAACCTCTGCCAATTGGAACCATGCCAGAGAAGGGGAGGAAAGCATTTAGCAGCATGGAAGCAGACCCTCGGAAGTGGGAGAGGAGTGGGAGTATGTCTCCAGAGGAGAGGAACTGGTGGACTGGCCACTTACATGGACAGTTTCAATATCACCAACCCAACATAACAACGCTGAGTGCCTTCAGGGAGCATCTTAGGCTGGTTCCCACTGAGGAAATGGTCCCTCAGCTGTGGCGGAAGCCATCTACAGACACATGATAAGTCTGACACAGGAGTCAACAGTAAGTGATCAATAGCAAATTATATAAACTATTCCTGTAAGAGTTTCCTTAGCTGTAAAACTTTGGTGATATATATCGTTAGTGAAAACATTTGGAAACAAGTCTTAAAGGAAAACCTTTTAAATAAATTTCAAAGTTTTTGTGTGTGTGTCTCTCTCTCGTAAGTTGTATAAATTTTTTTTATATCTATTTTTATGTACTTTTTTTTACAGATTCGAACAGTGAGACAAAGAAGAAGACCTTAATTTACTTGATGGAATTGTTGGTTTAAGTGACAAAAGTCAGCATCTGAGATTCAATGTAAATGTCGAGTTTGAAATTGTGAAAGAGTGTTAATTCGGGTAACAAATTATTGGTGTTTTTTTATAATTCTAAATTTTGATTGAGAAACATCAAGTGCATGCAAAAGTGCTCAAGCAGAATTTTTAACTCAAATGTATATAATATAAATTACTTGATCAAACATTTGTTCTGTACTCGAAAGCAAATTTTGAAGATAAAGTTATAATATTTTTGCTAGTTTGATTATATAGCCCAGTTTAGTGACATCATAGATGAAATGATGGAGATGCACACTGTACAGTGGTGGCTCATAATTAACATAATGTGATAGACATCTCGGTTGCATCAGTATCATTGATTTTGATATCATATCACAGTATATACAAATTTGTCAAAAATAGGGGCCAGCTATTTTAACATATCAAATGTAGTCTGTTTCTATTAGTTTCTTTCAGTAAGTCATTGTCTAATAAAGGGAGCATTGTAACCCCACAACCACCACCACCCAATCATGCACGATATCAAAATTTAGATAGTGTATTTCTTAGTACCACCTATTACATGTACTGTTAGCATTCCGTCATCATGTTTAATCAAGTTTTAAATTAATAACTTTTTGTCTTTTGTTTTTTTCCGGTGGGAGGGGGGTAACCGGCTCTAAATCGTTAAGATCCGGACCTGAATTTTATTTTCTACACCATTTTTCTTGATCAACAATGCGCTTAAGTCAAGTGAATTTAAGAAAGCTTTTTATAACAGCCTGATTCACATCGATTCCAAAACATTATGAGCTTCGAGTTGAGGTCTATTTTGTTTCAATACATTACAAAAGTTGATAATTTTTCTATGGTGACATGTATTACGCGAATCAATATTGTTAACGATCTCCGATCCTCAGCAAAGTTCGATAACTCTAAATTATCCGGATTTCTTTTATTTGTACAATAAATCTGACTTTTATACAGACAAGTTTAATTTAGTATTCTACTGCTAGTATAACCATCAGTCACACAATTACATGCTTGGCGTAGTGAATCCACGGAGCTTTCCCACTTATATACATCTTGGTATAGAGTTCGAGCCATCGATGCACCGAACTTTTTGTATGACTCAACTTGTTTCCTTTTTCCATTATACAAATATATCCATCGTAGGCAAATTTGCAATTACTTTGTAAAATGCATGGATACCCTCTAAAAACATTCATTTTATATCATTTCATTTATAAAGGTGGAAAGAACAATATCATTCTTATGATGAAAAAATACTTTGAGGCTGAGGATCGGAGAACCTTAAATGAAAAGGAAAAATAAATGTCATTTTCTAAAGTTCGTTTATTGTACATAAAATCCACAACAACATTATTTAAAGCAAACATTTTTTTTTGTTTTACTATAAGTTAGAAACGTTGCTTAGAGTAAATAACAACATATTACGTTAACTTTTTGCCGCACATAAATTTGCTACGAGCGTTACAAACCAATAAAATATAGTCCATATGATAAATTTTGTCACAGGAAAAAAATGGGTTGTACTTGCTTGTTGTCACATTTTTTTGAGTTATCGACACAATGGGAATTTGTAATTACTATAACCTGCAACTGTTAGTCATATATCATGCAGATGCAGTATCCATATACAAGATTTATAAGTGAATTGTTTACCAAAGCAGGCACAAGTGAAGCTTTTAATATTTATTGTATGACATTTAGATGACAGTTTTGAATAACTTCCTTTTATATGTAAGAGGGTTTTGTGGTCAATGGCCTATCTGTATAATCGACTTTAAACTTTTGTATTTGATTCTTATCTTCTCAACAGGTATTATTTTTAAAGCACAAAAAATATTACGAGATACCGAAGTTGTCTCCCCCCCCCCCCTCCCAATTTTCCTTCAATATTGGGAGCACAGACTCGGAGTTAAATACATTAGCATCGCCCATTTTATTTGCATGCAAAACAGTTTAGCAAAGAATGTTTTTATGCCAAAGTATTAACGATTTTTGCGACAACAGCACACACATACACAAACAACACATTGACGAATTGTAGTATTTCTTATGTATCTAAAGATATCCTACCTGGGAAATAAAATTGACTTAAATATATATATTTCATTTTTTTTTTAAGAACAGCAACATGTATTATTTAAAAAAAAGAAGAAATGCACTAATTCGTGATTCAAAATATTATTAAACAAGTAACACACTAATGTTCATTTTTAATTGGAGCTTTTTATCAAAGAGAGTCCATATTCAATTTGTTTGTGGAAATAGAATAGTCATAAAACCCATGGCTTTTAAGGATGGTCCAAAGTAAATAATATTTGTATATTGAAACCGGTAAAACATGAAAATTAATGTAGATCCAAATTAGTTTATATTTCCCGAAACTCACCAGATGATACATTGTAATCTTAGTTTAATTGAAGCATTTATAGTATGATAAAAATCATCTAAATTTAAAAAATCTAAAAAAAAAACCAACCCTACAATATAACAGCAACAACAATAACAACAACGCAAACAATAATGATAACAACAATAATAACAATAACAACAAAAACGACAATAACACCAAGACGTTCAACACTTTGACAAACTATAATATTAAGCATGCATATATTTTTTTTTTCTACTTAAGGTGGAATAACACACCTGGTAAAAGTCACTCAAATTAACAGTGAATTGCTTGATTATAAAAGGATGAGCGGTCAAAGAACCATAAGTAAAACAGACATAGAAACATACCAGTTTAGTTTTTGGGGGGTTTCTTATAATTTTTAAAAGAAAAAAATCTAATAATTCTAGATTCAGAATGTGAGTAACAAGTTTGAACCTGTTTTATTTTAGAGTATTTTTTGTGCATCATTATTTTAAATTTACTGTCGCATGGTTCCACTCAAATGACCGAAAATTTCCATTTAATTGTCCAAGATATATCATTGATGCCTGCGCATCTTTTTAAATGGAATGTGTTAATTGATAAATCATTGGACCAATCACTAAAGTAATCTATAGGATCGTTTTCAAAGAATGTATAACAGACAAATTATTTAAGTAAAAATTGAATTTAGAACATTTAACAGTGATCTATTTAATTCAACTGTACAAGTGCAATGAATGAACAAAAGAAAGTTAAATTTCCATTCTGTCCCTTTTTTTTTTGGAAAAAGTGAATATATTTCAGAACCTTGTTGACTGTTTATCTGATACGGTCCTTACCAATCAAACCCAGATCAGTTTAATTACTCAATCTAGAAACAAAGACCATGCGACAAAATGGTTGCTACACCGTTGCCTTGGGCGCGCAAATTTAAGCGCGCCCTTGTCAAGCCGTGTAACAACCCTTACTTGCATATCCATATTGAGAACTACTTAGAAGGAAAATGCGTTGTTACATGTATTGCCTTTTTAGTTGCAAGTCTATTAAATAGCAATTTAAATCTCAAACAATATCTATTTTTGTAACGTGTAAGTGATAAATGTTTATGTATTTCATTTAAGAATCATTAAAAAAAAACCGAAATTTAGAAAAAACTAGTTATTTAAGATTTAAACTATAATCGTGACATGATATTGAAATCCCATTCTAAATGGGGATGTCAAAGAAAAATTTTGATATACATGTTAAAATCCTTAGAAAAACGAGAACAACACACAATTAAACAACACTTTAACAAACTATTGTATTAAGTATGAATCTAAAAGTACTTAACTGTGTAGTATGATCCTCAATATATTGCATTGCTATAATATATAGCTCCTACTCGTAGTGTAATACGCTATAGTGGCCAATAATTTTAAATTTTGCTATACGGATAAAACGGCAATTATTTAGATCAATATTTTTGTAATTTTTAAGGAACAAATGCTCATATTTGATAAAACATATTGAAAAAAATAACGTGTTTAAGTTTGTTTTTTTTCAACATGCTTGGCATCATAATGAAGTTACATTTAAAAGTAAACATTTAAGGATTATACTTTTCATTTTTTTAAAAAACATATACAACAATAACAATAACAAAAACAGCAATATTTTAACAAACTATAATGTTTTGTATTTGATCTATATGAAATTCTAACAAAATAGCTACCGTTCTAGGAAAAAAAAAACCCACACGTGTTTCAATGTCGGAACGGTAAAACAATTTCAATTTTATGGATATATAATCTCATATTTATGTTAAAGTACAATTGCCTAATCAATAATCAACTGCTTGGTTTGAAATGTTTCATTATGTCTGTTAGTTTTCTGATACCTGTTGGTACATGAATACTGAGTAAAAATATCAATCCAGTTGTTTTTCTTGTCCTACACGGATTATTAGAATTTTAATATTCAAAATCTAGAAAAAAAACCATTAAAGATGCACTTACAACTTTCTCTCTACCAAAACACACTGTAATCATAATAAAAAAAACTTCTGACATAAAAGCCTAAATTTGACCAAAATCAATCTCATGATAATAACTTTCATTTCTGTCATGCATAATAGGATCATAATAATTCTAAGGATGAGTTATGACCTATGTACAGATTTATAAACTATGTACAGGTAAAAAATTTCTTTCAACAAACAATGTTACACTTGTACATCTAACATTCTCGCGATGCCTTCTTTTGCCGTTAGTATCGAAAAGTTATTATTTCGAGGTTTTACTTTGTAACACTAAATATTTAACAATTTGCATCGAGTGTTGTCTGTGAAAATCATTATTAAAATGAATCGGCTGACACGAACACCGCTAATTGTTTCCCGCTATAATCCGCTTAATTATTAATCTTCATGTCTTTTTAAACACATGAAAGTCATGTTTTGTCGGGTAATCTTTTAAAAAACATGGATTGATTATCAACCATTTTTTTACGAAATGGCAAACAAGTAAAAGTTTACAAATTTAAACACCTGCAATTCATAGGATGTCAACTCCTATATGATCGAAAAACGATTAAAAAATAACACGATGCTGAGTAAAAATGTTATAAAGCCTCCCAATCCCCATACCATCTGTACCTCCTGGTGTTAATTTAAATAGACTAAATCTGAACCAAATATTTCAGGTTTTACAGCAGTATCGCACTAAAACCATATGCAGCATCAGTTTTAACTCCCGAAAACATGAGTCCAAAAAGTTCCCCACAAGTTGTAGACACAGAAATCTCACCCTCCGGTACTCTAATAGACCTCACGTTGTATGTTAAGTTCATGAATGATACATTTTCGTCAAATACAATATTGCTTTCGTTTGTCATTGTGTTGTTAATTCGGATAGAATCTTTTAAAGATTGTTTTATCATAATAGTTACATAGTTATAATCGAAGCCGGATGGCACAACCGTTTTGTAGTAATCGATATATTGATTTATCCCCGGTACAACCGTCATGGAAGGATCGCCCATTCTAGATTTGTTACAATGTAAACCAAAACTGGTGACAATTATAGGTGTCTTTGATTCAATCACACACGCTTGTCTACTGGATATAATGGTGTCGAAAGAATCCAATTTATTTATTGTTACTGTATGAGTTATTCCATTAATTGTGTACATTATGTTGCTGCTTTCTGTCGCTGTTATACGAACCTTTGTTCTTCGATCGTTTGTATTTGGGGGTACTATGTATGTTTTGTCTAATTCTCTAGTTGGAATTATTTGTTGAATAAGATGATCACAGGCGCCAATATTTTCAAGCCTATTACAAGTATTTCCCGAAAAAACTGCGATAGGTACAGACGATTCAATAACTGTTCCTGTCAAATCCGTTTCATGGGAAATCTGATATGTTTCAAATCGATCAAGTGTTAAATTGTATACATCGCCATTCAAAAATGACTTTCCATCGATATACAAAGAAATGTATCGTTGCATCTTAAAAGTTATTGAAACTGACGTGTTATTTTTAAGAGCAGCTATAGCAAACTGACTCTTATACTGATGTTGACGATGGCTCTGTCGATATTACAACGTAATGGGTTGCCAGTTTATGTAGCGGAACAATTGCAGTGCTTCCGATAGTACCAGGACAGATGGTCATGACTAACGACAAACACATCATCACAACGTTTCGATGAAAATTGACTTCACCTTCTTTCCTAAAGCTTTCTAGTTCAATTGCAGATGGAATGATAGTATGATAACTCGAAGGTACGGTAATCATTTTATCTATCTGTTGTTTAAGGGAATGGTCTAGACGTGACGATGTTGTTATATTCATGAATGCACCTTTCTTGGATGAAAAGTAAATATCCTTCATGGGAATGTCTAGATGTGCCATAAACAAAACGATAAAACCAGTTTTCTCATGTTCTGCAATGGAATGGAAAATAATATTATAATACATGTACAAAATAAGTTAATTTGAACTTCATCAGTAAGAAAAAGTGATTGTATTTGATTGATCAGGAAATAGTAGATCCTAAAAGAATAATATTCTTTCAAAAAATATTAACAATGATATATTTCGTTTTTATTTATATATTGTTTTTGAAAAAAATTAAAACAATGTATAAATATTTGTGTTTGATAGTATATGTACCTCTCATAATCATTTATATTTTTCTGACAATTTTTTCTTAAATAAATTTTGGCATAAGAAATAACTTTGGCTGGTAGAGTGTTATAACATAAACTTTAACTCATATTCTTAGATGTTTGATATATGGAGATGTTAAAAAAATGGTACGATATACTAAGTTTGATGAACCCGGCAAATAAAAAACCAAAAACACTAACATTTTTTCTTATATATGTACAAATAGTCCGACTGTTTCGTGTTAAAGCGTGTAGTCAGTAAAACTCTCTGTAGTCGGTGTATCAACAATTAAACCTGTTCATTATTCAATTTCAATTTGTTTAAAAAGTGGCATTTCATTATTAAACACCATATACATACCATTAAGTCATTACAGAAGGATCGACGAAGAAACGCCACCCATTTTCAGAGCCTGTCATACATGCATGCAAGGGATTGCATGAAGCAAAGAGAAGACACATGCCCGTAAGTAGGTTGAAGTTGAAACAGTTGCATCCATTACCACAAAGTACGCTGCAACTAAGGAGAGAGGCCGCTTGTCTTGCTGTATAACGGTTCTTTAATATACACTTTGTTGTCAAATTCTGGGTAAGCCTGGTAACTTTGGAAGTTTTTGGCTTGTGTAAGTCGCAGATACATGTACATTATCAACAACACAAAGCGAACAACAGATGGCTCCATGACTTGTAAAGTTATATATACTAGTATGATACACCTCGACTTTAAAAACAAGTAAGTTCTCAATAAATTTCACCCGTATCTTTTCTATGTCCATAAATTGAAGTTACACAGATATCCCTGTATTCCATTCAAATATCTTCTAATCTTGTGACGTTAAATAGAATTCGGATTTTTTCTTATATTTCCTACCTCTCTGTTTCAAATTAAGCTAGACAGTCATATGAACGGATTGATACAATCTATTGATTGACAGGTGTCAGTATGTAATAGTAACCATTCCAGAAATGTGAAATTGATAGCAAAACTTATTTTGTCCAACCTCCCTTACATTGACATATTGTGCATTAGCGGAATAGGAGGTACTATTAAAATCGACGTCAATATTAAATAGGGTCCAATGTGCTTTGATGTGTAGCAACTGCAAATAACGCAACGCTACATACTGATATAAATATACCATTACGAAGTTTAGTTACAACTCCTCATACTCCAAATAATCGTTTGAATATATGACGTTTTCAAAATGATGATGCGAAATCGCCGATTATATCATTAGACGCTACAAATGGGCATCGCAGTAAACCTTAAGAAAACGAGATTTTTTTAAAGATCAGCAATTACTGTTAATAATAAAACTAATGAATAATTAATTATGCGTTGCTATCGTACTTTAACAATTGCCATTTTACACACATACGAGCAGAACCTTCCATAAGTAAAACCCAAGTTGAACTAGAAATTAATTTATTATTATAAGAGTAAACACTGGGGTTTTTTTCAACTTAGTCTATTTTTTTATATATTTTTTAAGTTCATTACGATCAATGAATATAAATGGATATTTTGAACGTTCTAATATTGTAATATTCTAACAAAAAAAAAGAAAAAAAAAAAGAGTTTCCTACAGTCACAGGTCAACCTTGTGTTGAGAAAGTATAAAAAAGAGTCCTATCTCAAGAACGTAACAGCAATATTTTTTTTCATATACATGTACACCAGAAAATTAAGAACAGAATGTGTTTAATGATTTTTCCGAGTTAATTTACAAAAATGGATGCGACAAGCGATGATACATTTTCAAACAGAAAAATGGATATTTGTTTAAAACGCTTGAAAAATTTGCAATAGTTACCGTTTGTTTTTGTGTTCTGGGTGTTTTTTTTTCATTATTTAGATGTTTAACATTTTCATCATCATTTATAGACCACTGGGAGAGTCATACTCTCCATTAAAGTACAACGCTTCAATTTTCAATTTCAATCATTATTGATTTCATGGTCTTCTTCCAAACTAATTATTCACAGAATGATAAAAAAGTCAATATTTCAGTAACCATATCCCAATTACTTCTCATTTCTCAACTTTAAAATATTTACATGTCCTTGGAATGTTATATTAGCTATCAAATGAAATGCTGTTTATTTTTTTCTGAAGTAGGTCTATACCTTTCACGGAGCATGACACTGTCGTTAAGAAACACAAGCACACGACAATATTCCCGTAGGGTCTTCTTTTGTAGAGTTGAAATTTTATTAATTAATATTTCTGCGAACGTTTTAATGCGTATCTTTAAATCGGTAAATGTGGTATCGATTTTTGATGCAGAATTTGAAGATACCCAACAGCTGAATCACTCAAACTGAGAGTCTAAACATGTTACATGTAATATAAACAGATGTTGACAATCTTTTTAAAATAAAATTGTTTTTCAGCGATTAAAAGTTAATTGTTCCAATCCTCCCCCCCCCCCCATCTCTCTTTTTAAAAGCATACTGTTGATTCCTAATTAAACGCGAGTAATTAATGTCCGCATAAAATCGCGAGAAGAAGCCCTCGTAAATTTGAAAATCTCGCTTTGATTTTTAGAAACTTTTGAAGTACAGGAATTATGACCAAAAAATGGTGATCGCGATTTTATGTTCTCGCGAATTGATACAAAACGGCGGAATCGCGAAATTAAGTACTCCCGCAAAATATGGAATTGACAGTACTGCCGTGCTATTTATCGTTGAGTAATTAATTTGTACATGTATTTACATGTATGTGTTTGATTTCGGAAATTAATAATATGTTTATATTTTCTTAAAACGCTTAAGGTCATGCCATCTACTAGATCTCGATTTGAAGCAGGAATTGAGTTCCGTTGGTGCCCATATTTTAAGTCGCACTGCCTGTCGATCGATCGATCAATCGATCGATTGCGATCGATCTATCTATCTATCTATCTATCTATCTATCTATATATGTATATAATTGTCAACCAATTTCAACTTGCTATACTTTATTAGGCATTTTAACGTTTATATCAGTAAATTGCCGTTTTTGTTATGGTGCCATCTTATTACTTATTACCTTAAATATTTGTGTACGGACGTAGGCAGATAGTGTTGTGATGTTAAAGTGATTTTTAGAAAATCAATCTACTCTCAGCGAAATTCATTTTTTGTTAATTTTGTCACAAAACACGATACCCCTAGGAACTAAAACAAGCTAACAACAATTAATCTGCTTTTTTATGGGGTTGGGTGAGGGGGCAGATTCATATTGACCGAAAGGTCAATGTTTTGTTTTGTTTTGTTTGTTTTTTTTTTCAAAAACCAAACTTTTTGTTGTATCTTTGTTGCAATTTAAAAGTTGTCGTACCAAAACAATATATAGTTATAAAACGTTGAATTAAACCTTAAAATTTCTAATAAAACACGGCACAATGCAAGCACTAATTAAAATGAAACGTATACGGCGAATGACTACAGTGGAAACCTCTAATTGCAAAAGTGTTACATTGTAAGATAAACATTATAGTAACAAGCCTGGATATAGTACCTTTAACTTTGAATTGTGCATTGTATCACCCATAGCCCTGATCTTTTACCTCAAAATTAAAAAAAACAAGATATCTGTGAGCCAATGTTCACTAGTGATACATGATGTGAATATACAAAAAAAGCAAAGTCGACATTAACAGAAAGCTGGAATCTGATTGTTACAAAATGTATCCAACAATATGGCATGCCTAAACAAATAGTGTGTTAAAATTTCAAGCATCTGCGATAAATAGCTGCTGAGAAATCTTTGTGGAAAATTTGTTTGAAAATTTTGGCTAAAAATAAACAAAAAAAATCATTAAACAGGAAGTTGACGTCCGATTGGTACAAAAATACATCCCACGATATAGCATACCTATACAAATACTGTGTAAAAATTCAAGCATCTGCGATAAACAGTTGCTGAGAATTCTTTGACAAAAATTTGTTTGAAAGTTTTGGCTAAAAATTAACAAAGTCGTCATTTAACAGGAAGTTGACGTCTGATTAGTACAAAAATATATCCCACGATATGGCATACCTATACAAATATTGTGTAAAATGTTCACGTATCTGCGATAAATAGTTGCTGAGATAAATACGACAGAAATTTTTGTTACGGACGGACAGACGGACAGACAGACACACAAGGGTAAAACAGTATACCCCCTCTCCTTCGGAGCGAGGGTATAATATTTTTATACTTATAACATAATAATAAATTATATTAATGAAGATTGCATTTATAGTGTTTGACATCACAACAGCTCGGTTGTTGGATCGTGGAGTTGTGTATTATTTGTTCCCGAAGACAAAGAAGATTAAAACAAACTAGTAATCTCAAAAGAATTTCTGTGTATTGCATTAAAAACATTCAATGGAACACCTATTTCAATCATATTTAGAAAGTGTAGTCAATGTATATAAAAAAGTAAAGGGACAGCACTCGCCATCCTTTAAACAAGTTGTCCAATTTATCCAACAATTTCTGACGAGGTAAAGTTGGGAAATTATCCAACTAATAATTCCCAAAATCTGGCTACATCTGCTTACCTCAGATTAAACGTATCGTGTCGAAATGTACTAGGTGCTCGCCAAACTTATCGAAAGCAACGAAATTTTACATTTGAGTGACTTACTTTCGTTATATAATCACTGAGATGTTCCATCTAGAGAGTGCACGTGCTAACAATCCGCAAAAAGATTCCTCTTGGTTTATCGTATGCTTTCGGATATCCTCAGTGATTGCATGGATAGTTTACATAAACTTCCGTTCCTTTCGATAAGTTTTGCGAACAGAATTTTCATTGCATATATGTATGAAGTGGGTAGACTTTTTATCTCTCTAGTGATTTGAAATGAGTAATGTTTTTTTTTTAATTTAGATTTTGAGTGAAATGAACAAAAATGTGAATGAAGATGGTTTTGTCATGGAAGATTTTGATCAGGTGTAAAATAATCAAAGTATACCGATGTTTCAATCTTCGTAAATATCATATCCAATACATATTGAAACAGGGGAAGCATGGTATCTTAATATCATGAAAAATAACTCGTAATTGTGAATATTTCTTTAAATTGCAATTTACTTTCAATTATAGCCAACAAATACTCACCAATCGGATCAAGAAAGGGGTCAGTGAAAAACAAAAACAAAACAAGAGGCCCATGCGCCACATCGTTCACCTGAGCAACACTAGCTTTATATGGTAGATTAAAAAATATAAATATCCGAATTTACACTTTTGTTTTCATATACTTAATCTTTGACATGTTTACCTTTATGGAAAACCATTTTTATCGAAAATAAGATCATATGCAATATATATAATCAAATTTTCGGTTAGTGTTCACGGTTAATTTTAGTTCTTTTTATTTCAGAGATCAAAACCACTTTATAAAGCGATCAAAACACATGAGAACATAGCTTCGCCTCGCCACCTATGAGATTGATCAACCCGATATATTTCTGTAGTGAGTTAGTAACAAACCGAATAAGTAATAATGTTACAACATTCCACCCTATTCTAGCTTAGCGTTATTATCACGTAATGATCTACTTGTCACCTCATGCAGTTAATGTGTTTTCAACAAAAGAGGAAGTTATTTAATCATATTTATAGAAACGTTTTAGAAGCACACACAGCCAGAAATCCACAATCAAATTTTATTTATTCCGACGCTTATAAATGAGATAATGAGGAATTCGATGTGTTTACTAATGGCATTATGTGCTTTCATGACCCAACGAACACATACCGAATATTCGCTTCTATTAGTGCTGATTCACCTCTGTGGGCAGCGAATACATCATAAATCGCGAGAGCTGGTTGGATTATTTATGACACGGGTAAGTTCTCGCGCACTGATTCGACATAGAGAATAAGAACCCTCTTAATGTATTAAATCATTTTCTTTTTCTGTACTTCAGTGATTAGCTGAGTGTGTAATTGCCCATTCTGTCGAAAATCGTATATTAGTGTGCAACATGGTCGTCGAACCATGGTAAGTTAGCCGAGAGGTTAAAACAGTGAGCGTGAGTGTCAGACAAAACAGAGCAGTTATTTGTCGTTTGATCCCTAACCCTGCAATTAACATGTTTTGCGCCCTTATGTTGTATTGTCCAGAAACAATGAAAAACCATGTTCAATCCCGTTTGATCCCGATTGTCGGGAATTTTGAAATCCTTCATTTGTTTAATCGTGCTTCGCGTTATTCAAATATTCTACTTTGTGTTTGATGCTCATGGTAGCCTGTCTTTTCGTGAAAGTCATTCAACGTGCCCATTTATTTGTCAGATTAACTGGACCACCACATTCTTCTAGAAGAAATATGTCCTTATGTAGTAGAACTCCACTGCCAACGCATTGATCGATATTAGAATTTATACCCCCCCCCCCCCCCCCCCCAAAAAAAAAAATCGGGCAGATCTCTTATGTAACCCTACATATGAGCGTCGAGTTCATGGAGTAGAATGCATGTAGGTCGTCTAGGTAAGTGCTCGTTCTGTAGTTTCTTCCTTGTATTTTCCGATTCTAGAAGATGAAATTGTAATGTTTAGGTCACCTGAGTCATTCATGTGACCTATTGCAATTGGTCTTCGTCCGTCGTCATGCGTTCACAATTTTACATTTTTAACTTCTTTTTGAAAACTGCAAAGCCAATATTCTATCATCGTCTTCTTTACTCCAACACATGTGAGGATAAACTGGATACATGGTTAAGATGTTCATGAAGAATTGTGTAAACCATGGCCCCTGGGTCAAACATTTAGGCTATAGAGTAGGGTCAATAGGGCCATGTAGTTAAATTGTATTAAATCTTATAAAATTTTCTTCTCTACTCCCATAAATATTTGAAGAAAAAAAACCTAAATGCATAGTTATGATGCCATTGGAGTATTCTACCTAAATTGTTAAATTCAGGACTGGGACAGGGGTTTAGGCCTTAGGATAGGGCCAATATAGCCATATGGTGAACATGTAGTAAATCTTAGAAAATCTTCTTCTTTACTGCCTCACATGTGGGACAAACACTGAATGCATGGTTACGAGGGTTGTTAGAAAAGTTCACGGACAAGTTCGATTGTGAGTGGACAATTCACATGATACCAGCGAAACTTTCCAGATTTAATCCTGACGTATTTTCTAAGAAATATGCGAAGGTTTGTTTGTTTTGAATGCACCATACAAATATACACCTTAATTATTTTGATAAGATATGTTTCATGGAGCATGTCAGTTTTGTTCATTTTTTATATTTTGTACGCATTTTTCCTTATCAAGAAAATGTACCGGATAAGTGCATCAAAATAAATGATATTTCATATAACATCACAATAACTTATGAAGGTCATTTTGTGAAAGTGAAGTGAAAGTTTCAATTAAATTGAAGAATGTTTGACCGTTTTATCGCCGAATTATGACAAACAACGCCTGAAAAAAAATCAAGAACGTTGACGTCAGTGGACATCTTGGAGCACCGGGCTTTCATTTAATCTCCACCTACGATGGAGACCAAAATGTTCTGAAATACTATAATCATATGATTTTTGCATATTTATTTTCAATTGATAGTCATTTAATAAAACATACGCCATCCTAGAAAGTACACAGTAATTTTGCCGTAAATCACTTTGTCCGCGAACTTTTCTAACAACCCTCGTATGTTATCCACGAACTCCTTTACCTGAATTGTGGAATTCATTGCCCCTGGGTCAGGGGCTCAGGCCGTACGGAGAGGAAAAGAACGGCGTAATGTATATAATGTTTAAAAATCTCCTTCTCAACTCTCGCACATCTGTAAGAAAAAAAAAATTATCTTCACCAGGAATAGCAATCGGCTAACCAAAATCACCGATAAGCAGTACATGTAAAATGATTTTGGTAAAAATGCCAGAGAAGTGAGTAACACTAAGTCATTTCTTAATGCTTTTTTGTTTCTTTTTTGTTTAAATGCCCTCAAAAGAAGGATTTCTGTCTGCCCCTGGGGATGGGTGGAGGGAGGTTGTTTTAAATAAAACATGTCAACTAGCCGCCTTGTTTTAGTTTTTCTATGAAAACACATACACATAAAACATATATTGAAAATTAACAAATATGGGAAAATTATTTTCTATCAGTGTCTTGCACCTTTTCAATATCGGGCCATGCACTCTATAATGATCTTTAAGTTTTTCGCTGAAATCATAGGTTTCATAGTCCTTTTTGAAAGATTCCAGGTAGGGAGGCGGTCATCATTACAATACAGTAAAAATCGTTCAGTATGAACACGGATATACCGAATTCTCGGATATAGCGAAATTTTTTAAGTCCCCGGTAAAAATCTTATGAAATATTTGCAAAATTTTCCGGTTATAACGAATTCGGATATAATAAATTTACGGATATAGCGAACTGATTTTGAATCCCGTAGAGGTGAAAATTAACGAAATTTAAAACTTTTATAACTAATTTCTTTACAGATTAAAAATTTCGCACTACCATTTAACATAATTATTTGAATGAATTTATTTTAATATAAATTTTTCAATTCACAATCTGATTATTAAAGGTATCAAAGTAATGTATTTTCATTTTTAGCCTCAATTAGCAAAAGTTATAGTCTGGTGGAACAAAGCATGTATATAGTGAATTCGCTATAGTTATTATAACGAATTCGTAATACGGATATAAAGAATTACAGATATAACGAAGTTAATCCATTGGTCCCTAGGACTTTGCTATAACCGAGTTTTACTGTATTATATATATATTTTTTTTAACTCTAGAATGAAACTTAATTAAATTCACATATGCGACTCCTCGACAAGTTTGTATATGGGATATGGTACTCAGGTGACCGTTAAGGCGTATTGGCCTCTTGTTTTGGGTTTTTTTTGGGGGAGTTTGTTTATTTTTTTTTTATTTATTTTTTTTGGTGTTTGTGTGTTTTCATCTATCTTCTTGTTCAGACAAACATAATGGTTCGCTGCTTTATAACACCGTGGTGAATCTACATCCATTTGAATGATGGCAGCTTTGCGTCTCTTTGTGGACCATATCGTTTTCATCTTTGGCCAATGCTTTTTTCCATATGTCTTTGTAACGGATGGGTCAGGCTGGCCTGGTTTTACAGGAGTTGTTTGACCAGGGAAGGGCTTTAAAGGACTGAATTAAGCGATTAAATTTTACGTGGGAGTGATGATTTGATGTGTGTTCATTTTTGTTTATTTTTTTGTATTTGGGAAATAAAGATTGAAATCTGTTAACCATATAGCCAAAGACACATACAACGAACATCTGATGAATCAAAAATAGATAACTCTTGGCACTGTATTCCGTTATTTTAACTTTCAATATCAAGAAAGGCAACTCTAGATTTTGCTGCTGTCTGATAAAAGGGAGAAAACGCCAACGACTGATTTAACATTTCGTCAAAATAAAGACTTGTAATTTTTTTCTGACGAAAAATCGTTATTTTTTTCAATTTGCCATAATAACTAAGTTAACTGAAAAGTGTATAATGTTGATGTTTCTAACATCAATGTATTTTACATACATTTGCGAAATCTCAGTTTAAATTGAAGCTTTAAAAGAATATATTTTCTTACATGTGTGAGATGACAATTATTGGAAAAAGAGATTGAAACAATCGTTATAATGAGTATGTATATGGTGTTTGTCTTTTGCATGTTGTCCCTACCACCACCACAATTACATCAAGTGAGGACATGCTATTTTCATTACGTGAAAGAAAAGCTACAACATATTCTAGTTTTTAATAACAGTTCTTAGATATGAGTTTTAGGTCCCGGTGATAGAGATTTTAGTTTTTGGCCTTTCACTGTATGCAATTTAGGTAGTGTGTGTAGAAAAGAAACAGTATATTTCACTTTATAACCATTGCAAATATTAAACCTCTCTGCACTAGTATTGTACCCTGTACGACTTTTGATGTTAATTATGACATTTTTGTTATAGGTGAATCGTTTAGTTCTTGATTTTGGGATTAAAAATCACAGATTATTGCTGTTTTTATTAAACATTTTTTATTGAATTATCAATATCAAAATTGAAATCATATCAGTTAAGATAAAAAAAAGCCCACACACATTTAACCCATTATTTGATGTAAAATAAAACATAAAGAAAATAGTACTTTTTTTCGAAAGTTGACATAAAAAATTGTTTCATCTCAAAGGTTATTATTATTGCTTTGACAACATATCAAAATGTTAACTGTAATAGTAAAACGGCACGTTAGGGCGATTATTACTTTAGATGTATCAAGTACAAAATAATATAGCCTTACACGATAGAATCGTTTTATTTGATATTGGATACAAGTCCAACCAGTTTAACAATTGAAAGAAAAGAGAGAGAGGTAATTAAAAAAACCATGAACTTGCTGATCAATCATTCAGTGCAACGGCGAATCAAGAATATTAATTTTCTTTAAACATAAATAATACTTAAAAGCTAAAATATGACTATTTACACAGTCAAAAGTAAGTTGTGTAGCGTTTGTATGAAATGATACATTAACGTTTGCTTCCATGTTTATAATAGAACTCTGTATTAGAAAGGTATTGCCGTTTCTTAAGTCGCATTTAATCTGTTTTAAGTCGCATTTAATCTGTTCTTGAAAAATATGTTGCAGACTCGGTATAAGCCGGAGTAGGTAGGTTTTACTATATTATAGTTTCACAGATTGAATGCAGAGAAACCATAGGCAGCCCAGGCTTTAACTCCGGAGAACATGAGTCCAAACTTCTCCCCGCCGACCGTAGATATGGTAACCTCCCCTGCCTCTACTTTTATGGACCTCACATTGTATGATAATTTCATGGCTGATACATTTTCTTCAAATACAACATTGCTTCTGTTTATTGCTGTGTTGTTAATACGGATGGAATCTTTTAAAGATTGTTTCATAATCACGGTCACATAACTATAATTGAACCCGTATGGCACGATTGTTTTGTAGTAATCAATATACTGATGAACTCCAGGTACGTTTGTCATTGAAGGATCGCCCATATCAGATATCTGAGATGAAAGGCCAAAACTTGTAACGATAATTGTTGTGTTTGATTCAATCACACACGTTTGCCTGCTAGAAATTATTATATCAAAAGAATCCAGTTTGTTCAATGAAACAGTGTGAGATGTTTGATCCACTGTGTAGGAAATATTACTCTGATCTACCGCAGTGATAAGAACTTTAGTGTTTCGGTCATTTGGATTCGGAGGTACAATGTACGTGTTATCTAGCTTTGCTGTTGGAATAACCTGCTCAATGAGGGGATCACAATAACCTATATTTTCAAGCCAATTACAATCATTTCCTGAAAATACTGCGATAGGTTTTGAAGATTGAACAACGGTTCCTGTCAAATCCGTTCCATGGGCAATTTGATATGTTTCAAATCGGTCAAGTGTTAGCGTGTATGCATCACCATTCAAAAAGGAGTTTCCATGGATATAGAGAGGAATGTTTTGTTTCATCTTAAAAGTTATTGAAACCGATGTATTGTTTTTAATAGCAGCCAAAGCAAACTGACTGCTAAAAGAACTCGAAGGCTCTGTCGATATAACCACATAATAGGTAGACAGTTTATGTATTGGTATAAGTCCTAAGCTTCCAGCATACCATTTCATAGTATCCAGACTTACGACAAAAGAATCGCCAAATGTTTCTATGAATACTGACTTCAATTCTCTCTTAAACTTGTTAAGTTCCAATTGAGGTGGAAAAATCATATGCTGACTTGACGCTATACTAACCGTTCTGTCTATCTGCCGTTTTAAGGAGTTGTCAAGATCTTGGGATGTTGATATATTCATGCTTGCACCTTTCTTGGATGCAATGTAAACATTCTTCGTATCATTTGATGTCCTCCCCATAAATAAAACGACGAAATCAAATTTCTTGTTCTCTGTAAATTGTAGAAATACATGAATATAAGAAGGAAACACCTTATTTGTAAAAGGAAAGCGCTAGTTAAGTTAAAATGCTAACAATTTTACAATATTTGTCTAAGATGATCACATATGTTTTTTTCTATAGTGTTTAAGACGTTTAGTCATCATAATGTAACGGTTTAGGGAACGTTTAGCATAAAGTTGATGTGTGCCTTTTATATCTATAGGTATGGGATGTACAATGTAAAGGAT
Source organism: Magallana hongkongensis (assembly GCA_015776775.1). Lineage (NCBI taxonomy): Eukaryota > Metazoa > Mollusca > Bivalvia > Ostreida > Ostreidae > Magallana > Magallana hongkongensis. Next base: position 624,342 of record VIAA01000017.1, read on the forward strand.
TAATTGTATTATCATAAAACACAACACGTCTGATGCTGATTATTTACTGTCGATCATAACTTTTATCACGTATTGATTATATATACCCATTTTAATAAATGGATTTATATTGAAATATTAACACAAACACACAGTGCAGGACATTATAATTCATTTTAAATGTTTCATTTTTGAAGCATTAGATGCAGAAAAAGGAAACACCTTATTTGTAAAAGAAAAGTGCTAATTAACTTAAAATACTAACAATATAAAAAAAAAAAAATTCAAGAAATCACTTTTCTGTTTATTAATTTTGTTTGAAAAATAAAGATTTTTAATTTTGTTTGAAAAATAAAGACTATTCTCTATAATAAACAAATTAGTTTATAAGACTCTTTCAAGAGTTAACCGTCTGATCAAGACCGGAAGTAAACCCGCAAGCTACCTAATGATACTATAGGGAAAGTCGAGACTTTTCTTTTTGAATAAAGTAAGATTCAATGATTCAAACATTTTGTTACAATTTTGATTACAAAACTGTTGAAAAAAAATATGGACTTTGTTAAGTGACCATTTTTTGTTTCATTAATTTAATAATTTAAACACAATGATTAAAGTGGATCGACAAATGAGCATTCTATACATGTATACATTGACACACGGAAATATGAATTAGTAATTCATAAGAAGGAAACGATGATTTTCCTTCTGATTTTTATTTGAATGTTGGGGTGAAATGAACAAAATATATACGTATCTGGGTTTGCAATGGCATAATTTTGATGAACTTAGAGTAAATGTAAATGATGCATGCAACAACATAAGATTTAAGTAGTTATAGCAGTCATATAATGGAAAATGAAATGATATAATGCGCACTGATGATTGTAATGTTTTTGGTAATAATATACTGGTATTTAGTAAATGTATTTATTTTTCTTTGCAATTATCGATAAATGATCTGACAAGATGTACTCACCAATTGGATCAATAGAGGGGTCAGTAAAGAATCGCCATCCGAATTCGGAGACTGTCAAATGCAAGGGATTGCATGAGTTATATAAGAGACACGTGCCGGTCTTTAAATTAAAGTTGAAACAGTTGCATCCAATGCCACAAAGCACGCTACACCTAAGAAGAGAGCCGGTTTGTTTGTTTTGTAATGAATCGTATATAGACACTTTGTTAAATAACTCAGCCTTTCCCCCGTAAGTTTTGGATGACATTGATTCCACACATGGCAGGCTTATGGTCATAAGCATACAATGAATCATAAATGTTTCCATCCTATTTTTCTATAAAGAATTTAAAATTGTAAAATCAGCCTTCGATTAACTGATTAGGTTCTTTCTTTGTTTCAAATGTAATCAACAGTTTCAACCAAGAATGTTACAAACACGGACTTTCCCATACATATGCGGCATATCAGATCAAATTGAAGCTATATAAAGAATGCCTTATTGTAAAAGAGATAATTGCCAGTTATTGGAAAATGAATTGCAGTTCTGATTGGATGATATTATTTTTTTTTACTAATTATTGACGTCAAATATTTTGTGTACGCATACCTTAGGTAATGATGACATTCATATATTTAGTGTCTGTATACCTTAAGTTGCTTCGATTCTGATTCCATTGTATTGGTTGTGTACTGACAGAAAATTATGCCAATTTAAGCAAAAAAATAAAACAAATCAAAAGAAAAAAAAAACAGAAACCAAAAATTTTTAAAAAGAAAAAAGGAAGCATTATCTACTTGCATTAATAGTTATTACGATTATAACTGTATAGTTATTAACACTCTCTCTTTCAAAGGGAAAATAAGTACAGTAACACTCGTTTATTACGAACACGGATAGAGCGAAATCTCGGATATAGTAATTGTTTTGGAGTCCCCGGCAGGATTTCTTACAAATCTTTTAAAAATTTTACGGCTTTGACGAACTCGGATATAACATATAACAAATTTACGGATATAACGAACTGATTCCGAGTCTCGTAGATGTGAAAAATGACGAAATTTAACCCTTTTATAACGAATTTCTTTACAGTTTAATATGTTTGCACTACCGTTTAACATAATAGTTCAAATGAATTTATTTTCACAAGAATTCTTCAATTTACAATCTGATTATTACAGGTATCAAACGAATGTATTTTCATTTTAAGCCCCAATAAGCAAAAATTGTAGTCCGGTGAAAGAAAAAAATATAAAAAGCAACTTCGCAAAAGTTATTATTAGGAATTCGTTATACGGATATAACGAATTACTGATATTACAAAGTAGATCCATTGGTCCCTAGAACTTTGCCATAACCGAGTTTTAATATAAATATAAAATAGAAGCGATAACATTAACAAACAAGTGATTCATTGTAGAAAAATAGATACTATCACATAACTTACGTCATTGTCTTTATATCTATACTACTATATTGAAATAATAGACTCGAATTTTTGGGCTGTAATACCGAGAAATCGGAAGAGTACTGTATTTTGTTTTATATATTTTAAACGTCATTGGTACTTGAAGATTACCATTTTGTTTTTATTTTTTTCTCAATCAAGCTTCGCTAATAATCAACGAAAATTCCTTTTAAAAATCCGGAAATCATCTAGATTTTTGGGATTTAACAATCTTGCGCATGTGCATAACATACACGCAAAATCATTGGAGGCTTTTTAGTTTCTGTTTCCACAATATCAAATTTGCATGGATAAACTCAGAAATGATATTACAAATACGTGTAAATTTTCAATGAAAATTTGTTATATTTTCTGTTTATCAAAGGAATACGGGAGATAACCCTAACTCAGTGCATTTTATATGACATATCCCGAGAGTTCCGAACGTCAACATGGTGTGAAAATTCGAAGCGAGTTACAAAAGTGTTGAATTCTTTACTAAAATGTTTAAATGGAAATGTGACTGTAATGCAGCCCCATTGATTTTCAAAAAAATCGTTTTGGAGCGATTCTGCTTTTTTTTGCTACATTACGGGTATATAGGAGGCATACTGTGGTAAAAGGCCTGTTCCGAGACATAGTTAGATTATTCTAACTGAGCAGAGTGTAGTGAAATTAATAGCATTATTGTAGTCTTAAATCTTCGTTATGTAAATGTCAACAATACGGTGTGTCGATGTATCTATTTCGTAAATGTCCGATATTATATGCAATTTCAACGCGTGCAAGCACGGGTCAAAATCTAGTCGTTGATAAAATATTATGATTTTGCCATAAAATAAGTCTGTTTTATCACCAGATTTTTCATTTTTCTTTTGTTATTATCAATTGAGGGTTTCTTACTTACTTAAATTTGCTTCCAACTTAAAATGTATCATGTAGAATGCAGTAACGTACAATTTGAGTATAAAAGTTCAAAGCAAAACAATTTACCTTATTATGCTTTAAAGCATTTTTCTGCAAGAACCGTCATATACATTATGTCTCATGTTTACATAAAACAAAAGTGCTGTGCATAAAATCAATAATTATTAATCACAATTTTTAATGCATCTTTTTGCGTGGACCGTGAGGTCCACGCAGAAAATATATAAGCGAGGTTAAACCGGATGCTATGGGGAAAATTCAGCCTGCGCATGAACTTGCTTGGTTCCTGTGCGTAATGGGTAGCTCAGGGAACAAGGCTAACACGTTTATCTGAATCGGGATCGGGATTCCGTGCCATTTGCACAAAAGTTCAAAGGCGCTGTAATTGTAAAGTTGTCGGTAAACAGTACAGAAACAAATTATTCCTTTTAAAGAAATGATTGGCATGTGATATGAACTATCAGTATTATGAAATAAGTTAATGTTATGCCGAAACTAAAACATGCATCAAATAGCATATAATTTGCAATGTTTTGTTGTTTTCCGAATACATATGTAACTTAACTTTACATTTATAGTAGTCGAGGCTAGAGAACTTCCCGATTAAATTTTTTAAGCATTTAAGTATGATTGAATAATTATGTCACTATAAAAGTTTGAATCTCAAGAAAAATGCATCAAAATATGAAATTTTTAATTTACACAAAGCTGTCACTGCAAAGTTAACAAAGAAGTGCTAATCGTAATGTGTGTGCAAATAGTAGAATGCACCGAATGCCTGATACTATACATGCAAACTTCATTCATAGATATATGAAAATTATTTTAGAAGTATAAATCCTTTAAATTCTGAGATAAAAAGTCAGGGCTATACATACATGCATACGTAATACAACGTACAAATTTAGTGGTTAAAAGCAGAGGGCTAGAGTCGGTGGAATCTCTGATAATCTTAAGGCTTTCACGTTTTCGTTGGAAACACATGCAAATGGTCCACGTACTGTAGTCCTTTTTTAAAGGACAACAACTTGTCTTTACTGCAGAGTCATCAAAGGCCAAATATTGTGCAATATTAGCTTTTTACAAGTTCATGAACAAACAATTTGCTATTTTGCATGACTTATCACATGTCAATTGAACTTCAAATTAACACAAATCTAGCAGGCAAAATATGAAATGAACGAACCGTAACCTTTAATGAAGAATGATAATAGAAAGTGCAAAGACTAGTTAAAATAAAAATTAATTATACATTGTATTTTGGTGTAGCATTATTTTAGAGTACATTGAGATATGATAATGGTTGTTGACATGTTTTTATTTTTTCTAATGTGCGTTTTTCGATGTAGAATGACGAGCCTTTTATTATCAGCTTATATTACAAGACATTTGTTTCCATTTTTCAACGGCTAACTTTTTATCTGCAACGTATGTAATACTGATTAAAGCGATTTATTTAAAAAGAAAAACGATAAAAAATCAGATTGGCTTAAGTCTGTATTTTAATCCGTTGTCAACACAAAGACACTTTGCATGTGACACTACCGGCGGGACTTTCTAATATCTTCATATAGACATGAATCAGCGATGGATGACACCTAAATACTGTGAAATGGTAAAAAGGTACGCGGTTAAGTTGACCAACAGTACTAACTTGTTTTGTTGAAACCGTTATACATATACAGACAAAGCGTTTAACCTACACACTTTCATATGCACAGGATGAACTAGATATGGAATGAAAGGTCTTGGAAGGAGACTGAATAAGTCACATTTTAATTGACTGAAATGGATGGGTTCATTTCTGACAAATGCTACTGTTGATAACATTGTTTATAATATATTAAATATAAGTATGTTTAAAACTGTTAAAACAGTTCTCTACTTTTGCATATCCTGATACCGGTAGAGGAAAGATGAACGAACACAAAGAACATCAACAGCACCTGCTTTGATAATGACATGGCTACGAATACTCACAATCCTGTTATGATTAAACCTCCACCTTACAGCTATACATGGAGATTAACAAACTAGACTCTAATTTTGCAGTGGTCTTTCGTAATATTCTCTCTCTCAAAAGAGAGAGAGATAGATAGATGTATAAATATGTTGATGTTGTCCATACGAGAATAAACCAGGATATATCGCCTGCTACTAATGGGAATAACAACAACTACTATTTTAAAATAGTATTTTGGCTGGTATTAATGGCATAGAAATTAAAGTGAAATGTAAACATAGGTCATATTCCATGTTATGAAGCATTGCCCATATGTTTCTTTGGTTGGATTTAAAATTGTTTGAAGAGTAGGATAATCATTCATTTAATGCACGCTTAAATGATTCGTTAATTTCCTCATATATATAATTTCTTTATTTATAATACATTTTCATTTTATTTTTAGGAAGTTAGCAAGTTTGTGTTGTTAAATGTTCATTCACATATGCTTATCAATGGACTAACTAAATTCCATCCTCTTAAAAGCATTTCGATATTCCTTTTTAAATTAAACTAAATATTAACTATTTAGATACATGTTCTTATCTTATTTTTACCAATCATCTGAGAGTGAATCTATAAAGTTTTCTTTGTTCACATATTAAACTTTTACGATTATCTAAACGAGTTTGCACTATGAATCAGTTTCAGTGAACGGTTTGATTTTATAGAGATACAATGTTAAATCAATATTTCAATGATGCACTTCTCATATAGCTTGACGGACTTTACAAGCCTTTTATATAATGTTTAATCAGTGATAATGAGGCGTGTTTGTGTAAAATGAGATACAAATTAACAGCTGAAAAAAAACCCTGAACTTTATTTATTTTACAACGATTGATAAGCAAGTTCTATAACATTTATTAATATCTCTCGTTGGCACGGATGTTAGCGCAAAGGGGTCATTGGTGTGAGAAGAAGCCTGAGTGCCCGGAGAGAACCCACGTGTCCAAGCAGGCGAACGCCATACCCTATCACATACTACCACTGTCGATCACGGGGATCGATCTCGGGTCGCAGCGGTGAAAAGCGGGTGCATTGTCCACTACGCTACTTGGACACAAATAAACAGCTAGGTCCAATTAACTCAGCTGTTTAACTTGTACTTTTTAGGTCTTTCCACCTTTCAGGTGAAAGACCTCTTGTTTTCTTTATGTTTTTAGGTCTTTCCACCTTTCAGGTGAAAGACCTTTTGTATTTCTTATGTTTTTAGGTCTTTCCACCTTTCAGGTGAAAGACCTTTTGTTTTTCTTATGTTTTTTATTATTAGGTCTTTCCACCTTTCAGGTGAAAGACCTTTTGTTTTCTTTATGTTTTTTATTATTCTTATAATTTTTCTTTTCTATTTTCCTTGGGACAACTTTTTTATTTCAAGAGATATTGAAACAATTTTTTCTTTATGTTATTTGCCATTAAAAGTTATGGTACCAAATGACCCTTTGCTTGATCACTCCCAGAACTTACAAAGTTATTGCCCTTGTGTACGAAAAGCTTGTTATCGCTACTCCTCTGAAACCATAAGAGATAGAGACTTGGAACTTTTACCAATGTCTTCAGTACACTTAGAGGGTTCTTCAATCTACTAATACCGAAAGGATCTGAGCCCCCCTTCTATCAGTTATTGCCCCTGAAAGTATTTGAATTTCCATAAAATCACTTCCAACTTTTTTATTATTTATCATAGAGACTTCGGACCACTTGGGATGGAAGCGTCTACCTTGGCCGAACAAAATGACATAAAGGTCAAAGGTCAAGGTCATCTGCAAATCTCTTATATAATGAGTTTTTAGATCTCTTTTGTTTAGGATGGAAGAGAAAAACTTTTTCATGGATGTAGTAGGACATCTTAAGACATTTCAAAATATATCCCCTTGGCTCCTTCTTATAAATAGTTACAGAGTTATTGCCCCTTTTGTACGAAAAGCTTGTTATCGCTACTCCTCTGAAACCATAAGAGATAGAAACTTAAAACTTTTACCAATGTCTTCAGTACATTAAGAGGGTTCTTCAATCTATTCATACCAAAAGGATCTGATCCCCCCTTCTGGTAGTTATTGCCCCTGAAAGTATTTACATTTTTATAAAATCACTTCCAACTTTTTCATTACTTATTATAGAGACTTCGGACCACTTGGGATGGAAGCATCTACCTTGGCCGAACAAAATGACATAAAGGTCAAAGGTCAAGGTCATTTGGAAATCTCTTAATTAATGAGTTTTTGTGTCTCTTTTGTTTAGGATGGTAGAGAAAAACTTTTTCATGGATGTAGTAGGACATCTTAAGGCATTTCAAAATATCACCCTTTGACCCTTACCATGTAACAATTATAGAGTTATTGCCCCATTGTACAAAATGCTTGTTATCGCTACCCCTCATTAACCGTTAGAGGTAGAGACTTGAAACTTTTAATAATGTATTCAGTACACTTAGACGCTCGTTCAATCTATCATTCCGAAAGGGTCCAAAGTCCCTTTTATAGCAGTTATTGCCCCTGAAAGTTTGAACAATCAATAAAAACATAAATAACTTTTGAATCAATAATCATAGATAGATCGGACCACATGGTATTGAAGCGTCTACCTTGTCAGATCAAAATGACATAAAGGACAAAGGTCAAGGTCAAGCAATAAAAATTTGCAAACTTAATCGTTTGACTCTTTTTATGAAGTAACGCAGAGAAATACTGTATTCTATCGAAGCAATCTTATGTCAAAAAAAAAAAACAACAAAGAGGTGGAAAGACCTCTAATTGTTCGAGAACAATTAGTCTACTAGTTATTCTTATTTTTTTTCTTCTCTTTTTTTCCAGGGACAGCTTTTTTATTTCAAGAGATATTGAAACAATTTTTTCTTAATGTGATTGGCCATTAAAAGTTATGGTACCAATTGACCCTTTGCTTGATAACTCCCAGAACTTACAAAGTTATTGCCCTTGTGTACGAAAAGCTTGTTATCGCTTCTCCTCTGAAACCATTAGAGATATAGACTTGGAACTTTTACCAATGTCTTCAGTACACTTAGAGGGTTCTTCAATCTACTAACACCGAAAGGAACCGAGACCCCATTCTAGTAGTTTTTGCCCCTGAAAGTATTTGAATTTCCATAAAATCCCTTCCAACTTTTTTATTATTTATCATAGAGTCTTCGGACCACTTGGGATGGAAGCGTCTTCCTTGGCCGAACAAAATTACATAAAGGTCAAAGGTCAAGGTCATCTGGAAATGTCTTAATTAATGAGTTTTTAGATCTCTTTTGTTTAGTGTAGTAAAGTAAAACTTTTTCATGGATGTAATAGGACATCTTAAGGCATTTTAAAATATATCCCCTTGGCTCATTCTTTTAAATAGTTACAGAGTTATTGCCCCTTTTGTACGAAAAGCTTGTTATCGCTATTCCTCTGAAACCATAAGAGATAGAAACTTGGAACTTTTACCAATGTCTTTGGTACACTTAGAGGGTTTTTCAATCTATTCATACCGAAATGATCTGAGCCCCCCTTCTAGTAGTTATTGCCCCTGAAAGTATTTACATTTCTATAAAATCACTTCCAACTTTTTTATTACTTATCATACAGACTACGGACCACTTGGGATTGAAGCGTCTACCTTGGATGAACAAAATGATATAAAGGTCAAAGGTCAAGGTCATTTGGAAATCTCTTAATTAATGAGTTTTTAGATCTCTAATGTTTAGGATGGTAGAGAAAAACTTTTTCATGGATGTAGTAGGACATCTTAAGACATTTCAAAATATAACCCTTTTGACCCTTACCATGTAACAATTATAGAGTTATTGCCCCTATTGTACAAAATGCTTGTTATCGCTACTCCTCATTAATCGTTAGAGATAGAGACTTGAAACGTTTACTAATGTATTCAGTACACTTAGACTCTCCTTTCATTTATTCATACCGAAGGGTCCAAAGTCCCTTTCATGCAGTTATTGCCCCTGAAAGTTTCAAACATTTAATTAAAACACAAACAAATTTTGAATCAATAATCATAGATACATCGGACCACTTGGTATTGAAGCGTCTACCTTGTCATATGAAAATGACATAAAGATCAAAGGTCAAGGTCAAGCAATAAAAAATCGCAAACGTAATAGTTTACACTTTTTTTTTATGAAGTAACGCAGAAAAAAGACTTTATTCTATTGAAGCAATCTTATTTTAAGCATAAAAAACAATGAGGTGGAAAGACCTCTAATTGTTCGAGAACAATTAGTCTACTAGTTTATTTTTTTTCTTCTCTTTTTTCCAGGGACAGCTTTTTTATTTCAAGAGATATTGAAACAATTTTTTCTTTATGTTATTGGCCATTAAAAGTTATGGTACCAAACGACCCTTTGCTCGATAACTCCCAGAACTTACAAAGTTATTGCCCTTGTGTACGAAAAGCTTGTTATCGCTACTCCTCTGAAACCATTAGAGATAGAAACTTGGAACTTTTACCAATGTCTTCAGTACACTTAGAGGGTTCTTCAATCTACTAACACCGAAAGGATCCGAGACCCCCTTCTAGTAGTTATTGCCCCTGAAAGTATTTGAATTTCTATAAAATCCCTTCCAACTTTTTTATTATTTATCATAGAGACTTCGGACCACTTGGGATGGAAGCGTCTACCTTGGCCAAACAAAATGACATAAAGGTCAAAGGTCAAGATCATCTGGAAATCTCTTGATTAATGGGTTTTTGTATCTCTTTTGTTTAGTATGGTAGAGAACAACTTTTTCATGGATGTAGTAGGACATCGTAAGACATTTCAAAATATCACCCTTTGACCCTTACCATGTAACAATTATAGAGTTATAGCCCCTATTGTACAAAATGCTTGTTATCGCCACTCCTCAATAACCGTTAGAGATAGAGACTTGAAACTTTTACTAATGTATTCAGTATACTTAGACGCTTCTTCACTCTACTCATACCGACAGGGTCCAAAGTCCCTTTCTAGCAGTTTTTGCCCCTGAAAGTTTCGAACATTCAATAAAAAACACAAATAACCTTTGAATCAATAATCATAGATACATCGGACCACTTGGCATTGAAGCGTCTACCTTGTCAGATGAAAATGACATAAAGGTCAAAGGTCAAGGTCAAGCAATAACAAATTGCAAACTTAATCGTTTGACACTTTTTTTATGAAGTAACGCAGAAAAAATACTTTATTCTATTGAAGCAATCTTATTTCAAACATAAAAAACAATGAGGTGGAAAGACCTCTAATTGTTCGAGAACAATTAGTCTACTAGTTTTTTCTTCTTCTTCTTTTTTTCTATTTAGCTCGGGGTGACTTTTTAGGTCTTTCCACCTTTCAGGTGAAAGACCTCTTGTTTTCTTTATGTTTTTTATTCTTCTTCTTCTTCTTCTTCTTCTTTTTTTCTATTTAGCTCGGAGTGACTTTTTTATTATTAGAGTTATCCAAAAAATTTAAACTTTAGGTAATTGCTCATGAAAAGTTATGGTACCAATTGACCCTGTGTCAAAGAACTCCCAGAACTTACATAGTTATTGCCCTTTGAGAAGGAAATGCTTGTTATCGCTACTCCTCTGAAACCATAAGAGATAGAGATTTGGAACTTTTACCAATGTCTTCATTACACTTAGAGGGCTCTTCAATCTATTCATACCAAAAGGACTTGAGCCCCCCTTGTAGTAGTTATTGCCCCTGAAAGTATTTAAATTTCCATAAAATCACTTCCAACTTTTTTATTATTTATCATAGAGACTTCGGACCACTTGGGATGGAAGCGTCTACCTTGGCCGAACAAAATGACATAAAGGTCAAAGGTCAAGGTCATTTGAGAAGCTGTTAATTAACGAGTTTTTATATCTCTTTTGTTTAGGGTGGTAGAGAAAAACTTTTTCATGGATGTAGTAGGACATCTTAAGACATTTTAAAATATAGCCCCTTGGCTCATACCTTTGAATAATTACAGAGTTATAGCCCCTATTGTACGAAATGCTTGTTATCGCTACTCCTCTGAAACCATAAGAGATAAAGACTTGGAACTTTTACCAATGTATTCAGTACACTTGGAGGGTTCTTCAATCTATTCATACCGAAAGGATCTGAGGCCCTCTTCTAGTAGTTATTCCCCCTGAAAGTTTTTAATTTTCTATAAAATCATTTCCAACTTTTTTATTATTTGCCGTACAGACTTCGGACCACTTGAAATAGAAGCGTCTACCTTGGCCAAACAAAATGACATAAAGGTCAAAGGTCAACGTCATTTAGAAGTCTTTTAATTAATGAATTTTCATATCATTTGAAATACAGAATTATAGTAAGGGTTTCAATAGCTTGCTGGATTGCGCAATAAGGTATTCAATTGGGTCAGCCAGGTATCACATCAAGTCCTGTGGTTACTCAAGTGGAACTTGTTATTCATTTTGTACAAAGACAGCTAGCCTGTAGAACACTCTCTCCTATTGTTAGCTTTACTGTTTATACGATTGTGTAAAGAATATTCACTTGGCTCAGTTTTGTTCAGAGTAAGTGGAAAAAAATTCAGAAAAGTAATTAGATAAATCTTTACCGTTATATACAACATGGAATTTAAAAAAAAATGGCTTGATAATAATAAAAATAAAAAATCTCTTTTAAAACCATTTATCAATTAATGGCCTTGTGGTTTTCCCATTTTATAGTACAACATATATCATAGGTATAGTAATGTTTTGTAAATCTTATAGAGCAATCTAGCAATTCATTAAAATATTAGGTGGAAAGACCTCTAATTGTTCTCGAACAATTAGCCTACTAGTTTATTATTAGAGTTATCCAAACAATTTAAACTTTATGTAATTGCTCATTAAAAGTTATGGTACCAATTGACCCTGTGTCAAAGAACTCCCAGAACTTACAGAGTTATTGCCCTTTGAGAAGAAAATGCTTGTTATCGCTACTCCTCTGAAACCATAAGAGATACGGATTTGGAACTTTTACCAATGTCTTCATTACACTTAGATGGTTCTTCAATCTATTCATACCAAAAGGATTTGAGGCCCCCTTGTAGTAGTTATTGCCCCTGAAAGTGTTTAAATTTCCATAAAATCACTTCCAACTTTTTTATTATTTATCATAGAGACTTCGGACCACTTGGGATGGAAGAGTCTACCTTTGCCGAACAAAATGACATAAAGGTCAAAGGTCAAGGTCATTTGAGAAGCTGTTAATTAACGAGTTTTTATATCTCTTTTGTTTAGGGTGGTAGAGAAAAACATTTTTATGGATGTAGTAGGACATCTTAAGACATTTTAAAATATAGCCCCTTGGCTCATACCTTTGAATAATTACAGAGTTATAGCCCCTATTGTACGAAATGCTTGTTATCGCTACTCCTCTGAAACCATAAGAGATGAAGACTTGGAACTTTTACCAATGTATTCAGTATACTTAGATGGTTCTTCAATCTATTCATACCGAAAGGATCTGAGGCCCTCTTCTAGTAGTTATTCCCCCTGAAAGTTTTTAATTTTCTATAAAATCATTTCCAACTTTTTTATTATTTGTCGTACAGACTTCGGACCACTTGGAATAGAAGCGTCTACGTTGGCCAAACAAAATGACATAAAGGTCAAAGGTCAACGTCATTTAGAAGTCTTTTAATTAATGAATTTTCATATCATTTGAAATACAGAATTATAGTAAGGGTTTCAATAGCTTGCTGGATTGCGCAATAAGGTATTCAATTGGGTCAGCCAGGTATCACATCAAGTCCTGTGGTTACTCAGGTGGAACTTGTTATTCATTTTGTACAAAGACAGCTAGCCTGTAGAACACTCTCTTCTATTGTTAGCTTTACTGTTTATACGATTGTGTAAAGAATATTCACTTGGCTCGGTTTTGTTCATAGTAAGTGGAAAAAAATTCAGAAAAGTAATTAGATAAATCTTTACCGTTATATACAACATGGAATTTAAAAAAGAAAATGGCTTGATAATAATAAAAATAAAAAATCTCTTTTAAAACCATTTATCAATTAATGGCCTTGTGGTTTTCCCATTTTATAGTACAACATATATCATAGGTATAGTAATGTTTTGTAAATCTTATAGAGCAATCTAGCAATTCATTAAAATATTAGGTGGAAAGACCTCTAATTGTTCTCGAACAATTAGCCTACTAGTTTCTTTTTGTATCTATTTTCAATTTTAATTATATATTGTCATTACGATATATAATGTTACAAATCTTCGAGCTTACGGAACAGTAATTACAACAGAAATAAAATAATACAAAATAGCAAATAAAATAACAAATACCAACCTGATATAGGTCAAGTTACCTACTCAATCATTCTTTACACTCAATGCTATGATATGAGATTTCAATGCTATGCTTTGTTATGGTGTACATTGTAAAATATATGCCTGACCGACTACTGTAAAACGAGAAAACTTGGCGCATTATAAATTTTAGAGCCATTGGCCCAAGCGCCTCTGAGCGCTAAAATGTTTAGTGCGCCAAAGGTTCCTCATACTATTCACTTTGTTCAGGCTTCAAATCATCACTACGGTCTATTTATTATACCATAACACTGGAAGTGCGCGCTTACGTAATTTCGGCCATGCGGTGTATTACACACTCGCACAGGTAATTCAGTTCAGTTTATTTCACTCAACACCATATAATGGTAAAAGAGGTACATAAGAAGAACAAACATATTTACATATATACAACATAGTTGTAAAGTTCAAGAAAGTTAGTGGGGTGAACGAACAATTTGAATAATTTTTTAGAAAGAAAAAGAAAAACAATTTTCTTAATGTGATATAATCGACTGAATACATGATTTCATAGAACTTTTTAGTGTTAGGAGAAGAACAGTAATATGTATCTAAAAACTGACTTTGTAATTAATGTTCAAAATATCAATAAAAAGCAGTATTAACAGGCAACAAATTTCAAAATGGAGATAGAACATTCTGATTTTATACATATTTATCTTTTGTTAGAAATAAGAACATTAAACCAATATTGTGATGCGTTTTCATTTTCATTGATTTGAAGCAAATGTTGGATTTTTAAACAATTTCTGATATAACTTGATAAATTTATGTATTTCTGTTATAGGTTAAAGTGGACGGAACTCCCAGACAACATATAAGTGTCTATTTAGTGTCAAATTATTTGATTTACAATTTTTACTCCAAGTAGTCAATAGAACATGTAAGCGGCTACATTCACTTATTGAAGAGAATTCAATACTGTGGCGTTTCTTTGAATTTGACATAGAACTTGCTGTAAAATCATCGGATCTTGAAAGAATTTTGCAACATTCGAGCTGCTTCAGAAGATTTTTATTACCACGCTCCAATTTTGAAATCCAGCTTCCAAACACAATTATTGAGGGTTCCTTGGAGAGGTGTAGATACTTATATTGGCTGCAAACTTCTGCATGACAGTGAATTTCTTGAAATTCATAACTGCACAAAATTGGACCACCTATTCTTATCATTTACAAATATAACGCCATATACATTTGTTGCAGTAGCATCAAAACAGAATCTTATTACTCTGGATGGGTGTGGAATAGAGTTGAATGTGTCACAGTGTAAAAGGATTCTAAAAGAAAATTGCAGACATCTTCAGTACTTTTCTTTATCTCTAGCTGCTTCAGTTAACCATTATTTGTTTGAAAGCGAGATTACATCAGTTTTTTGTGACTGTCAATTTAACATTTACAAATTATGAGTGTTGAAGAAGCTTTGATGTTGCTTGATCGCTTATGTGAAAATGACAACCCAAGCAATCAGACCTACGAAGTTGACCCTGTCATAGCTTTGTCTTCTGATGCCACATTATCTCTAAGCAACTTGAATTCAAATCCAGATAAGCAAACAACAGATTTTAATTCTGATAGTCACATTGAAAGTACTATTGATAGCAACAACAATTCGTTTAACATCGAGGAGCCTGAAAACTTATTTGAAAGTCTTGAAGAAGAAAGCTCTATTGAATATCCCAACGATCCAGACTTTAATATAAATGAGGAGAATGGCGATTCATCAGATGGAGAGGCCAATAAAATAAATAACAATTGTAGGTATTCTCTTCTTCAGGATGTAAAAGATGGGCTAATCCAAATGACAGCCAGACGTACTTTGAAGAAATACACAACCGAAACATTTCTCGGCCATGTGCTCCTGGATCTTCTTTTGACCAATCAGCATGCGGATGCACACACCACGTGACAGATGATACCGTTATCACACCACTAACCTCAAAGCTTAATACTAGTCGTAGGAAATTCGATAATCATATTTGTCGATTTTGATTGCCTAATTGCATGCTTCTAAACACATTCACAACCCTCTATTTTATTATTGTTTAGTTTTTGATATTATTTAAGGTGTTATTCAATGCATAAGACTAAATTAATATTTTTCTCTTTTGAAGAACGTTTGATAACATTTGCTTTTCATTTTGATTTTTTTTATGTGTGTTATCGGATTCAGTAGGGTAATAACTTGAACGTGATTTCCACCAACAAACTTCTTCATATTAGAAAAAAAATACGATTTGCTTTGCCTTTTTACTGGTTATTAGGACAATAGCAAGTTTACTGTTCTAGTCACAATTAGTGGGAACAATAAACTTGTTTTTGTCCTCACAGCCAGTAATTTGGTATTTAAATTTTTTTAATCAATATAATTATGTATATTTTACAAGTTTTATTAATGGAGATCTTTATTCATTGCCAGTATGTCGTGACGAGCTATATCTGAAGTTCAACAAGGGAAAGGAAGATAATGTCAATGGATTCAAAGATTTCTCAGGTCGCAATATCCACGTTGCGCAGCGTGATGTCGTCATTTCCGCTCTGGGAGATGGAATGATGAAAATGAATGGCAACTCTAGTTGTCTGAATATATGGCGATTTTCCAACATAGAATATCGGTAAAAAAACAAATATGTTTTATTTAATAGCATCCTAGTATTGCGTTGTGTTGGGATAACAACTTGCTGCTATGTTTAGCATATTCAAACTCAATTAATACTCCTTTTTAAAAATCAAAACAACGTTGCTTACGAAAAAATCACACACAGCTTTCAATACTAATTAGCTGTTTTCTCAGTGTGAGTCTTCTTCTAACATATCAAAAGCTAGTTTTATCTCGGAAAATGATATAAATTCGAAAACATTTTTGAAGCTGGTACAATTGCTTTATTTAACTTTTAATTAAATTTGTCTACAAACCTCTAAAGAAAACTATTACCCATTTACTTATACATAGTGCTTGTCAAATTTCTAAACTAAAATGTAATAGATACAATTTACCTGTAATCGTTTTTCCAACAGAGGTTTAATGATATCTTTGAAATTCATCGCTATGCGCTTTGACGATGACCCTACACAGACAAAGTATCAAGTTCTTCTTTCAAACTGCTACTACAAGCCATGCACTGCTAGCGTCGCCATCGTATTGGACAGAATTAATCACGTGATCGGAGTGCAAACCCAAACCGCTGGAACAGGCAGCTATATCTGGTGGCATCCTGTTAAATACCAGGTTGGTTAATTATATAATAAGCATATCTTGAACTTTTTTCAAAATTACTCCATAATAGTTTTACCACACAAAACGTGTTGCTGGAGAAAGATTGGTATTCACTCGTCAATCAGTCAGTCAGCCAGTCTTGTTTTCATGTAAGCGCAACTCCTCATAAACCTTTGTAAATAATTTTCCGAAACTTTGTAGGAAACTAGGACATAATGTGTAGATGTGCAAGTTACAAGAGAAATATAGTTCCATTTTTTTTTCGGGAAATTTAGCACTTCTCTTGTTCTTAAAGGCAAAATTGTATATAGATATGCATTTTTTTCTGTAAGTTTTGTTGTGATGATTTTTGGGGAGTAATGCCCCTTTAGCTACATGTTACATGTACTTTTTTGCATATTTTATGCTTACACTGCCATTTATTATGTGTAGCAAAGTCATCTGTTTAATAATTTGCTTTTATCCACAGGTTGCAAAGTATTCAGAATTATGTGATGTATTTTTGATTTACCGTTTTTATTTGTCAAACTTAAAGACCTTATTTTTGTCTAAATTAGCGATTCAAAATAATAAAATAAAAATAAAACAAAATAGTAATACACATAACAGAACAAAAAAACCCACAACAAAACACAAAAAATATATACGTCAGAGTGATTTGTTTTCCCGAATGTAATACATTTATTTGTTTTGCTAGATAGGGTTTCTTAGTTAAACCTAGCAGGTCAAAGGTATAATAATGCATATTGCTTCATGTCAGCTTTTGATAAATGCCTGTTTATGTAATATTGATGATCTGACTGGGACTTAAGAACATAACACATGCTTGAGTAAATATTGTCAATGCATTTTGACAATAAAGAAAAACAGACTAAAGGGAACGTCTTAACAATAGTTAGATCATCCGGTATTGGATGCAATTGTAAGATCAAATAAATTACGAATTTGAAATGTGACCTCCCCTGCACACAATTTGAATGTTGCCTCTTTTTTCAATGCATTTTGACAATAAAGAAAAACAGACTAAAGGGAACGTCTTAACAATAGTTAGATCATCCGACTTTGGATGTAATTGTTAGATCAAATAAATAACGAATTCGAAATGTAACCTCCCCTGCACACAATTTAAATGTTGCCTGTTTTTCTATTTTAATATTGCCTGTTTTTTTTTTATTTAACAGGTTGATATAATAAACAATGTTACTCTGAGCTTCGACCATAAGGGAACAAATATCAACTTTTCATTAAACAAAGAAAACAGAAAACAGTTTATCCAAGGTAGTACTGCAAATACATTCATTTTCATACAGAAACATGTATTCGCTGAGAAGAAGTTTTGTAATATTCTATGTTTAAACTCTTAACTTACTTGGCATATTTGTTACAAAATTGAGACCAGTATACATTCAAGGCTAAAGGGTTGTTTTCAATGTTCAATTTTTTAAAATTAAAACTAAATGTGACAATTTTAATAAAAGTTTCGGGAATTGAAATTAAGATTTATATGTACTTGTGTTGTAGTTCCCACTTGTACCTTAACTGTTATGTGATGGCAATGTCTGTTTTGATCTTTTCTATATTATCTGTTTGTTTGTTTTTTTTTGTTTTTTTTTTGTGGGGTTTTTTTTTTTGGGGGGGGGGGGGTGGGGGAGGGGTTGTGTTTTTCACGAACACAAAA
This sequence comes from Magallana hongkongensis, assembly GCA_015776775.1. Lineage (NCBI taxonomy): Eukaryota > Metazoa > Mollusca > Bivalvia > Ostreida > Ostreidae > Magallana > Magallana hongkongensis. The sequence continues at coordinate 642,848 of VIAA01000017.1, forward strand.
ATTCTATTTACCTACACCAGTGGCAAATAATATTTTGACTCAAAAAAGTTTTTCTTTAGTGGAAGGAAACAACGATTTTATTGTTTTTCAGAAGATGTTTATCTTTATTAAAATATATTTTTTTTGTCATAATTTAAATTTTTTTAAAGTGATAAATAGCACAGTGTATTACAATTCGTCACAAAATAATACAGTTGGTGCAACATTGTAGAAATGGTTCTTTTAAGGCAGACTGGGATTGTTATAGGTGCTGGAGGAATGTATAACAATTTCGAAGGATACATTGATCAGGTAATCAGGTAGAAGTAAATGCATTTTGTATAAAATAATGATTCTATTTTACTCAGGAAATTTGATATTTTGGGCGCGGTAGATAAAAAAATACCTTATTATTATGAAATATTTGGGTTTTTTGTTAGATAATTATACGAAATAAAATTGTACCACACATGAATAAACAAGTTTTGAAAAAAGTAAATTAATCAGTAAATCTGGTTGTAAGTTTATATGGATTATAGACACTAGAAAATGCTGTGAATACATGTTTTCCAACGATATTGCCATTATAGATGCATTGAGTGTTTCAGCAGTTTTTAACAGTTATGATTTCAATCTCTTTAGATACGCCTTATCACGGGTCCACCTATTGTTGGACTGAATTTTAAATTCTTATTGGACTAATGCCACGAGTTATGAAATATTGAAGCACTTGAGTTTTAAATGCATATTTTATTTTGCATTATACATTTAAATGTCTTGGCCAATGACTTTGCGGTAAAAGATGTTTTTGTACGAAATTTTGCATCAAAAATAGACTGTAGTGTCACAAGTGTGTGAACACGTGTAAAAGCACAAAAAATTTCTGTTAAAACATCAGTATATTTTGTGCAGTATAGCATACAAGTTTGAATGCGTTCCTTGAATAGTGATGACAGTGTTTGTGAGATCGTAACGGAAGAAAATGCTTAGCGTTTTGTTCAAATTCTTACTGAAACTCCCATAGAACGGATGCATTTCTTGATAATCTTACAACAAAATATCCCTTGTAGATCAGAATACACCATTGTGATGGAGACCCGCCGACAGAAATTGAGAAAGGATCATGAAGACTTTTATTGCGCGAATTTTTCCTTATTCTTAAGTTGATTTATAAGAAAAACACTCACTTTTTCCAACTAAAATTTCTATTTTTATTAGCTCACTTAAGCTGAAAGCTCAAGTGAGCTTTTCTGATCACCTTTTGGCCGTCGTCGTCTGTCCGTCCGTTCGTCCGTCCGTCTGTAAACTTTTCACATTTTAAACTTCTTCTCTAAAACCACTTGGCCAATTTCAATTAAATTTGGCACAAAGCATCCCTATAGAAATTTGATTATAAATTGCAGAAATGAAAGATATATCTTTTTTTTTTAAACGGAGAAAATCTCGAAACTGTAGAAAAAGGGGGGTGCATTTTAAAAAATCTTCTCAAGAACTACTGAGTCAAATTCAACGTAATTTTGCATAAATAATCCTTATGGATAGGACAATGTAAAGTGCAAAAATTATTGGCGAATTCTGTTTCAAATCTGAGTAATTTACGAAAATAAAAATAAAGAGAAAATCGCAGTCAATCATTTATAACTTCGGGTTCGGTATTCCATAATCAAAATGAAAGTTCTTTGTATAAAGCAGCCATGTTTGAATGTTGACGCATGGCAAACGGGTCAAACTAACAAAGATATCGATGAAGTTTCTTGTTGTGCAACAGTTTACGTGCGAATGGGATACTTGAACCATGCCAAATATATTTGTGCCGATTTCGTGAAGTGAATTGAGGTTAAATCGTTCAATGCGTTGACATTTTCACTCGTGACCGTGGTTTTACGTTTTGAATTTCGTTTATGCTTTTCTAACTTGAAGGGAAATATCGCCTGTATTTTAGAATTTTTATGTATCGAATCAAATATAGACTTTCGTGAATCAGACAGTTAATTGTTTACCTGCTCTAAATAAGCTGATGCATTAACAACATAATTTTATTATATTATAAATACTACATTCTATTGGTAATTCGGTACGATCTCTACGTTATGGTCGATAAAAATGCAACGTGTTTTGTTAAGATGCTCTGCATTTTCAGTCTAAACAGAGATTGTTTCGCTCCTAGAAATAAACAGGTATATATATACTTGTATTATGAAAAATAAATTGTGCTCTTTCTTTGTTTTAGTGCATGTTTCTCCGTTTTAATTGCTTAAAATTTTCTCTTTACTAGTCTTATTAAGGTGTGTCAAGTTTCGAATTATAAGCAAGATACAGAGCTTTGCTCACAGAACTGAGGCCATGCTTTTGTTCATTCTGAATAGGAAATACCAAGTTTAAAAATCTTTAGTTGAATGTAATAAACTCTTGTGAACAAAACATTGACTCAAACCAAGCAGAATTGTGAGCTCTGTATCTTGCCTATAATTCTACGATTGACGCTGAAATTTTGATTTATCACTAGAAATGTCTCACTAAACGTTAAATACTTGTACAGAAAAATTAAGAGGATAATTCTGTAACAACGGGGCCCCTCCTTATATGATGAATCTACACGAACTGAGTTGGTTTTTCAGACACAATTAAATAAAAACGACCTCTTTAAAACAGTTCACTACTGTTACGGGGATAAATGTATTATCGCTATTCTTAAGAAAAAATTACAGCGGAAAATAATCTTGACTTGTAGCTATTTGTTGACGTTGATTTTGAATAAAGATAAAAATAAAGGGTGGGCCTTAGTAAAATAGAGCGATATGCCTGTCAATGCATTGCAGTCTGAGGCTCATTGAGAGGGATGGGGGATGGGGGGGGGGGGGGCTAGACCTTATCAGAAATCTTGACAAGCAAAAAAAAAAATGTTGAGAACGGCTTTGTCTAACTTTGCAAAAAAAACGGGGGGGGGGGGGGGCTTCCACCTAGTTCCGACGTGTGCATTGATTATACATGAAAAAGCTTTTTAACATATCACATGACAACATTTTTCATTCGAGTGTATTCATCGATCAAATGAGTAAGGTTATAAAACGTTGCACGAGTTTCACATATAGGGATTTTATAAATAAAATACAAAAACTAGCTAGTACAATGTAGTTGAAGATGAATATGTACCTATATGCAAATTCTCATTTATAATTTGATCGTTTTATAAAGTGAGGGGGAAGAACTAAAATAAAGGGAATTGGAAGTTAACAGTGTAGTCCTACCAAAAATTTAGTTATATATATATATATATATATATATATATATATATATATATATATATATATATATATATAGGATCTTTTTTTTTTTTGGTAAAATTGGTATTTCATAAGGGTACAATGTCAAGGATTAAGTGTAGGAAAATAAGTGTAAAATTTGGATACAGTTTATTAGATATGGTATTCTTTTTTTTGTTTTTCTACGGAGGGGCCATATGGCACAATTACCTTTGAACACCCATATAAAGCCAATGTTGCTTAGGTGAGCGATGTTGCCCCTTGGGCCTCTTGTACTTAAATGCTTGCTTTATTTGTTTTACGCTTTCATCTTTTAAAAATATCCCACTATTATGTTTGTTTTTGAATGGGAAAGTATATCTGTGACCAAAAATTTAAGTTAAATAGATGTAATGATTGTGTTGAATAGTTTTTGAAACTGTATAAAACATCAATGCTGTCTCTGAATATAATATACTGACATGAAAATGTTTTACGCGTTCCGATGCAATTCTCCAAGATTTTATTTGTTAATGTTTTTCCAACGGAAGACCTTATAGTTTTCGTACTGTTTCTTCTTATTTTTTTTCCACGAATTTTTTGCACACGATTTCGACCATTTTTTCATAGATGATTACCAGTGGTCATAATTGTAGAAGTTTTTGAAAATTTTAAAATCGTCACTTCCGGTTCCGATTTACGGCCGATTTTGTAAATTTTTACGACCAATTTTGTGCAGACATAAACTCAGAGACTATCAGAGACGTAAATAAAAAATTTTCAGGATAGGTAGCCCATAGTTTGAAGTTGTGCACAATGCAGTTTTTTTTACGCCAGGGGCGCAAAGTTTAGGAGCTCACCTGGGCTCGAAAAATGGATACAAATTTTGAATCAAAATTTTCATACGTTTTGATCTGTATCTTTTTATGAGTTGATATTTTCTTAAGACATATATGGAAAAAGTGGTAGAGAATTTCAAGTTCTTTCCAACAAAACCAATAAATAGGGGCTGACCCCTTAAATTAGGGGCCAAGACACTCGTAAACTCTATTACAAATAACTTAAATACGATAAAGATTGTGTGATGCATTATAGAAGCAAAGTTGTTGATCGTAACAATATCTATCGGATACAATCATTGCCACGCCCATTTATTAAGTATTTAGGGATTTTGAGGGGCCAAAGTACATAAACTTTGACGCAATATATCTAGAGAAGGAGACATGATTTGTTAAGCATTGTAGAAGAGAAAATGTTTGCATTGATAATTCTAATCGATTTCATTAATGAAAACACCAATGTCTGTCCCCATTAAGGATCTATAGGGATGACCCCTAAAAAATTCAATCATTTGTATCTCAAAAATGATCAACAATTTCAGATGGGTGTAAGAAAAACAAATGTTAGTATTCTTAATATCTTTTTAAAGACATCATGAAAAAGGAGCTGGCCCCTTAAATTAGGGGTCAAGCTACTCGTGAACTCTGTTACAAATAACTTTAAAACAAACAAGATTTATTACGTAATTAGGGATTTTGAGGGGCCAAAGTACTTAAACTTTGACGCAATATATCTAGAGAAGTAGATATATTTTGTTAAGCCTTGTAGAATGTCAATGTTTGCATTGATGATTCTAATCGATTCCATTAATCAAACACCAATATCTGTTCCCATCAAGGATCTATTGTGCTGGCCCTTAAAATATTCAATCATTTGTATCTCAAAAAGAACAACAATTTTAGATGGTTTTAAACAAAATCAAGAAAAAGGGGCTGGCCCCTTTATTTAGGGGCCAAGACATTAGTAAATTCTATTACAAATAATTTAAAAACGATAAAGATTTTGTAATGAATTATAGAAGCAAAGATGTTGATCGTAACAATATCTATCAGAAAAAATCATTGCTACGCTTATTGATTACGTAATGAGCGATTTTTAGGGACCAATGTGCTTAAACTTTGACGCATCATATCTAGAAAAGGAGATATATTTTGTTCAACATTGTAGAAGAGCAAATGTCAGTATTGATGATTATAATCGATTCCATTAATCGAAACACCAATGTCTGTCCTCGTTAAGGATCTAGAGGGCTGACCGTTAAAATATTCAATCATTTGTATTTAAAAAATAAACAACAGTTTTAGATATATGTAAGAACAAAAAATGTTAGTATTTGTGAGACCTTTTGAATGAACTCAAGAAAAAGGGCTGCCCCCTTTTTTAGGGGCCAAGACACTCGTAAGTCTCTAACACATACCTTAGAAACCGGTCAAGAATGTGTAATACATTATAGAAGCAAAGTTGTTGATCGTCACGATATCAGTTTGTAAAACTCATTGTCACACCAATTGATGACGTAATTAGGGATTTTAGGGGACTTAAATCTTAAATCTTTGAAGTACTGTTTCTGAAAAAGCAAAACACTTTTACACTTGTTAAGCATTTTAAAGGAGATTGACAACCGTATACAATGTCTGAAAGAGAGGGTTGAGAGGATTTCTGAAATTTCATTGATTATTTAATGGTATCGTTTAAAAAATTGAACGGAATCGAGATCCTATCTAGTTGATGATACTTTTGTAAGATACTAATGTTGTGTGGGTAAATTGTTTGAGTGTTATAAGAAAGAAGAGTGCTTCCTGGTCTAGTAAAAACGCTTCAGCACTATGGGATCTCAGTTGTAATTTTCTCCGTCTTAAAACGTCATCAAGTATTGATTAAATAACCAATGTAAAGGTGAGTCCAGTTTACTATTTGTTTCTGATTAAAAGTTTAACTCAATGTATTTAAGAAATGCATTTTAACTGAATTGATTCATAAGAGTCCATTTGAAAAGACTGATATTGTGTTTACAAAGTCACCTGGTGGTAGCACAATTAATGACTGTTACTTACACAACTCCCCCCCCCCCCTTCTCGTCTATTTAATGCTCTTTGATTACATAACTTGATTCTCTGTTCCTGAAGTTTTTTTCTCTATTCAGCTTTATTCGCTTCAGTCTTCGCTCTGCCCCTGTCATCTCACCACGCAATCTTCGCCATCCATTTGCCATTGCAGTCGTCAATGGAAAACATCACAGACAAAAGAGGATTGCTATAAATATATTATGACTTAACAATCTGAAGTATGTTTGAACGTTTGGGTCAACATTGAGTTTAAAAAGACATGTCACCCTTTATGTTGCCGTCTAAATTTTGACGGTAACCGTTTAAAGAAACGTTGTTCTAGTCGGAGACAAAACAATTATTAATTATTATGCTTTCTAACGTAATGTTCCTAGGGGAATTTCATTCCCATCGATTAATCATTTGACTGGAGACATTGCCCGGCTTGAAGCCTGTAATAGGGTAAAGCTTAAAGCTAAATGCAAGTCCACAGGATTGATGACTTGTTTGTGTATTGTAATTGAAAGCCTATGCATTTGCTAGGCCGATACACGTAAAATATGTCATGTGATACAATGAACAGCTTTTACATCTATTTTTTTTTCATTTGCAGGTATTTTTAAAAAGGATGATAAAGACAGTATTCCTGTTCACCTTACCATTGATCGTATTTCTGTTCACCTTACCATTGATCGCATTTCGAATTCGCTACGGTACGTCTACAGTGTTTATGGACGATTAACGCAGTAGTCATTTGCATAAAAATGAATGTAACTGATCAGACCACCGAAGTTTGATAGCACAAATACCCTGAGTTGATTTAACCTAAATGGATTTTTTTTTTAAATAATGTATTTCTTTAACAAATTGAATTAATAGTATCTAAAACAGTATCTAACCATCGCTCAAACAGTGGGGTTTTCTGTATCAGGAAACCTTCTTTAAAAAGCAAATAATAATCTAAATTCTATAGATATAGCGTGGGATACTGACTTTTACTGTGTATATACGTTTACAAAATGAAATACTGACCATTAATGTGTATACATACATTAACATATAAGCCAAATGTTTACAAATAAGAAAAAAAAGTGTTTCTTTCAAAAAATAAGTTTAAATCTAGTATTGATGAACAGAAGAAAAGTGAATGATTTTTTTTCAGTAATTTCCCTTTTTACCCCCCCCCCCCCCAAAAAAAAACAATAAATAAATAAGCGAAAAATATTATTTTAAAAAAAAAATTGGGGATGACAATCAACTTGTGTGTTGTCAGACAGTATATTGCAACTTGTGCAATTTAACTACAAATCACTTTTGCACTCGTTGCAATTAAGTTTTAATATTTAACTAACATGGGTAGTTTTCTTTTCGGTCTTAATTAGTTAAATGTATATGATATACGATTAATAACCAAAGATTACAAAAAAGTAAATGGCATGATATAGAAAACAATATTGTTTATCATATTTAATGGCTGGAAGTACCTCATCTGACATTCGTCCTGATTCAATATCGACGCGGATGCGCGTTCGCTGAATATGGCATTACCCGACTAGCAAGTATCAATTAGAATGGATAAGAATGTATAGACAAAATGCCAATAGGAATTATTAAAATAATTGCATTAAAAAAAGCACAGTTCAAATCATTCTTTAATCGCATTCCGTTTAACTATACTGTAATAATAGAGATGTTAAGTAAACCAACGTGTACGCATACGTGTGCCTGAAGAAAGAAAAAAATATGTGCATGACGTCATCAGTTTTTTTTTTTTGACGAAGTCCTTCACGTATGGGCATGAATTAACATACGTGTTTATTGCAAAGTGCACGTTAGGTGAACTTGTAACATATACTTACTTGTTGTCGATTAATATGAACAAGTGTGTTTTTTTTTTGTAAACCTTTTTATATTCATTGCGACTACTGATATCAAGAAACATAAACTTTCACTAAAATTTATTGTGTTGTAGAGGTTTTATTACACTGATCAATTCTTGCAAACCATGCAATGACTCTTAATTATCTGTTATTAAAAAATCATACATATATGATAACTTTAAACGATGGGTTTATTTAAGAATAACAGTCGCGACTTTTAGTTTTCGACTGTGACTCAGATTAAAAGGAAGGAATATAAAAATAACATTTAAAACATTAACAAGTACTATAACATTCATCACATCACAATATAATACAGAACAGACAATGTGGAGTGGGGTAAGAATCGAGTACTGTTTTGTATAACATAATCGGCGCTGTTTTACGGGTATGACCAAATGCTCTCTTTCTCTTTCTTTCTCTCTCTCAGAGATCTTTGTAGCGCAATGGTTGTAACTTTGATCAACTGACCCGCAGGTCCTGAGTTCGAATTTTGCAGAGCATTATGTTTCTACGAATAACAATACAATTTTAAAAGTTATTTTTCCTCCAAGAAATTAAAAAAAAAATTCTTTCAATTTAATATTTTATCACATCTTATATTACACATGTTTTAACAGAATATTAAATTCCATATTCTTATTTTTTATATAACCATCTAATTTTGATTAAATTTGTTTTGCATTTGAATATGAAAATTCACAAACATTTGTAGACGTTTGCTTTTCGGAATTTACACTCACTTTTGATGATTAAGTATCCAATTTTTTAACTTCAATGCAATAAATATATTTCGTTTAAAAAAATCAGTGTGTGATTTGCAGATTTTTTTCCTGTAAAATTTGCATTCGCTAAAACAATAAATAGGTAAATAAAAAAGAAACATTGTTTAAAAATCCAAACAGTACGCATTTTTGTTGACAACTTACAATATTTAGTTGTGACATACAATATGTCTTTTGACATGACTAGTTTTAACATATTTAGTATAATGACTCTATTATGACATACAATATAGTTTATTAAACAAAAATGAGAAATAAAAAAAATGATAAATTAAAAACCCAACATATGTGAAAACTGTACCGGTATATGGAGAAGAATATAGAAATAGAAATGATTGCAAATGCTTATTTCAACTGCGCAGCACTGTTAGGTTTTACTTTGCGGTTTCCCATACCAGATAGTATGGGAAATGTTAACTATGACATCATACAAATCAACAAGTTAGTGAAAAATGCTAACAAATAAAGAAGTTTACATATGTACAACTGTTATGGGTACGAAACCATTTAAACTACATTTAAAAAAAAATAATTATACCTGCAACTTTGTAGTCAAGTAAGTCCAACAACGGTAAATATAAACAATTAACTGATCGCGGTGCATTCGTCGATGTGACGACATACTAACAGTTTTGACGCATATGTTGTGTAGAGAGAGGCGGATAAAACAATGTCAATATGAAAATATGCATTTTATAAATGAACAGAGCATAATCTTAAAACAATTATTATACCATTAAATAATATATTTTATGCTTGATTTGATTAGACTTCTGGTTTGTTCTTAGAGCGTGTATTTTTTTTCTTTTTTAGAGTGTTTATTGTACAAGTGTGATGTGTTTGACATCATAAAGCTTATTTAGATATCCTTTTTAACAAGGGCATACACTAAACACATCATTATGATCTTTATATATAAATTAAGGAAATGTTTAATTTATGAAAAAGGCCTGCTGCTTTCATGAAATCTATAGAGAAAAAAAGTAAAATACGTAACTATTAAACGAAGGTCAGATATATTCCAACCGGAGCTCCTTTCTTTGATATTTATTGTAATATTAAATGAACTCTATACAAAGGTGCAAAACTTTTCAGAATGTACTAGAAAAGTACAATTTAATTATTATTTTAATCTTGAATTCAAATCAGGGTATGCCCTTGTAATATTGAAAATTGTCAACACATGTCACGTGACTATTAATTAAGGGAACCACACTAAATGTCATACAAAGAGGCATTAACTTTACTGTTTTATTTAATATCACATTTATATTATGATATACAAACTTTACATACATATTTGATAATAATAGATCCATCTTTTTATGAACGTTTAAATCCGCTGATATTTTCATAGTAAGCCTACACAGTGCCGCGTGTAGGTCTTCCTATATACATGTGCCTGACTAAACTTTTTTATTCAACTGTTTACGACCGTGCAATGAAACTCTTTTATTAGCTATAGAACTTAACAAAAAATAGACATTTTTTGTTCTCTCTTCATTTTCGGCATGATCTTGTGCATTTGTCAAATTATATATAGAAAATATTGAAAGCAAAATACATAATGTCTGAAAAAAATGTTTTTATCACAGACTGTCGATGCACTTCTTGTTTGGGTTATACATGTATCTCAAACCCCGATCGTGGGTGTACAAGAATCATGATGAATGTGTTTTGCCGCTATCGGAGTAATCGTAAGTACTAATAGGTACACAACATTTAACGTTTTGGCTACACTAAAGGTTAATAAATGGAAGCATAATTGCAAATAAAAAATACACAAATATATTTATACATGCTCAGCCTTACAATGAACTTCAAGTAAATCATTGGCGTGTAAGATACTTTAAAAATTGTAGAACAACACCAAGTTTTTGTTAAAAACAATAACCATATAGATTTGCATTGAAAAGTTCATTTTTAAATATTTTACGAAAACAATCTTTTATCTATAATACAATGTTATGTTGGTTTTTTTTTAATGCAAAAGAATCACATGCGTATCCTTTATAACACAAATTAACTATTTTGTGGAGGTATAAAGTGGTTTTGATACCATGGATGGTTAAGCACATAACAGGGCAAATTGGTATAGCTTAGTAACACATGATAACAATTTGAATCGTACACACTTACTTGCAGTATGTGGGGTTAACAGGTATGGAGCCGGATGTAAGAAATGTGGACACTGTGTGAACGGGGAACAGTGTGACGAGATAAGCGGGAATTGTTGGAATGGGTGTGAGGCAGGATATTATACAACTATGATGTGTGAAAAAGGTAAAAACAATAACACAACATACACTGTTGCATCTTAGCAATAATATGGTTTAATTACTTTAGCTTGCAATGCAAAAAAGAAGTAATACGTTATAGTCAAAGAATTCAGTAAATGAAAAAATATGGTTATTTCTAAAAAATAAAAAATAATAAATTTAAAAAAAAACTCTCTCAAAATGTTCTTTCTTATCAAACAAGAAAATTGCAAATAATATCAAACATCTGATAATCATATTTTTTCATATGCTTTTCTTTGATATTTTACTAAAGAATCTGTAGCCAGTTAGCTGAAAATTACATTTTTTTTTTCAACTATAAAATCTTTAACACATTTCCAATTTAATCAACTGACATAAAAGGTACGGAAAATACAAATATCTCATAAAAATTAATGAAAAGAAAAAAATAGTAAAGAGTATTATCATTCTAATCAAAAATTGAATAAAATGTATTCTATTGAACTGAATTAAACAAATTTTATGATAGCATGTGATGACTACAGTTATGGAAGAAATTGCAGCCAATCGTGCGGTTACTGTCAAAATGGAGTGCCTTGTAACAAGAATAATGGACGGTGTCCCTCGGGGTGTACTTCTGGCTATGAAGGAATCTTCTGTAACAAAAGTAAATAACAGGATTACAACGTAAACTAGTGTTCATGTAAATCTTTCAAAAAGGCACGGGTTTGGTCGATCCATAGCTCGATAATTAAGAATCATCTAAAGTTTCATACAAATTCTGATGTATAAATATCGAAATGGATACAAGAAATAGTGTATAAATATAATACACGTTATCATAAAATGGTATAATAATTGTAAAAGTGTTATCTGAATGTATAGATCAACATCAGGTTTTATGAATGCATATAACTGCAGTTTCACATGTACGAAATCAATGAAGAAAACGTGTGGGTTTTTTAAAGTGTGTCTAAAGAAAAATATTTTTATTGGTATTTAAATGAGCTTTGTATTATTGCTTTCTCTAATACATGTGTAATTATGGACTTATTTATAACATATTTATCATTACAATGCCATATAATTTGCTACTTTATTAATCCGATAATCTGTTCCATACGATGAAATGGAATAACTTTTAACACATAATCTTACACAAAATGGACATTTTATTTGAAGCATGTGACATAGGGTCGTATGGTTACGACTGCAATGAAACATGTGGACACTGTCGTGACGTAAACCAGTGTTCCGGTATCAATGGGACTTGTTTGACTGGATGTGATGCTAATTATCAAGGGAACTTGTGTAAACGTGAGTGTATATATATATATATATATATATATATATATATATATATATATATATATATATATATATATATATATATATATAGTATGTAGAATATTGGAAAGATTGGATTAACGCTTTTCAAGCTCCGGTAGACTTTGTTTGTATGTAGAAATTGCGATTTATGACAAGGTAGTGAAATTAAAACTATTTTCATTAAATTGGAAATGGATATTATTAACAGAAAAATATCATTAACAATTTTAATTACGCTTATTCCATTTATTAGATAGGAAGTGTCATTTTTGCACATTATTTTAAGGTCTATAAATTCAAGTTTCTATAAAGCAGCAGTATTGAAATGCACTAAGATATACATTAATAAACTCATTTTGGGAAACTTAATAACACAGTCCACAATAAACAGCATGATGTTTGCTTAAGACATTTCCAATTTTAATCAACTGACTTATAACGTACGGAAAATATAAATATTTCATAAAAATTAATGAAAAAAATAATAAATAATATTATCATTCTAATCAAAAATTGAATAAAATGTATTCTATTGAACTGAATTATACAGTTTTTATGCTAGAATGTGATGACTACAGTTATGGAAGAAATTGCAGCCAATCGTGCGGTTACTGTCAAAATGGAGTGCCTTGCAACAAGATAACAGGATGGTGTCCCTCGGGGTGTGCTTCTGGCATTGAAGGAATCTTCTGTAACAAAAGTAAATAACAGAATTACAACGTAAACTAGTGTATATGTAAATCTTTCAAAAAGTCACGGGTTTGGTCGATCCCTTACTCGATGAACAATAATAATCTAAAGTTTCATACAGATCCTGATGTATTTTATGTTAATGGATACACGAAATAGTGTATAAATATAATACACGTTATCGTTATACTGATATTGTAAAAGTGTAATCTGAATGTATAGATCAACATCAGGTTTTCTAAATGCAGGTTACTGCAGTCTCACATGTATAACATTAATGAAGAAAACGTGTGGATTTTTTTTTAAATTGTGTTTGAAATGAAAAATATCTTGTTGTTGTTAGATAAGCTTCGTATTATCACTTTCTCAAATAATCATGGACTTAATTATAACATATTTATCATTACATGTTTATATAATTTGCTACTTTATTGATCCGATAATCTGTTCAAAACGATGAAATGGAATAACTTTTAACACATAATCTTACACAGAATGGACATTTTATTTGTAGCATGTGACATAGGGTCGTATGGTGACGACTGCAATGAAACATGTGGACACTGTCGTGACGTAAACCAGTGTTCCGATATCAATGGGACTTGTTTGACTGGATGTGATACTGATTATCAAGGGGACTTGTGTAAAACACGTGAGTATATATATATATATATATATATATATATATATATATATATATATATATATATATATATATATATATATATATATATATATATATATATATAACACATATCTACTAATTACATGTATTACAAAGGTAAGATAAATTATTTAGGAGATAGAAATTAATACTTATTATAGTACATACTCTGTCCTTGTGAGTCTGTTCCGTTCGATTGGATTCGTCGGCCAAAAAAATAAAGATTTCTTTTAAAAATATTTTTTTGGTTCATGAAATGATAATGACATGTGTAATAATTGAATGCAAATTATATGAATTGTATTCAATACATTACATTAAACAATTATCTTGAAATAGTATGCCTAGTTCAGAAATCTTAGTTTTAGTTGTTACTCCAAATTAATAATAACCTATATAAATTTAAAATATATGGCAGCGAATTGAATAAATAATTTGGCAATCTTATGTGTACCAAGCTGTACTAATGTGGATACATCGGACGCCAACAATTTGTCCATAGGTTAGTGCTTACATTTCTCCTGTTAAATTAGTAATGGAATGAATAAAGAAAAGAACAACACACAACCTAACAAATGTAACAAAGGTACATTTTAAAAAGCATTACAATCTTAGCTTGCATAAAAACAGATATATATTCGCCAGACGTATATCTAAAAGAGAAGACAATATGTCAACGCAAGTGTATTTAAGTATGCGATGTTTTGCATTTCTCTGTTAAAGGTACACATCCATTATTTCAATGTATAGATTTCTTTTTTTTTTCTTTTTAAAATCATTAAATGACTTTGATTGTTATGAAAACTTCTATGTGTGCGACATTCAACTCGTGATCGTGTTTGAAGAAATACGGTTTTCATGAAACAGCATGAAATAATACACTCTTTGTATTAGGGTAAGTAATCACTTTGACTATTAAATCTAACAGAATAGAGGTGTTGTCATTTATTCATATTGAAAATGTAATTCAATTTTCACAACTCTTGCAGTTGTAATACATTTCAAAATTACCTACATGCATAACTGTGTTTTTACTTTAAAGTTGTTATTTCATTATGTATAAAAAACAAATATATAATAAGTAAGTAAGTCATTCAATGTTGATGATGTATTGTCTAAATGTATGTATGTTTTGAAACTTTGAAATTGTATCATGACACTCTTTTTTATTTCTTGTTATGGCTTTTTTCTAAACGTAAAATGTATTTTACAATCTGTCTATTTGTCAGAACAGGGATAGGGCAAATGAGATTAAATTCGCTTAAGAGGGCATAGACTAGTGTATGCAAAGAGAAGTGAACATATATGATATGCTACATATATAGAAAATAATAAATATACTTTTCTATATCACAGCCAATATCAGCCTGACACTCCAATATCAGCCCGAGTACCCAAGGCTGTGATTTGGAAAAAGGGTATCTATTATTATATTTATTACATACTTAGAAAAAAAAATAAGAAAAAAAACATCAACTTGAAAAAAAAATCGATTTTAAATATTAATTGCAAGTAATCTGTACATGTATTAAATTAATAAATATGAGATCTTATTGTTTTACAAAACATGTATAATTACCTATAGAACCGATTCTTCTTAAACTTTTGAAATTAACTGCTCAAGAACATTAACTAGCATTTGTAGTTTCAGTTGGATTGAATATGTTGACTTAAACAAATGTTTTCTTTTTTTCCTTTTTAAACAAACCAACACAGGAGTTTTGCAGGGGGTGTGATGCGGATCAGTCTCAGCCCTAGAGCTAATAACCTGTATTAGCCCCGGAGACCGATACGAGTTTTCTAATGTCATCTCTATCACACATGCAAATAACCTGTATTTATTACTATTTTAGTAATAGAATTTTATATTCAAACTAGTGTAAGCAAATAGAAGTGGACATATACGACATGCTGCATATAATGATCTATTCAAACTGTTGAAGTTTTTATGTAAGTTAAATTTAGTTTTTTAATTTGTTTCTTAGTGGAGGACTGAGCATTTGTTAGATTTGCAAAATAGGCAGATCTAGCACCAGCAGCAGCTAGAAAATTCTTAAATTTATTGACCTTTTCAGAAAAAAAAAACAACAGCAAACAAAAAACAGAAAGCAAAAAAATAACGTGACTATTATAAACTCCGAAAAAGATTCAGAGATGTGTGGTCTTTAATAAAATACAGAGAAATGCTTACTGAAATAAAGAAATCTTCTTGTTGCGTTTTATGTTGATTCTGGTGTTTTGTGTCTAGGTTCCAAGAGAAAAAAAGCGAAGAAGGTCAAAGAGCATCTGGAGAAAGAAAGACAACTGAGAAGAACTGAAAAGGCACATGTGGAAAGAGGCGCAGGTTGTTGCCAGCGACCGCCGTAAGTGGCGTACCTTGTTGCACGGCCACAGCCGTGCGTCTTCGGGGCACGGAGGGGATAAGTAAGTTCTGTCTTTAGTAGTTCTTGAATCTTAAGTATTCATATCTAAGTTTTGAATTTGAAAAGGAATGCAAGGAAGAAGTGCAGTTAGAGGACTTGTAGTGGACAAAATGGGATGTGGACAAGAAAAAAAAATACATACAAAGGAGATGAGGCATCTTGTTCTATATTTGAATAGCAATGCGTTTTTGAGGTACATGTATTTTGTGAATTTTACTATCAACATACACTTTCTTTTATTAATTTGATTTTTAAAAGTATTAATTATTATTTTTTTTATAACTCACTTGATCCAATTTTCAATCGGGCTTTTCTGATCAGCTGCTGTCCGTCGTCTGTTAGTTTTTCTGTCTGTCGGTCCGTCCGTTTGTCCGCCCATCTGTCTGTAAATTTGTCACATTGTTAAATTCTTCTCTTGAACCACTGAGCCAAATTTCAGCAAACATTTTTATGAGAAGGGATTTCCAAATTCAGACAGTAAAAGCCAAGAACCTTTTTTAAAAGGGAGATAATTATAAAACAGTGAAAATTAGGTGTGTTAATTTTTTTGTTCTCAAGTATAACAACACCAGAAAAGCCAGTATTTACACAAAAAGTTGCATACATAGTGAATATTCTTAATTGTTAAGATCGTTAATACTGGGACCCCAAGGAGTGTTAAAAGTTAAACATAGAAATCTATATGGAAAATATTTAAAAATCTTCAGAAAAAGGACTGCATTGCTGCAATTTTTGAGTTTATTATGTAGCATTTTATGATGTGTTGATACTAAATTGTTGACCTCCGGACCAATACTGATATGTTTTAAATTAATAATTTATGAATATTTTAATAATCCTGCTAACAACTATGGCTCGAGATTAATCGGTTGGTAAATCTTAGGCAAGGGCGGGGATTATTTTCGGTAGGTGTGCACGCCATCAGGGCATGTGGTCCTTTAGTGCTCAGGAACACAAATTCTCTTTTTACTGCGAAGTGAAAGATATCAACGATAATGTTATTTATTGCAAGTGAATACGTGGCCCTGGTCAAAACATACACAACATACATGTAAATATACATGTTGTACTAGTGTTTTCTATACATATAGGAGTTGAGAAAGAGAGAGAGAGAGAGAGAGAGAGAGAGAGAGAGAGAGAGAGAGTTTGCATTGATTTTAAATTAAAATTTACTGACAGTTTATCCGGGAATTAATTTCCTAAAAAGTTAACATGCAATCCAAATTTCTTCATTGCCAATTCTGTATCATTATATAAATTAATTTAGAGCGATCAAATTGATTTTAATCTAGCATTGTTTTTAGCTCACCTGAGCTGAAAGCTCAAGTGAGCTATTCTGATCACATTTTGTCCGTCGTCCGTCTGTCCGTCTGTCCGTCCGTCCGTCTGTCCGTCTGTCCGTCTGTAAACTTTTCACATTTTGAACTTCTTCTCTAAAACTGCTTATCCAATTTCAACCAAATTTGGCACAAAGCATCCTTATGGGAGGGCAAATATAAATTGCAAAAATTAAAGTCCGATCTATATTCAAAGCGGAGAAAACCTTGAAACTGTAGAAAAAGGGGGGTGCATTTTTAAAAATCTTCTTCTCAAGAACTACCGAGGCAAATTCAACGTAGTTTAGCATAAATTATCCTTATGGGAAGGAAAATATAAATTGCAAAAATTAAGGGGTAATTCTGTTTCAAATCGAAGTTATTACGAAAATAATAATAAAGGAAAGGCGTGTTTCAATCGGGCTCGGCATACGGTAAAATGGGTAGGCAAGACTTGGCCTGGGCAAAACAAAAGATTTGCAGTTATTAATCTGCCAATCTCATTAAAATTTCAGGATATTTGATGGACTAGTATATTTGTATTCGCTGTAGATATTGCTGCAAAATAATGCGTATTTGGAATTGACGATTGCCGATCTGCCCCGGCATTTATTTTGCCACGGCCCGGGTTTGCATACCCATTTTACCAAGACTCGTATTCCATACTTCTAAAACGAGGTTCTTTGTTTAAAGCAGCCATGACATTATACGAAAAAGGGTCGATCTGACTATGATGAATTTGCTTGTTGTGCAACAGTTCGCGTATGAAGGGAAGTTTTGAAACATGAAAAATATATTGGTGCCGATTTTGTGACGTAAATTGAGGCTAAATATTTCAATGCGTTGACAGTTTTCACACATGACGTTGGTGTTAGCTTGTTCTGATTTTCGTTTCGTTTTCATTATTTATGCTTTGTATCCTGGAAACTATCGTCTGTATTTCGTGATTTTTACGTATCAAATCAATCAGAGACTTCGGTAAATCAAACAGTTACGTTAACTGTTTACCTGCGCAAATTAAGCAAAATCTGATGTAGGGGTACTGAAACACAATTCATTCTATCGGTAATTCGGCATTATCTTTTGCGTAATGGTAGATTAATGCAATAGGTTTTGTTGAGATGCTCGGCATTTTCTCTAGTTTATTCAGTTTAAATAGAGTTTGATATCGCTTACGGAAATATGTAGGTATATCCATGTATATATATATATATGATTCCTTTCGAAAAAATAAATTGTGTTCTTTATTTGTTATACATGTAGTGCATGTTGTTTACAATTTCTATTTACTAACCATATTTGAGTGTTAAGCTTCGAATTATAAGCAAGATACAGAGATTTGCTCACAATTCTATGTTTGTACACAGATCTTAAAAGCTAAAGATTAAAAAAGTATAAAAAAATTGTCAATATTTATTACGAAAATTTTCAAAATCTGTTCTTCCAGAAACCCACTTATTGAATTGTAAACTTAACCTTTTTAGCTCACCTGAGGATGGGGGGGTCGAAGTTTAACATGAATATATAGAGTAACTCTTTAGAAATCTTCTTCTCAGAAACTAATCCTCCAGGAAAGCTGACACTTGTGTGGAAGCATCCTCAGGTAGTGTAGATTCAAAGATGTTAAAACCATGACCCCTGGTGGTAGGGTTGGGCCACAATGGAGGGTCGA
This sequence comes from Magallana hongkongensis, assembly GCA_015776775.1. Lineage (NCBI taxonomy): Eukaryota > Metazoa > Mollusca > Bivalvia > Ostreida > Ostreidae > Magallana > Magallana hongkongensis. Next base: position 661,953 of record VIAA01000017.1, read on the forward strand.
AGTTTAACATATGAATATAAAAAGTAAATCTTTAAAAATCTTCTTCTCAAAAACTAATCGGCCAGGAAAGCTGACACTTGTGTGGATGCATTCTTAGGTAGTGAAGATTCAAATTTGTGAAAATCATGACCCCCGAGGGTAGGGTGGGGCCACAATGGGGGATCGACGTTTTACATAGGAATATATACAGCAAATCTTTAAAAATCTTCTTCTCAGAAACTAATCAGCCAGGAAAGCTGACACTTGTGTGGATGCATCCTCAGGTAGTGTAAATTTTAAAGTTGTGAAAATCATGACCCCCGGGGGTAGGGTGGGGCCACAATGGGGGATCGAAGTTTAACATAGGAATATATACAGTAAATCTTTAAAAATCTTCTTCTCAGAAACTAATTCGCCGGCAAAGCTGGAACTTGTGTGGAAGCATCCTCAGGTAGTGTAGATTCAAAGTTGTGAAAATCATGACCCCAGAGGGTAGGTTGGGGCCACAATGGGGGATCGAAGTTTAACATATGATTATATACAGTAAATCTTTAAAAATCTTCTCCTTAGAAACTAATTAGCCAGGAAAGCTAAAAGTTGTGTGGAAGCATACTCAGGTAGTGTAGATTCAAATTTGTGAAAATCATGACCCCTGGGGGTAGGTTTGGGCCACAATGGAAGGTCGATGTTTTACATAGGAATAAACAGAGTTATTCTTTAAAAATCTTCTTCTCAGAAACTAATCAGCCAGGAAAGCTGAAACTTGTGTGAAAGCATCCTCAGGTAGTGTAGATTCAAAGTTGTGAAAATAATGATCCCCAGGGGTAGGGTGGGGCCACAATGGGGGGGGGGGGTCAAAGTTTAACAAAGGAATATATAGGGTAAATCTTTAAAAATCTTCGCAGAAACTAATCAGCCAGATGATCTTTATAATTGTTAAGACTTTGGCCCCAGGACAATTCTTTGGCCTCACGAGAAGGTTCAGAAGTTTGATGTAAATTTATATCCCATATATAAACTATTGTTAGGGATCTTTTTTAGATCTGCAATACTCAACATATGATATGACTATAAAATCATCCTGTTAGAAAAAGGACTAATGTTTATAAACATAAGAATATCCAGGGGAGAATGGATTTTATTTATACAGGATTTACATCAATTATTGTACATTGTCCAGATAGTTTGTATTATGACTCCATTGAGCTGATTTTATCATACCTCTTGTTCCTCAGGTGAGCGATGTGGCCCATGGGCCTCTTGTTTTTAAGACCACATCAATTGATCAAAAATTTTGGAAAACATATGATTAACAACCGGTTGGTTGATGATAGAGTGTTCAAATGAGAGGCTGTTGTCATTGTTTTTTTTTTTTCATTCGGTCAGTAGTTATCTAATAACAACTCTACACAGCCCTTCTTAACAATTTGCAGTGCACGTTAGCGAGGTATGGAAAATGAGACACATTTGTGCATGTATATACACGCACTTTCTCAGATATTGGTGGTCCCTCAGTGATTATTTAATAGATATTGTACACAACCCTTCTTGACAATTTTCTGTGCACGGTAGCGAGATTGGGAACAATGAGGTGACAGACACACGTGAACTTGTATATAAACACACTTCCTAAGATCTGAATGCTTGGTTGTGATAAACAATTATGCAATATGTTGTTAAAACACCCCTTATGACTTTCGTTTACAGTCTGTCAAGTAAAGAAAACAGAAATAAAAAAAAATTGATCAGTTTTAAGAATTTCAAACATGAAAAGGAAGAACTTTAAATTTGAAACATTATTTGACACAGTCATATGGATTAAAATTTATTGTTCTCTTATATTTTGTTTTCTTTTTTCAAATCGAATCTAAAAAACTGTAGGATATTTTTTTCTAATTTAAAAACCAGAACATTGTCCTAGGATTACATGTATGCATGTGTGTCATTACGTTACCCGTAACAAGTATTCTATACAGGTATTTAAAATGCATGAACTGTATCCTTGCGTTATATGTATGAGGACAATTCTACACATGTACAATAATGCATATGGATTACAAAACTGAACTATGCACACTGAAAAAAGTTTTAAGTGTCAAAGGACCGGACTTACCCCCCCCCCCCCCCGAAAAAAAATCAAAACACACACACACACACTCTCTCTCTCTCTCTCTCTTTCTCTCTCTCTCATAATTTATCAGAAAAGAATTAGAAACAATTGCTGACAGCAAATACCATCGATTGCGATGTGTTTCTTTTGTACCACATACTGCTAGATAATTATATATTTTTAAAAAAAAACGATAACATGATTAAAAACTTATTTTAACTTTAGCAAACTGTTGAAGACATTACAGACAATATGGACTGGGGTTGTCATACCCAGTAGTATAATACATTGAGACATAGAAGAATAAGATTTGTCAGTTGATGCAATTTTGATCTGAGATATGACGTCCAAAAAAGGAATCTTCTTTTTCTATGGATTGTTCAAGGTATTGTCAGATATTGGAATACCTGAGACTAATATGATATTTTTAAAGAGTTTTATAATCAAACATTTCAAAATAGAATGATACAGGACCTATTGTTTAGGTAATCGCTGTGGCCCTTGGGCCTCTCGTTTTTGTTTTTATTTCCTTATATCATATAAAAATAACCATCGAATTTGATTCTCCATAAAGGGGTCAACTGGAAAAGACACTTTACTGCTGAATGTATTAGCCGCCGGCAGTACACCCAAGACATTTGCAGGTAGAAAAGATTTAAATATGTGTATATGAAATAAATTCCAGAATACATTTATACAGTTCTCTTTCTTTCATTTTTATTGTTTTATGTTTACCTTTTCTTAGGAATCCAATTGTACCAATTGTACATGAAGAACGGTTCCTTTACCTGAACACAAATCTTTACTTGAAAAAAACCCCCAATATATTAGTTTATACTTCTACACCAGAAGTCCTTGGAAGTTGGTAGTTTGGAAAGCAATTACAAAATATTCTGTGTGAACAATAACGGCCGTATTTCCAGACCGATGTGGACAGTATATTATCTGTTTTCCGTTCATGTTTAGTTTAAGCGAAGCTTTGTATAATTGAATATAATCGATGCATTTTTTTCAATGATATTAAAAAAAAAATGACTTTACAGTATATGTGTTTAACACATATGTTTGAATGATTGCCATTCTAAACCTCCAATATGTTACATACATTTTATACATGTGAGGCGGCAGCTAAGTTTTTTTGTTTGTTTACACTTAATTTAGAAAAAAATATAATGTGTCTCTTGTAAAAACCGCTGAATATATATTTAGTGGTTTGGTAAAATGTTTTACCCCATGTGCTATTGCACATAAATTGAGTTTAATTAAAATTGCATTTGCTGACAAGCTCGTTGTATTGACAATAGAACTTACCAAAAGATGACGTCAATCGAGACTGTTCACATATGATCTGTTTTGTTTGTGATGTGACGTCAGAGCGCGCGAGCAAGAGGACAAGTATCGCCTGCGAAGAGAAAACTGCTCTAACATTAGAGAGGAAAGACGCTTCGGAAACCAGTAACTTAACCATTTGGAAACTGACTGTAAACTGTTTCGCCATGCACTCTATGTTTTCTGTGAACTGATATTGAGCTTGTGATCCGCCAAAGCGCATACCATTCCATCAAACTGTTCTGTATTATCGCACCAACCGCCTATCAGCTGCCAATGTTCAAGTTTCTTTAAGATTGCGTGATTTATATCTTATTATTATTATTATTATTTGTGTATTTGTCTATACATGTAATCTATTAAATATATAAAAGTTAATCGGTTTTTTCACTGATGTCTTTCATACGTGTGTCTTTTTTAGATCTGTAAGTTACATAAACTATTTTTAGATTTCTGCTTTCGGTGCATGTTATAAAAAATTTTTTTCAAATTTTATTTTAAATAATTGATTATTTTAAAAGTTTGCAGAAAGTTTACAAATTCAAATTATCTGAATGTTCATGTGTTGACCACCAATCCTCCACTGCAGTACTATTTCTATCTGTCTTAAAATGTTTAAACATTGATATTTTGTCAGTTCAATGAAAATGACTTAAAATAACACCGGAAGAAGACCGCTAATCGTATAGAACTTAGTATATTTATGACAAGTGTAGAGATAGACAAACTTTTAATGGTCAATGGTGAACAATTTACGATATTTGAAAAATCATGTACTTAAATCCCTTCACCACATTCAACCACAGGATGAATTTTTGCCATTCAGTCAATTGAAAGGTGACTGAATGGTAACTGAAATGTGACTAAATGACATATGTGTACCATTCAGTCACCTTTCAGTTATTATTCAGTTGACTGAATGGCAGAGATTCATCCTGTGAGCATTACTATGACCAGAGTGAACAATACAAAAGTAGCCTGCATCATTGTAAATCCTAGCTCACAATATTAGAATCGTCTGATAAATAATCTACTTACATCAGCTCTGTCAAATTTCAAAGTATCTTTATGTCTTTTTAAAGTATATGGCACATGGACAAGACGCTATCCAGTTTAGTTTATTGTAAATTAATATATTTGAAATACATATTTTATTTGAAAATTTTGATTAATTCAAATATAACGCAATATGAAGTAGATTTTGTAATTCTCAGTAGCCAAACATAACATCATGGAGATGTGCATGTAATACGTTTACTAATGTGAAAGATGTTTATATTACCCCATGTCAAAGTTACATTCCTTTCAAAATCGTCCGTGTATAACAATGTGATTAGCGTTTATTGGAGAAGCCTGCAGATGAAAACTTGTATTTCTCTTTGCGAAGTTAATATGAAAAATAGACCATTACAGAGATCAACCAGGTGATGAAATGAAACAACACAACAAACACATATGTTCATTTTTTTTATTCTGCAAGAAGGCAAACTAGCATAAGTCTTGTTTCACAACTCTTAGACTTATATTACCCATTTTGAATAGCGTAGTATGCATTTAATACACAAAATGATTCTTTAAAAGATATACCCTTGTAAAAGAATGATGTATCTTCAGCTTAAAAATGTCCAGTAAATATGCATATACAGTGGAGCTCCAGTTATCTGGACGCATAGCTCCCAAGTTGCATCGTCCGGACAAGTGAAACGTCCGGATATCTGAAATATGTCTATTGTTGTCATTAGTGATGTTTTTTATTAAATAATGGCCCGCAGAGTTTATACTGTTTTCGTTGCCTTTCATACTACATGTAAATAGCAACTCATTAGAATTGTCTGCTGAAATGAACATTTTTAAATATAAATAATCCGTTTTATAGTTTTATTTTGTCATGAATTATTAACCGAAGTAATAACCGAATCTAACTAAATTATTTGTGTCCAAATGTGATATGTGCCCATTTACGTTATGTTTTTAACTATATGTTTCAAGAAAGGCCAATTTCAAAGATGATTTAATTATTTTTTTTTTTTTCATTCTAAAAAGAAAGTCAATTTCATTGAAAAAAAATAACGTTCACTAGCTGGAAAACTGCAAGATCCACCAATGCACCTCCGATGAGTTGTCACTCTTTCATTTTGTTTTCTCCCTGTTCTTCCGGTTTGGCCGTAATCGTGACAAGGCATTTATGAGCCAGTTCGATTTAAATAACTTTTAAATACGGATGATAAACCACAAACTATGAAAAATTTCCAATGTTTCTTGATTTAAAAAGCACATTCTTTATTTGAAATAAAACAGATATTGCTCACCTGGGACACAATGACTTTATATGGACGTTCAAAGGATATTGTGCCATATGGCCCTTCGGTAGAATAAAACAAATTAAAAAAAAGAATAAATACTTTAAAGTATCCGAATTTTACACTTATTTTTGCATACACCTAATCTTTGTAGTTGTACTCTTTGGGAATACCATTTTAATAAAAAATAAGAAGATTATTTGCAAGATATAAGGAATAAGGAATCATTCTTTGAGTATTATGGGGTGATAATTTCGGTCGAGGCATGATCAAAAATCATAAAGCCCTTCGGGTTTGATTGGATTTGATCACGCCCCGACCGAAATTATCACCTCATAATACCCAACGAATGATTCCTTATTCCTTATATCTTGCAAATAATCTTCTTACTTTTTATTGAAATGGTATTTCCAAAAAGTACAATTACAAAGATTAGGTGTATGCAAAAATAATGTCGTTGGTGTTGTCGTTGGCTGTTGTAAACGATTCACATTTTCATTTTCTTCTCAATAACCACTTGGCAGATCTCAACCAAACTTAACACAAAGCATCACTGGGTGAGGGGGATTCAAGTTTGTTCAAATGAAGGGCCACACCCTCTTTTAAAAGGGAGATGTTTAGTATTATTGAAAATTTGTTGGTATTTTTCAAACATCTTCTTGTCAAAAACAGAAAAGCTGTAACTTGTGTGTAAGCATCCTCAGACAGTGGCAATTCAAATTTGTTCAAATCAAGGTCGCAAAGGACAGGGTGGGGCCAAAATGGGGGAGAGGATTTCACGTTTTAAATAGAAATATATAGAAACAATATTTAAAACTCTTCTCTTAAAAAGTATTTGGTCAGAAAAGCTTAAACTTGTGTGGAAGCATCCTCAGACAGAGTACATTCATGTTTGTTCAAATCATGATCTCTGGGGGTAGGGTGGGGCCACAATGGGGGGGGGGATAAATTTTTACATAGGAATATATAGAAAAGGCTTTAGAATTCTTCTTCTTAAAAATTATTAGCCCAGAGAGACTCGAATTGGAAAGATAGCATCCTCAAATAGTATAGATTCAAGTCTGTTCAAATCATGGAGTCTGGGGGTACGACGGGGCCATAATGGGGCCGGGATGAATTTTTTCTTAGGAATATATATATATATATATATATATATATATATATATATATATATATATATATATATATATATATATATATATATATATATTCTATATATCATAATAGTAAATGATATAATAAAGATTAATATTGATTTATTTCTGTACTTCTGGAAATTAAAAATATTTTTTTAAGACTGAATTTGTTTTCAAGATGCTATGTTGCCACAACAAATGACTTCCTCAGCTAAAGCAACTTTTTGCGACTTAACGATAACGTCAAATAACTCCGTAAGTCTATGCAGTGTAAAATAACTAAAGCAATTTGTAGTTCGACTTAAAATAATCACATTTTGAACAAACGTGAATAAGTTCCTAACACTCAAATACGTCGGTATATTTTCTTAAAAACACTATCGTCTTTGTTTGATCGAGAGAGAAAAAGAAAGAGAAGGGAAGCATTTGAAAGTTATTTGAATAGCCAGCATATAGAGGCCATTGAAGTGACTTAAAGTTAAGTGAATTTCGAAACGGAATATATCATCACCTTTGAATATCTACTATTACTTATTAGGTTAGTTACTGACTCATTACGGAAATATATTGGGTTGATCAATCTCATAGATGGCGAGGCGAAGCCGAGCCGTCTATGAGATTAATCAACCCAATATATTTCCGTAGTGAGTCAGTAACTAACCTTATTAGTGTTTTGTTTTCCCGAGGACAATTTAGCGTCATATTCATTCACAAATAGCGGTGATCTACGCAAAGCCATGTACAAGATGCCTTACATCTCGTCAAATTTAACTAATTTAAACTCTTCAAAATTATCAATACCACCTTTCAGATATTTTTGTAAAATCTTTGCTTCACCCATATTACTTACAACGTTTTGTTGCTATTCAGTTTTAAACCTCTGCAGAGATTTGAGCAAATTTCGATGCTGCCATTTTGTTCTGCTCTAGACACAACAATGTGACGTCAATATTCAAAGGGCAACTACTCTTATTTAAAAATGATTCCAAAGGGCAACTACTCTGAATATTTTAAGGACTTACTGAACACGATTTATGTGTCAAATAATATAAAATAATCGAGATGAGTAGGTGAGGCGGCGGCCAATGACGGCCATATTGCCTAATATGAATCCTCAAAGAACCTACATAGAGATATATGAGGCAATCACGTGCCATGTTTAATCCAATGAAAGTGTTGCGTTTCAGTCCGAGGGAAAACAAAAGCTCTTGTCTTTATTTATATGGTCAAAGTTGTTTGAATTATTTAATGATTATTTAATTTAAGACACGTACATGATCGGTCATTAGAATAAGCATCGTAAAGCAAAGATATAAGTAGTGCATGAACTCCTTCGGCGTATACCAAGCGACAGATATATCATTTATATACTATTATTTGTCGACATATTTTCGTCCACAATCGTGCCTCCTTACATGGTTTGTATTGCGCTTTCTTGCATAGTTATTTCCAGCGATTTAACTCATATTAACACCAGTTTTAAGGTCACCTGCTGCACAATCAATAATATTACAGGCCATCGCAGGTATTCCCCTTTCGTTTTCAATTCAACCTATTCAGATTTCAACAGTCTGTGTGTGTTCTGTCTATTAAATTAAGCGCAATAGCTCAGTATTAGCTGAAGGCGCATTCATTGTGTAAATTGTTGCTGTTGTTGTTTTATATTTACATTATTTCAATTTTTTTTTATCAATGACACTTCACATTTTATACTTTGAAATTGTTTTATTTAAGAATAAGACATTCTCCGCGCATCGATAAAACAGTTTTCCGGTCAATTTTCCTTTGATACGTCGATCAGTAGAAAAATTATTTAACTCATTCCTTAAGTCTGTGTATGATAGAACATGTTTATGTACATGCTTTGGTATGTTATGGATTATTTAACTCATCCCTTAAGTCTTTGTATGATAGAACATGTTCCTGTACATGCTTTGGTATTTCATGGATTATATTTTGAAGCTCTTTTCGTGAGAAAAATGTTTCCTGGTCTTGCTATAGATCTAATAAAAACGCGATATCAGCAGATTATTAGTGGTCTCTGTATGAACTGATAATACATTCCTGTATCATTTTTCCCTGAAACAATAATTTAAGTTACTGCCTAAAGCCTATACAGGTTACAGTCAATCAATTGCCTCATTGCATTAATTAATTGAGTACTCGATTTATTAAAGAATAAAATGTACGTGAACATAGATTATGTTTATGAGCGAGTACAAGAGGTAAAAGTAACCTCCTATTAAAATAAATTTAAAAAAAAATAATCCAGTGAAATAAAACAAATGATATTCCGAAAATGTGGAATAATGTTTGAAACTAAGTGCAAGGTGTAAATTTTATAACACTGATATTGAGCAATTATAACATGTACCATTGTTATATATAACTACTTTGGTCTGTCTTTCTAAGGGCACTACATGTATTTCAAAGGCACTTAGGTGCAATTAGAAAAATCATCCAATTAGTGTTTAAATGTCTAAACATATCAGCTATATACCTGTACTAGTTTCGTTTAACAATGGTAAAACACAACATATAACGCTACGCTATCCCTCTTTATCACTTCTTTCAGCAGGGAGTTGAAAACAAAAAAGATCATCTTTTTTTTAGAATGTGAATAAAAAATGTTTCTTTGCGTTTACTGAAAGGAACTACAAGTTTAGGTTTCGTACAGCATGTGTTTTGATACACATTTTATTATCTGAATATTAAAAAAAAACACCTGATAAAACCCATGAAATAGGAACACTTAAAATTCATTTTAAAGAAAATATGTCGATGAGATGTCAAGGATATTTATTACTTTTCAACTAAAGGAACATTTTTTATATCATCATTGCTCTATTTGTTGTTGTTATAAACATTTACTGAAGAGTTCTTTTGCGGTTATGTCAGATATATCATGTTTCTGTATATGCTATTGTGTTGCTTGTATCAAATGGTAGAGCGTTAGCAGAGAGAAATTCACTTCCTGGTCATGGGTTATTAGATAGTTCTTTTTTTTCCTTCTTAAGTTCAGAATTATATTCAAACACTGAGGATTACGAAGCACTAATTGGTTTGTACACAATTTATTTATTGCAATTTTATGTTGACATTAATTCATTTTGACTACGCAAGGAGTATCTTGGCCGTAACGACACTAATAAAACGTGATGTTATTATGCTTATCGACAGATGTTACTGCAGCAATTAAAGTCAGTTGGCTTGTAAAAATATTTGAGTTAAATGACCTTTGAAAACAAATATTCTATTCTGATTTGTTTTGATAAAATACGTGTACTTGTTTTACCCGTATTTTTGTTTTTTTCCAAAGCATCTTGCTATGAATATAATTTTTTTAAAAATAGAATATGATTCACGATATCATAAAAAATGACTTGTTTTCGGATATAAAATCAGAAAAAACTTAAGACTGATATTGTTTTTAGAATGTCATTTAGGAGTAGCAAATAGCTTCTTTAGCTATAGTGGTTTATCTATCTTTTACTAATAACACCAGTGAATCCCAGTGGTCTAATAGTATTATGCACTCTACAGAAACATCAAGTTATTAGTAGTGGCACTAAACAAAGCCATTTTTTTTAACCCCTAAAAAGGTTTGTAAAATCCCAAAATGCCAGTATATTCCCTTTCAAATATTACGTTGTATCTGGGGAAATATTTTTTTTTTTGTAATCGTGTTTTAGTTGAAACAAAAGAGGGGGAACACATTAGGAAAGAGTGTACAGCGCCTTATGCTATGTCAAGTAGTTGTAATGTATCAATTTATTTGTATTTGGGAATGGTATACATGTACATGTACATGTCTCACACGTTTATGTGCATCTGAGGTTGCCTCTGTCTTTAATCCTTCTTTAAAACCTTGTTATCAGCAGGGTTTATTTCAAACATTTTGTATTTGATTCAAATAAAAAGAGCGATACCTTGAAGTGGATTTCTAGAGTTTTCTTGTCATAAATTGTTTTTTTTTTAATCGTATTTTTTCTTCCCTTATAATTCTTTTCTCATTACAAAGTTTGTATGGCCTGTTTTTCAGAGATTGCTTATCGAATTTTTAAATCTTGCGGTTAATGCTAGACCGGCTTACTTTTTTAAAACCTTTTCAGCAATAAATATGATCTTTATGAAGAAATGTAAAAATGACAAAAGGCCACTGTAGACAAACGAAATGGGTTTTAAAACGATTTAAATAATGGAAAATAGTTATTTTTAACAATTTCTAATGATTTGTGAGTTGTTGCATGCTATACGATCTTTCCGTAATATGACACTCATTTCGGAGATTTGTTAGAAATGTTTGTTTCTTTCTTGATCTGAATATAACGCATCTGAAGCAAGGGCTATCAACAAGAACTTTATATCCTCTTTCGAGTTAAACATTGGAACTCAAATTAAATCTCTCCAAACAAAATGTTCGTGGTTTATTCTTTCCTAAATCCTGATCTAAGCAGTATGATCTTATTGTTGCGGACAGCGAAGGTTATATCAACAAGGTGGCTCTATTAACAAGAATAAACTACTTCCTGGTCTAAATACAATTAAACTTCGATATCTCGAACATTGATATCTCGAATACATTGGATATGTCAAAGTGATTTGTAAGTCCCAACCATTTATTTCTTTAAGTATTTCACCCTCGATACTTGAATACTTGGATATCTCGAACTGTTTAAACAGTCCCATCTCCTTCGAAATAACGAAGTTTGAATTTATGTGCTCGCTTCCTAATGAAGTTGATAATTACATTTTAGCAAGTTAGAGTTTGTCAACAAAATTGACCCATAATTAGGTCAAATTATAATCAAATCTTTCTGTCTGGTTTATTACATTTTTTTACTAACAGTGATAGCAGTGATTTCTTTTTTAAATTATCTTGAATTCAAAAAATGAAGCTAATAGGATATCCGTCGGTTATATAAGCTACATTATATATGGTATTTTCATAGAACATTTATGAAATATTCGCGTTATATTTGATCATCGTTACCTTCCCAATGTATGATTAGCTCTTAAATTCCTATATTCAAAGAAAAAAAACAGATATTCTAAAAAGCATTACTATTTTTGTATTTAAATCAAATATTGATAAGATTTACATTTAAACTTGAAAGATACTGGTGTTCCCTATTATCTAAATTCAAAACAAATGTCAATTCTATGTTATGCGTTACTTCACATGCATCTATTTAAGCTCGTTACTTAATGTTGCACATCGACTGCTTAATTGCTGGTTAAATATATAAAGTAAAAAGGTTTACAAACAGTAAGTCGTACTTGAAGGCAAAATTGATTTATCAATTTATCATACCGTTTTAAAGAAATTAGTGGAACTCAATAATTACTATCTCGACCTCTCTTTCTTCATTGAGACTGATCGACAAATATTAAGGAAGTTAGATCATACAACTTGGTCACCTTATTTTTCTTAATTGTTAGAATGAAATCCATATCTTTCATTGAGACTAATAGACAATGTATCAAGGAAGTAAAAGTATACAAAACATAACTGGGTTATTTTTCAAATCTTTCTTTTACTTTCTGATGTTCCATTCCATATAACAAATCACCCGTAAATTTGATTAACTTAATACGTGAATGAAATTAAATTAAAGTTCATTGATATAATAAACGATGCAACGTAGATAAAATAACTGATTACAGAAGCTTACCGTCAATATTCCTGGTAAGCGGTTGTAAATTTCCTTCCTGGTCTAGGTGTAGAGATTCTGTTAACCAAGGGTTAACAAAACGGTTTTTCCTCTGAAGTAAATACTGTGGATTACGAAGGTTCAAGTGGTAATTACAGTTTGTTTTTTTTAAATCCACTTTATATTGACACATGTTTTAATTCATGATTACGCGAAGATGCGTCGCGGAGTTTTGAATTCTTATACATGATATTTGATCAATTTAATTTCGCGGGTAGGCAAGGCTACTCCACTCCGATTTTAATGAGAGTCGATATTATAATCAATTTAAAAACTGGTTATTTTTAAGAAAGCCATGCTGAATATTAATATCAATTGAATGTGTTCGCCAAGATATTATTTTTCTACTTCTTGGAAGCTACCATGCATTGGTATCACGTAACAATTAAAAATAGTTCACTTTATGCCTTAATAAAAAGTCAAAAAGGGTAACAATACCTTAAGTTCATTGCATGTATGATACAAAAATTCGATCGACAATTAGTTCATGTTAATTAGTATTACTTCTAGAATCCTATTGTTAATTGCATAAAATAAATATTGTCATATTTTATCGGAAATCCCCTCAACATCTTCAATTTCATTGAAAATATTACGTATTTTTCATTTACAGCAAAAAAGCACATGCGTTCTAGCAGCACTTTTCAAGTATTTTAGGTCATATACTTTTGATATAGGCCAAATTCAACTTTCATTATACTCGGGATAGTGTTACACTTTTGCCTTTTTTGAACACAATGACAGGGTAAAGGCCGGTCAAGCCATATAAATGTCTATCTGCTAACTTTAGAACACTCGCTGAAAGCATACTATCTATATTTGTATAATCATGATTATATCATAATTGACACTCATTCAAATCTTGTGTATCTGTATAAAATAAGTCTTATATCGACATTGTTTGCACTGCATTCTGATGGTTTGTCACCAAATATTGATGTTCCCAATCAGCATGTTTGTGACGTCATCAATGATAATGATACGAAATACAGAGACATCTAAGATATTTTTAGTAAGAAGAGTTTTTAGTGACATTTTACGGCTGTAGATTTTATAATTCAAACCACAGATAAATTAAAATCGGCATGGTTTTAGTGAAATATGACATTATGCTGTTTATAATAACGTCATATCCATCTGCGTAATTTTTGCTCAATTTAAAAATGTTGAAAAACGTGTACACGTTGTTGTACATTTGAGTTTCCAGATATTGATCTGATAGAAAAAGACATAGGCTATCATTTTTTTTTTATTTTATTTCACATTTAGATTGATATTGTTTTAAGATTTGTTTTTGGTAGCATATAAAACTTACTCCCCCATAGTAGATTATTTTCTTTTGCTAATTATGATATAAAAAATCGAGTAGAATAAAGCTATGCATTGGAAAAATTTAATCTTGTCATTTTAGCACACCTTGGAAAGTGCTTTATTAAGTATTTGGTAATTTTAGATTTAGATCATATAAGGGCCTATGATATAGTTTTTTTGTTTTTTGTTTTTTGTTTTTTTTTATTTATGTAATATATTTTGGGTAAATAATTTTTCTTTGCCTTTGAGTATTTTTGTTATTTTATTTATTAGGCAGTATCTCTCTCATATGTAACAAAAAATTTTCAAATGGTGAAGTATGTTTTGATTTTATGCAAGTCATGTGTCTGGCTAGCGTTTGTGGTATTAAAGTGTGTGTTTACAGTTTCAGATAGATAAAGAAAGACAAATATAGAAAACTTACAAAGAATGTGTTTGATAAATTCAGCATATCGATATCGAATAAAGAAATCCCCTGCATGCTTATTTGCTTACAAAATTGAAAGCCCATAAAATTTAGAAATGTTTTGAAAAATCAACACACCATGCATTAGTTACTTTACAGTATTTGTTATATATAGATATTTGTATCATTAAATTGTTATGTAAATGTTTTCTATGTTTTACTTCACATTAGCCTTCTGGTCTAGTTGTTTACGCTTCTGTACAAGGTTGTTTTGGTAGTAATATATTTAAAATTGTGTCATTTATTCGAACAAACAGAACTGTCAAAACCATTTGGTTTGTTTTGTTTTTGTTTTTGTTTTTCTAATTTTGTTGATTTTGGACTTCTGTCATAAGCGGGAAATCCTTAATAATTACTGTGTTTTAAAAACTCTTCTTCTTCTTAGGTTTATTTGTATTTACGATTACCTGTGCCATTAAGTCAACTGAATGAAAATCTAACCGTCTAGAAAGTTGACCTGCTATTCAATTAAGCTAACTTAAAGTTCAGTCAACTTTTAGGTATCTTATTTACAGAGCTATATCATATGATATACCTTAATTTGTATAACCTGTATATTTAGTAAAAAAATGATTAACAAAGCGTTATGTAAAACAAAGTGGTTGAATTGATATGTGTATTGGTAAAGTTGGCATCTATTCTATAATTTGTTTCCGGTGTATTTTATTGTCTTTCCTGGCTAAGTAAAACGACAATGATTTGACTTTGTTTATATTGTAAAAATTGGGATGAATTAGTTTAGTTTAATGCGTTATTCAATTAAATGTCTTTTAAAATAAATATTTTGTTGAACACATTGACGAATAAAAAATGGGTTGGGCAGTTTACGCTTTATTAAAGCGGATTATAAAAAGCGTCAATTGCTCTAACCTAGTTTACACGAGTATACCTTGGGTAGATATTAAGTTCATTTCTTATAAACTAATTTTCTGTAATTTACTATACAAATAAAATTTGTTTTATTTTTAAAAATGATATTAATCTGTTTAAAAATCAAACGTAACGTAAAGCGTAACGTTTTTGACGTTGGTGCATTTTGACGTGTCTAATGACGTGCCAACCAGGTCAAACAAATTTAACTAAATTTTTCCATCCAATCAAATGCCGCGTTACAACCGGAAATAAATTATCATAATTTATAGGTTATTTAATTGATCGAAGATATTTATAAATTTTTAGTAATTCTGTTGGCTTTCTTTACGAGAATTAAAGATAAAATAAAGAAGAGCAACTCGCTATAAATGTGATATTGATCTATAATGATAAAAAAACATTTCATTTTATCTAACAGACGTGAGCATCATTACAAACTCTTTGATTGAACTCTTTTCACAGGATGAATGACCATCTTTAAGTTCTCCTTAAAGACAGCTTAAAGGTGTTTAAAGGTAGTTTAAAGACGATCTTTAAGCCACCTTTAAGCTATATGTGATGCTTAAAGGTGGCTTAAAGAAAGCGTAAAGATGGCTTAAAGGCAGCTTAAAGACTATCTTTAAGCCACCTTTAAGAAAAACTCATAGGTCCTTAATGTCCAAACTTCTTTAAGCCACCTTTAAGCTACCATTAAGCTACCTTTAAGCAACCTTTAAGCCACCATTAAGCCTTTAAAAAATTTTAATTCAATATTGTGCTTAATTTACCAACAAAATGAATTAACTTTATGAAAAAAAGGTATTATAAACGTTTTTGTTCTAGAAAAAAACAAAAAAAAAAACCAAAACAAAACAAAACAAAAAATAAAAAAAACGCAAACGGCGAGACTTGAACCCGAGACCTTTGTTTACTAACATCTACAAACATCCTCTGCGCCACGGTAACTTACATTTTTACGCGTGTTTTTATATTCTATATATCAGTGGATATTGATTCAATGTATTGAATGTGTTTACTTCAAAAGATTTTGACAAACCATTCAGTCTGTAACAATCAATTATATCTAATTTATAAATTACATGCATGCATGTATTTAGAATGAAATGAGCAACTTGGTCTTCAGTAAACAAAAATATATTATACCTAAATGGAAACCGTTAGGCTCACTAGTAGGCTTTCTTAGCTAATAAATTTAAACCGAGTAGATATACGGTCATCTAATTTATAGCTATAAATATGTAAGAAAGAAAATGAATTCATTTCTTTTATTAAATGCATTGAAACTATTAGGGTATTCGCTCAATTTCCCGCAATTTCCCAGTTTTCATGATCGCGGCCCCGTTCCAGTATGTTTAAATATTTAATTGTTTACATGATTTTTAAACTATCAATTCTATAACAAACAATATTACCAATTACCGGTGACGTATTTACTGCATGTGGCAATTGCAAATGATGTATACATATACTTATACATACAATTGTATGATGTACCAGGCCGGGTATGTGACACATATATTTAAATAATTTCTCCTATTTATGATCACCGGTACATTAATTAATTAGCCTCAAGATTTTACTCTTATATACATGTATCGTTAATTTGTAGACGTAACATTTTTGAAACCCAGAGCTAGGAAATAATACTTTGAACATGAATTACAAATGTAAATTAACTTTTATTCACTAGACTTATCGTATACTTGTACATACTAAGATTCAATGCCTTTAGAAACCCTGATGTGCACCTGGGCACACGACACACCTGTTGTGTACATCTTGTATATTCTGTGTTAATTCCAGGGTTCTCTTAAGTTGGACAAACAATAGACTTTAATTAGATATACACAAAATGCACTGGGCACTCGACACAACCGTTGTGTATATCTTCTATATTCTGTGTTAGTTCCAGGGGTTTTTCTTAAGTTTGACAAACAATAGACTCTGATTAGATATACACAAACGAACAAAACTATGTCTAGACAAACAAAGCAGCAATATCCTGCCCGATATAACAAAGGCAGTTGAGAGTCTTTTCATCTTTGACATGTATCTAGCAGATCTAGAGTTGGACTTAGAAATAATGAAAATTGAAAAAAATACAATTCTTAAACGGATTATCAAATTAAATCAAGCATTTTTGGTCCATTATCTTCATTTTGTTTAATAACCGGATGAACTGAGAGAGAGAGAGAGAGAGAGAGAGAGAGAGAGAGAGAGAGAGAGAGAGAGAGATATTTATTTCACCGATTAATTTATAATAGGAAACAAACATACTTTAATAAGTTTTATGCACAGATTAAGACACAGAGACTGCGCTCACCCCTACAATAATTTTGAAACCCCCAAAGAATTATGAAGAATTTTATAACGGCAATCTGTGTCCATCGAAGCGGTGTTGATGATAGCGATCTGTGTTTAATGGAGCGACAATTAAAACCTCCGGGAACACCCCCCTTCCCTGAAAATTACATTATCACTCGGATGACCCCCTCCCATCCCTATAAAAGAGCTTTTGCATTTAATATTATCAATATGTTTTTATTGTTCAGCTTGATCAAACTTAGCTTAAAGGGAACTTAAAGATGGTTTAAAGACAACTTAAAGGGAGCGTAAATGCCACTTAAAGATGCTTAAAGGTGGCTTAAAGATGGCTTAAAGGTGACTTAAAGAAGTTTGGACATTAAGGACCTATAAGCTCAGCTTAAAGGTGACTTAAAGGTGGCTTAAATATTCTATATCCTTTAAGTAATCTTTACGCCACTTTTAAGCCACCTTTAAGGTCTTGCTAAAAGATTGTTTTCGCCCTGTGTTTGTTTTATACTATTGGGTACATTTAGATAGATTATCTTAAAGTAGAATGCTGTATAACCCACTAAACAATTAATATTTAAACATGTTTGCAATATATTGTAAGAAAATACATGTATATGCATTTGATGTATTCTTCTGGGCATGATATAAAAAAAACCTGTGTCGGATAATTATGCCAAAGTAGCATTTTTACACACGTTTAAAATACAGTTTCGATAAAATCCGTATATACCAAATGATAGACAATTGTCTAGAGAATATACACATCTAACCATTTTTATTTCTAGCGTGTTTCACCTGACAGGCGAGATTTTCACCTTAAAAAATTAAAATCCCATAGGAAAATTATAATTCCCTGAAAATATTGAAAATCCTATAGGAATTTCAAATATCCTACCCGAATATTGATTTTCCTATGGGAATAATAATTTTCCTTTTCAAAAGGTACATTTCTCACCTGACAGGTGAGATACAATGATACAAAAAGTTGGTATAATTTCTAAAAGCAATGGACTATCATATGACATATTTAAAATTTGTCGATATTTGCAGCTTAGACGGGTGCTAAAGTGTCACTTTAGCACTGGCATAACTATCTGGCACAGTGTTTTGAGCAGAACAATGATTGAAGTTCTGAAAATCCTCCCCACTTTCTTATCAAAACTTAATATAAGCCGTGGCTTATTTTCATTACAAGGTGTCAGGGTATTGCTTTTAAGATGCTACTCAGCAGCAGCAATAACTCATTCAGGCACTGTTTTTTTACCGCTTCTTCTAAAATGGGAATATTATCTATAAAATACGATTGAGGTTTTTTTATTTGTCTCATTTGAAAAAAAAGAATGAGTGTGAGAGAGAGAGTACTGTAAGAGAATAAGAGAAGGAAAGATGGGATATAGAGAGACAGAAAGGAGAAAGAGAGGAGTGTTTTAAAAATGCATGTACATAGAGGTTTACGCTATTGTTTTTGTAATTATTCAACTAAATTTTGAAAACATCTATATCATCTATATCATCTATATCATCTCGTTTATAATACTGGACATTATTTCTATCAGATATTAAAGACCCGTCTTTAATATTATTCAAATATCAGTATTTTTTATTTGTATCGTATCTGGTTGGCAATGTATCAAACTGTGTTTTTTCAGTTTCAGATAGATAACGAAAAATAGGGATTAAAAAGATAATTATGATTGTTTTTTCTTTAGCTGTAATTACCACACATTATGACAAAATAATAATATGTTGTTTTTTGTTTAGCTTGAATATCATGAATGGTATTGAAACAAAAGCAACCGATTGGATGTTTCTGATATTTGTTTTCTAAGGGTTTGTGATATATATATAAATTATATTTTGCAATAATATTTACTTTAATTTGATTTTCAGATTTTATTACACTTTAAGTTATCTTTAGATATTAAAAAACACTTACTACATTACCTACTAAATAAATATCAGACTCTGTGAATATTTTAAACCTAGAAAAGTTGCTATACACAATCACCTTATGACATTTTTTTTATATCAAATCGAAGTGTTTTTATTTAATGTTACCATTGTGCTGTGACAATACTCATTCAATCAATGTCAAATCGAGATCTAAACTAGGATTAAACATAACCTGTACTGGATTTTCCTTTTTTTGTTGATTCGTTTAACATAATCATGAAAAACATACAATTTCTAATTGCTTTGGCCTCTGATTTATTTATTTTCTTGATGTAATTTTAATGAATTCTTTTAAAACTTCGCAAAGTTTTTTTTTTTTTTTCGAAACTGCGCATATTATTTTTTCCCAAAAGAATGTTTGTACATATTTCGTAAGATGTTTTTTCGGTCTGAAATTCAGACTGGTAATTTGATTAACAGGAATATCATACTACCCTTAGCTTTTGTATAGTTTTAAACACAGGTATATGTAGTTATTGGTGCTTTTTTACATAAACATACACCTTTTGAACGGCATATTACTTAGCCAAGGGTTTTTGCTCAACTCCGCTCCCCATAAACCCTGAGCAGATTCCAATACGAAAACTCGGTGCAAGCATCGTTTTATGATTGGCTGCAGCTGCGAGTAACTGATCCGTTCGCAGCATTAAAAACAAGCGCTTGTAAATGAACTTTAAAAAAACACACGTGTGATCTTTGGTAAACGTTTGGTGCTTTTACAAGTTGGGCCAACTTGAGGCACAAGAGCTTGAGTACATTGTCTCGCCAACAATGGTCTAACAAAATCTCTTTAAAAGCGATATTAGAAATTTACAAACTAAATTTACAAAATAGAATTGGACGTAAACATGACGAATGTAACACTTGTTTATCTCGTTAGTATGTACGTCCTTGCTTATGGTTTTTGCTTTGAAAGGTTTAATAAGCTGTTTTTTATTTAATTTCTTTTGTCACTAATATTTACGAAGACGCGTACGATACCTGGTTTTATGGCATGAATGCTATCATATATCAGCAACTTTTTCACTCCCGGTACAGGTCCCTACAAACACTATTGATAAAACATGGTTTACTTTCTGTGGGTTATAGCTTACCTTTCATTTTAAAAGCATGGCATGTTTCATTCAATTTAAATGTAAATATGCAGGGGGCGCAGCTCATGTCGCTCCTCCCCCCGCTTTTTGTAATGAGATCTGCCAAGGGTTTAGGAGTGGACCGAAAGCTCTTGGCAAGCAAAGATAATGGAACGGGTAGTTTCCCATTTAGTATGCAAATTCCCCTTGAGTATAAAAGAAAAAAAAAAGAAAAAAAGAAAAACCGAAATTCAAGTCAAGAAAATGTAATCCTTTTTATAGTATATTGTACTGTTTTTAGGTCATTATAAATTAGAGAAATGAGGGTGGGATAAGGAAGCAAATGCAAAATATATTGAACAATGCAGAATACAACAACATAAACACCAGTTAAGTTCAATAATTGGTTAAATTGAGACTAAACACTTTAAAACTCGAGTCAAATGTACAATTCATTAAAAAAGTTGGATGCATGAGTTTGAAAAAAAAACTCAATTAGAAACACTTCTAATTAAATAATAAGTAGCAGGATCATAAAAATTATTAAGATTCACTATGTAAGTCGTAACACACCAAAAGTTGTGTCCAATGATTATGATTTTGTTTTCATGATTTCGTTTTTGATATGTATCGCATGAAATTCTGATTGTATACACCTTGTATTAACGAAATGCCTTACTTCTATTAGAGTGCTCATAACTCAAATTGATTATGTACTTACCATTTTACTTATATAAACGCACCGGAAACTGAAAAAAATCTCAATATTATTAACATTTTAAACTTCCAATTGCCAAAAATCGTAAAATGTTATTGAACAAACCTGTTACAGTTGTGTTGCACAACCTGCACACGAAATGGTGTGTATGTTTTGCTTTATTTTATGTTAAAAAAAATTGTACGATCGTTTCAAATAATTGTTTGTTATTAAGATGCTCTGCGAGATTCGACTGTGTCTTATCTATATGCATTACATTTTGTCTATGTTATGAAACATTCCTTGAGCTCTCTCTCTCTCTCTCTCTCTCTCTCTCTCTCTCTCTCTCTCTCTCTCTCTCTCCATTCAAACCTTTAAAAAAAGTAAAAGTCTAACAAAAATGCTACTGTTATCAGGTTATTAGTCTTTTTTTCTGTTTTCCGTGTCTATGTACGAAGTTTAAACGTCAATATGTAAAATTGACAACTAGAAGGAGTTACCAAACTTTACAAAAGTCACATATGTAACAATAAATCGAAATATTGTAAATTAGTAAATAAAGTAAGTCTAAATAAATCACTGTATCATTTTAATTTTAACTATGATTATAATGTAAAAAAATAATAAAATGAGAACAAAAATGGATACAATCGAGTGTGTAAAAAAACCGCAAGAAGTTAACGTAGAGGAGCTAAAGGACAGAAAACATACAGATTACTTTTAAACATTTTGCTTATCTTGATATGGATAAGCAGTACCCATTCTTAATGCAATTTGTAACGCTGTGCCCCGTAGAATTTTCAATTTTTGCAAGAATTTTTAGATCAAAAAGCCATTAAAAAGAAAGAAAGGAATCAGATCAATACCCCATACCTATAATTGACAACTGTCTGTTAATTGTATAATTCCAAAAATGGTCGATAAGCATGCCTTGAGATTTTTTAAAGCTTAAAAAAATATAAACTGATGCAATTTTACAGTGCTTCACAACCTTAAGTTATTCCCATAACTTTTTGCTTTATATTTTATATTCATAAATATATCTTATGCACAAATACATTTACTTATTAGAGCAAGAGATAGCCAATTTTGTATGTATGGTTACAGTGCACAGCCAAAAGGTCTATGTGGGTTTTGTATTGCACACGGCAAGAAAAAAAATCTTGTTTAAAAATGTTAAAAGTGTTTTCAGATTTCGGGAATGAATGAACGATGGCAAATTTTTCTTTAATAATCCAAGTATAAATAGTTTCTTTCCTGTTAAATTATGTAGGCTAAAAAAGAGAACAAATGTAAAAAAAAAAAAATAATAACAAACAGAATCATCTTTGATTTTATATTTTATTTATACATATACAGGTTTTTGAGAAACATGCGTATATTTGACAGAATAATGTGTTCAACTGTATACGTTGTCGGCGAAACGTGATTAAAACGGGTGCATTGGACAGTCTCATTCAAAATAAGAGAGTCGGTTGAATGTTTAGTTCTATCACAAATATAGCTAAATTTCAGATATAGGGGAGTTTTTTTATGAATTCCTCGGTAAAAAAAAAATTAAAAAACAATGTGTAAAACCAAAACGTTTATACAAATCTTTGCAATTGTTTACGGTTATAACGGATATAGCAAACTGATTTCGAGTCCAGTAAAGGTGAATAATGAGGAATTTTAGTACATTTATAACGAATTTCTTATGGTTTAAAAAGTTTAAATCATTATTTTACTTTATAATTTGAATAAATTTATTTTCACATATATATCTAAAATTACAATTCAATAATGTATCAAAATAATGTATTTTCATTCAAAGCCTTCATTATTAAAATTTGTAGTCCGGTGGGAGAAAAGCATGTGCATAGTAAATTCGCTACAGTTATTTTTACGAATTCGTTATACGGATATAACGAATTACAGACATAACGAAGTAAATCCATTGGTCCCTAGGACTTGGCTAAAACTGTACATTCAAAGCCTTTCTTTTAATGAAAATTATATCCTACCTCTATATTTCATTTGTATCTTTTTATTTCATTCTTCATATCATTATTTTTCTTGCAGGCACTCTCATAAACGATGTTTGAGAAATTGTTGATGTTCACTCTACCTCTCATCACATTTACCTACGGTACGTTTTTTAACAAAATGTATTAGATCTGCATGTGTGCTGTCAAAGTAAGGACAAAGAAACCACGAAATCTGCTGGTATCAATAACTAAACTTAACTGCACAGCTCACAAGCATCTGATACATGTATCAGAGATATTTAAACGATACATAATTTTTTAATGATATAAATAGTCATAAAGGTAGCGAAAGTGACAAAGTTACTCGAATAAGTAGTATTTATTTCGTGCAGTGCGCGATTTTTTAAGCTGCTGCAGGTTTTGACTGATTAGAACTTCATTATGTAGACGTCAGTCCTGTCAATTTCTGTAGAGTTGTGAATCATACTCAATTTTCTTAGGACGAGAATATTACCCCACGAGATTTGTCCCTAAATAGACATAACTCAAAATTTGGTCACTGCAATTTAATTAGACTTCCATGTTTTCTTCAATGACCCTTTCGCAAACAATACTTTAAATTTAAATCTGTACTTTCTTCATTTCTTGAGAAAATGAATAACTAGTAACAAGATTTGCTATCGAAAATATCCTAGTCTTTACGTTGTTTCCAAACAACGATCTTCCGACTCCAAACTTGCAATGTATTACTTGTTGTCTAACGTCCGTCTTATTCAAATGTTTCGCTTAGCATTTTTTACGTCCATTTCTATCGGTTGGGGTTTCTTTTTTCACTTATTTTTCTCATACTCGTCCAAATATTTTAAAATTCATTTAACTTCTAATTGACATAGTGTATATTTAAGCGATCTTGTTAATTTTATTTACTTCAAAGGCCGCTTAAGATTTGTGCCAAAGTCTTTACAAACATTTATCAGTTACAATTGCGCTGCCTTTAACGCTGATGTTGTCATTTTATTACGAGGTAACACTTCAAACACTTGTTAAGAAAAGCGCTATAAAATTTGCTAAAGCTCTGTTATAGCCAAAAACATTTTCCAGGTAAATATTAAAATTAATAACAAATTTAAATGTATTTTTATTTGAATTTTTCATTCGAAAAGTACTTTCTGTTGCAATTTTCATTTCATTATGTTGATTTTAACTTTTCGTTTTTAACACTGCGCAGCATGTCGAATTTATGATCCAGTATGCTTTCAATGAACTAATTGAATTACAAACAATATTGGATTTCAAAACAAAATTTGACGAGGCCGAGAAGGACAGTTCGAGTACGCATGCTTTCGCACAGCGTTTCACGTGCATTGTGACGTAATCTTTTTGCTTTGTTAACGCCATGGCGTAATGGTTTAAACTGCAGACATTCAGCAAAATTTGTCGAAAATAGCCCGTTTAGGTCGTAAAATAGATATTATTTTAAAGAATAAACATAAATGTCTTGAAGTATAAACTATATTTGGGCTCGGGTAGAAAACGTGAAGAGGGCTCAACAAGCCTAGCCCTCTGCCAAATTTTCTTACCCCGCAAAAATATTACTTAACTTACTTAACATGGTTTTCAAGACAGTAACCATGTACTTTATATGACCCTTATTATGTTATGTAACTACTTAAAAATGTCCGAATGTTTTCACAATACTCTAAAGTTCACTATTTCGTTAAATAAAAAAATAGCCATTATCTGACATTTTTGAAAAATTGGGCATTAAAAAAAAACAGCTTTGATAAGACCTCAGGAACAAACCAGCAGGTTAAAGGCTATTTTTTATTTGACCATTTGGTGCATTTCAGCAATAATATTCATATATCGAACAGAAAAAGAAATACATTTCAAGCAAAATCCCATAGGGTCCTATGTTGAAAATTACTAAACTTTAAAATGACCCCCGAAACAAACGATGAGGTAAATGTCTGATTTTTTCATCTAAAAATAACAATTTGTTCAGTAAAAAAAATCATCAAAAAATCCAGGGCAGAACAAATCAGACCCTGCAAATTACTTGAACCCTTTGTGGCACATGTTTCATCTTCATGTGTTTTCGATAAAATAAAATTACGGCATTTGGCTACTCTATTCTGGTATAACCCCCGGAGTATGCCCCAAGATATTCATTCAGCATTTAGACTTTTTTTTTTAAAATGCACAAACATGTGAAAGAAATCGACGAAAGAGAAATGCCCAAAATATCTTCATTCACACATTATCATTTTTTACTTGGAAAAATTCACAGGAACGAAAACTGAGTTCTAACGAAAATTTATAATGGGTGATGTTGGCAACAAATCTCCATTCGGAAGTCACGCGGAATACCCCGCAAATTTTTCAACATGATCATCCTGGTCCGTTGCAATACAATATCTACGTTGAAATCATATTTCTAGCCTTTTATTGAAACATGATCAGCTAGAGAGGGCGTTTCAAATGAGAAATCTGGATATTTTTTTCCCTTTTAAATGAACAGCGTTTGAATTCTGAGGTATTTATAATTAAGGAGTTATTAAGCAAAATTTGAATCGCGGATATCTTGGACAGAGTATATTGAATGTTAATCACCTCACCCTCACCTTACCTTTTTCGTGCCTGCTGGCACATAAAGCATGGATACACTGTTTCCACCTGCAGCCCCCCCCCCCCCACACTTTTTTGCGCAGGAAAGATGTTTCTTAAATTTACATACAAAAATAATGAATTAACATGGAGTTCCCCCCCCCCCCACTTTTATGGAACGAAGTAAATGATTGAATAGAAAAAAAGGAAATAATCAGTAAATTAAAGATAAAGGTAAACTACTCTCCCCCCCCCCCCCAAGGATTAGGGTTTGCAGAATTTTGGAAAGTAACCTCCCCCCCCCCTTTTGTTTTTTGCTTGTCAAGATTTTTGGGATTAGGTCCCCCCCCCCCCACTTTCAACACTCGATGATGGTTCCAGGTTTGGTCTCTTACTCCTCTAGATCTCTTAAAGGGGCATGGTCACGATTTTAGTCAAATCTTATTTGTCTGTTTTTATTATTTACAATGCTTTATCAATGCGTTTCTAATGATCAAATGACATTTGAGTGTCATTTGTTGAGTTATAAGCGAGTTACAGAGCTTATAATTCTTCGTCATGTAAACAAGGCACGTGCCCTGTTTTTGTTTACATTGGTTCAATTTATCAGTAAAAATTTTTCTAAACTGATTTGTCTATCCTCTTATTCATTTTAAGCATGAATTAACAGTTTCTAACGATTAACACATTCATTTTGTGTTTAAAACTAATTTTTACTTCAACATTCAAAATGTAAGCAATTGATTTGTTTACATAATGAAGAATTGTAAGCTCTGTAACTCGCTTATAACTCAACAAATGACACTCAAGTATTGGTTGCCTTTAAAATGCCTTACTGAAGCATTGTAAACATTTAAATCGAAAAAATAATTTTTGACCAAAATCGTGACCATGCCCCTTTAAAGTAAAATCTTGGTACTCACTTTTTCTTTATTTAACTAAGCAAAAGTACTCTTGAGTTCTCGGCGTTCTTGTTCTCTAAAAGTAAAACATGGATCCCGTTATAAATATTTCATTATTGTTACTTTTTTAATGACACGTGAGAGTTTTCAACGTAAAACAAATAGCCCTACGTGGACCATAGCTGGGCAGCAGCGGTGAATGTCTGCGGCAGGCATTGTTGTGTTAATTGATTGATTACAAAAGTGACAATAACTCTTTACTTTTATTAAAATGGTTAATTTCAATTTGTAAATTATCAACTTTATCATTTTGTTCAATGATCAGTTAAATTAACAGTCCTTTAACTGAATATTTCATGTGATTGAGAAACTATGAAGTAAAAGAATTTAACAATCAAAAGCACTTACACACTCAGAACTAAATTCTGTACAGTTAAAAAGTAATAGAGTACCAGCAAATGCAAATAAAGCGTTGTTAAACTCTCTATCATGTTATGATGGTAAACTTCCGGCTAATGTAATTTTGAACCAAAATAATTAGAACAACAATTCTCGGATTTTCAGAATGTTTGATTTCTCGAATTCTTTATCTTTCAAAGTTTAATTAAGATCTTTTGAAGTCTGAGAAGCACATGCAAGTTGAAACAGTCTAAGCTAAATATATTGCAAAATAGTTATTAATAATTAATATGCAAAGATTGTTCCAAGACATGTGATACTCGTATAGCATACTAGTTAGAAACAAAATTTATTCATTCTATTTCAACTTCTCTACGACAAAAAACCGATAAAAAATTCACCTTAATTAAGACAAATTTGTACAAAGTTTAACTAACGTCACGGGTTTAATATGTTTTGTACGAGTGACGTAGGCAAGTTACATGTACGTTAAACATTATAGATAAATTTGTTTAAACAATTTAATGAACTATTTTTTTTTGCAAATGACATAATTCGCCCTGATTGAATATCCAGTGTATGCTTTATTGCTATTGATTTTGTTTGTTTATTTGTTCCTTTTTTTATTATAAGAGATTTGTGTTAAAAAATATTTTTTGTGGATTTTTTTCAGAAAACATAGCTTTAAAAAAAAGTGCTTGGCAGCTACATCCCTATGAAAATTTAGAAATAGCGGAGTCTGCTAGTGCATCCAAGGCTGTTGATGGACTGAAAACAAACCTATCTTTTTTCGGACAACAATGCACAGTGTCTGCAAATAAAAAATATGAAGCTGAGTGGGGTGTTGACCTTGGAGCAGTTTTAAGCATACATCACATAACTATTTATTACAGAACTGACAATCAACCATGGGGTAACAAATTGAAAAATTTAAATAATATAAAATTTGATATATATATATATATATATATATATATATATATATATATATATATATATATATATATATATATATATATATATATATATATATATATATACGGGAAAACGGAAAACGGCAGAAGCATTTCTATTTTAGTTTGCCTGTAATACATACAATTTAGTTACAACTTTAATAGAGTAGACAAAACGTCTATTTAATTGTGATTTTTAGCCCATCTGAACTGAAGGATTAAGTGAGCTTTTTGATCACCCCTTGATCGTCGTCCGTCCGTCCGTCTGTCCCTCTATAAACTTTTTTACATCTTCAACTTCTTCTCCAAAACCACTCAGTCAAGCTTAACTTAATTTGGCACAACGCATCATCATTTAAATTACATTATAAATTGTAAAATTCAAGGCTTAACCTTTTTCAAACAGGAAATAATCGTGAAACATATCTCTGATTGTGTATATCATATGATTGGTGATAAAACTTTAGAATGTTTATTTTATTTTATTTTCATTCTATTATTAGCTTACCAGTGCAATACTGTATGAGTCTCACGAACGATGAACATTTTGAAATATTTGATATATTTGCTTGCATTGAGCATGTCCCGCAATTCATTTATAGACAAAATGGATTCCGGTAAATCACCAGAAATTGAAAGTTACCTTTGAAAATGGCAATGTCTTTGCTTCTATTTCTGCCAATGAGTATTGTGGTAAAATTACATAATGTCAAGTACTCACATTGTTTTTTCATAATCGATAACAATCGCATCCGTGAAATACTGTCCACGTCGGCTTGATAGCAAATACCTATTTCACCGCCTCTTTAACGGAAATATATGAATCTCCGCCTTTAAACAGATGTGTAATTGTTTCGTCCTTGAAACATTTAACGCAAAATTGAAAATTGAACCTTTTACACACATGCTGAAACTAGTCCGCCATTTTTTTGTTAGCCGAAGTCGGTTACGTTACAAAATTTGTAATTGTTTAAAATGCCATCGAGGTTTTGTGATGGAATCATACGATGACCAATCAATTGATTTATGCATGTCAATTAACTTACAACGATATATTTGGCTGGTTTGCCCACGGGGGGGGGGGGGGGGGGGAGGGGGGGGGTAAGAAAAGGACGCGATCATCCATGGGTATTCGACGATGGATAGCTACAAAATCAGAGGAAACTACATTGATACTAATTAGCTTTTCTGCACGAAATTAGTTTATGCAATGCCTCTAAAAAACTATTTTTTTCATTATAAAGGTCCTAGTAATGGATATGCTTGCAGATTCCCGAGGTTTTCTGTCTACATTTCGAACACAACGGAAAAAACAGACGGTAACCTATGTTTTAAGGACAACAGTTATACAAAGTATACAATTCCAGCTGTGTTGACTCTAAACTGTACTTATTACGGCAGATACGTTATTTACTATAACAAAAAGACACGAGGCATAACACCAAGTGATTATTCAAAATTTGCTTTCAATGAACTGTGCGAGTTTGAAGTATACGGTAAGTTACATTTAAAAACGATCTTAGATAGACAAGGACACAGTGTAGTATGCTAGGAGAATAACATAAACACTGTTTGAATAGTCAAAAATGAAACATGAAATGCAAAACTAAAAAATAACCAGTGTAAAAAGGAATTATTTAAAGTTGTCGTACTAAAATTCTTATCTTTTGTCAAAATTGTGAGTATCAATTTTTTTTGGTGGTTTTTTTGTGAGTAGAAATCCTCAGTAATTTCATGCAGAAATACATAGTCAAAACCTTAAAACAGTGTGTTCAATGACAGTGAATAAATGTTGTTGCGTTGCTGACAATATTTTCAGATGAACTATATGTTATTTTATACTTCTCTTTCCGGATTTCACTTTTTGATTTTATAGGATGTCCACTAGACCGGTATGGTAAAAACTGTTCCAAATCGTGTCCAGTTCGATGTAATAACAGCCTGTGTCACATTGAGACTGGTGAATGTTTAAGCTGTGAAGATGGATATCGAGGTCTAAAATGTGAAGAAGGTACGTATTAATCATTGATGAATCATACTTAAGTAGCTGAGATACAAAATTGTTCATATCATGATCCCCGGATATTTGATTGGGCTAAAAACGAAGGTTTGGGGGGTGGGGGGTGGATGGTAGAGTATACATATCGATCAAGGTACGTATGTAAGGTTAATTTAAATTAAAAATTTTAATTTAAAAATTACTCACAATATATTTTGCACCTGGATAAATTTGTTCAGCAGATAAGGTGATTATAAAACTTAACTATACCCAGTTAGTTTATGCATTGATTGCAGTTGATATGATTTTTTACTTATCAAAAGTATCTCAAAGGGATACGATAAACACAAAAAAACACACAAGTCGTATTTCATTTTACCGAGTTATGATGTCAGATACACACCCATCCCACAAAATGTGACAGACTATTTAATGGTTACTTTTCTTATAACTTATTTAAATTCAAATAAATATGACACAATTAATAGATTGATAAACAATAAGAGAAAACTAAATATTCATTTAGTCAGTGAAGATATTTTGTTTTAGCATCATTTACATTTTGTTCAAAATGAAATACATGAACATTGAGATCAGTTTTCATTCTCAGTACTTCAAATTTGTAATACTATTAGCAGACTTAAAATGTACATACAAATGTAGTATAGGCTATTTTAAACCGGTCAACTCAGCGGACGTTTCAATGTTACATTTAAGCATGCCTAATAAAGGACCTAATAGTTATTACAATATGTTGAAATCACTTTCACTGCACACTGCAGAAGCCTAAACGATATAACATGTTCTCTCTAAATTAAGATCTCAGGCTTTTAAAGTTTGCTCAAAAACATTATTATACTTATGTATTCATGCCAAATCTGCTCTTCACTGCTATGATTTTGGCAAAAACAATTTTTTATTGCCAACACAGTCAGAAAAATCCGGAGGTTCTATGCAATCAGATAAGGATAGAAGGTTATCTGTTAATGTAACTAACTCCACAATTTGCCTGCTTTTTCGATGACCTGCCTCTTTCTGTGTTTCTCTCAATGTCCAATTCACATGGAACAATTTCATACGATCATGATGATGGCCCTATCAAAATCAACCTAAAGCCTACAGTAAGACACAAAATATTAATAATTATAAAGACTGAAAACAATGACAAATGACTATATATGGTTTAAGCCTAAAATGGCCCCCTTAAATGAACATCGTCATTTTACTGTAATTCTTTGTTTTATTTGTATAGATATACATTTGTAGTTTTTCATAATTTTGCTTTTGATTTTAATGCCCAAAATTTAATAATATGACGTCATAAAGTGTACCTTTTCTCGCCATTTTCGCATTTTTAGCATAAAACGGCTTGCTTTGAAGCAGTTTTTCTTTAAGGAAACATTGAGCCACTGCTTGAACAAGCAAAATATTTTCACCAAAGATGTATCTCCCCAGTACTTATAAATGACAAAAATTTTATTGTTGTTTAAAGAGTCGCTCTATATTTCCCATTAGAAAAAAGATGAGAAAAATGTCAATTTTTACTGATTTTGATTAAATTATAAAAATAGCGTCACTTCTGACGTCATATACTGCCAGTAAGTGCATAAAAATCAAGTTAATAGGTGAAAAACATATTTTATATCAACTCTTTTATAATATTACACAACAAATTAATGTACCTGAATCATTTTAAAAATAGCGAATTATGGGGGCCAAATTTGACTAATATCATATATAGTTCTTTGTATAAAGTTAGTTTGTTAGCTATAAAGATCAGTAAATGTAAATGAGTAAACAAATAATATCAATCCGAATCCAAATATTACTCTTGATCTAAAACATGTACATTGGTCTAATAATGATACAAATGAGTCAATTACATAATTTCCTAAAATTTATTTATCGTTTGACATGTAGTATTTTCAGGATTGTTAATATTTCATACAGCTGCTGCTATATTTGCTAAGAAATGATCGATGCGATCACACACAAAAATATCATTATGAATTACCGATAACTTTAAAGGTTTAAGTCACTTGCATGGGCAAAACACCTGATATTGACTTTGTATCGTCACAGTGATGTCTCATGAATGACGGTCGTCAATTTCCTTGTATATTTATCAGCTTAGAACGTCGGTTTCTACTCTTCTCGAACCAAATGTTTCCATATATAACTAGCTCTATTCAGCACAATGTAAAATCACAAACCGATGACGGTAAATTCTGGCTTCCAGTTTAACACGATTAGGGGCCTACTTTAAGGACAAAAACATTTTATTTGCATTTCTTTGTCTTTTACGGTTATAAGTATATGTAATCATAATCATAAGAGGTGATTCTAAAATATGGAGAAGAAAATCACAAATGTATATGGTCTTCAGCCTGCTCTTGTATCCAGATCCCGTGTAGCTTTAGGGTTTGGTGTTGATACAATAAATCATATACATGTACCAACCTTAAAATGAATATCATTCATCTGTACATTGATTGTTGTATTTGTCATGTTTTTATTCATATGAAACTAAGTGAAATTAAGTAGACATCTGAAAACATTACACAATAATCATATTACAGAATGTAAAAACAAGACTTATGGACCTGGATGTTCAAAAACATGTGGGCACTGTGTGAATGGAGAACAGTGTAACCATGTCAACGGAACTTGTCGTAATGGATGTGAAGCTGGGTATTATAAACCTAGATGTAAACAAGGTAGATGCAACAACACATTGTGCACCGATACCTCTATCAAATGATAAATCAAATTAAAATTCCCTTTTGATAAGAAATAGGATTTTGAAAATCAATAAAAATATACTATATTTGTAGATATCGGGATTCAAATATTTTTTTTAATTGAAATATTTATTAATTACCAGTTGTCAAGAATTTAAAAAAAATACATTTTTATTCTATCATGTCTCTCTTGATAGTATAGTTATTTCTATGAGTTTATTTTTTCAAATGTTTATTACCACTTACCGTTTTGCTTTAAGACTGTCTTTCGGGATTATACGGAAGAGACTGTTTGAAAAACTGCAGTGAGAACTGTAACAAACCTAAGACATGTGACAGAAAGACAGGCATATGTTTAGGAGGGTGTACAGAAGGATGGAAGTTGCCTCTTTGTAAGGAAGGTACGTATCATGACGATATCATATAATGATCCTTAAGGCAATTTTGTAATTGATTGTATATATAGTTTCTAAAAATATTATTTCTTTTCTAATTATCAAAAATATAAGATTAAACTGCCGGCTGACAAATTGTATCTCTACATAACGCATAATTTCTGTAGGCATTCACATAAATTGCAATAAAAGCTTTTTAATAGATTATCAATGATATTTTTTTATTATTATTGGGTGCGTTCGAAAGAATTTCTAAAAAACGTTACAGATATGATATGAAGAAAAATGATCTAACACTAAAGCATTGAATCGTGATTTTTTGAAGTATACAATCTCATAACTGCAGTGATCTGTGCATACAAACTGAGTAACGCGCAATAGCGCGTTATGAAAATTTGTATGCACACATCGCTGCAGTTTTGAGACTGTATATTTAAAAAAATCATGATTTTATGCTTATATTTACATTCTTTACAACTTGTCTGCAAATGTGATTTTACCTTAAAATTCCTATCTTATCCTAAGGGTGAGATCATATTAATGGAAGAGCCAGAGTAACAGTCATAAGCGTTAACTTTGATTTTTGCTTGTGACGTTGCATTTTACAGCGTTCAGCGTTTGTGACGTCATAATAAAACTTGTCATTTTTACCTTTGAGTACCCTGTGTGCATTACAGTGTTATAACTGCCATAGCTATCAACACACTTTACAAGCAAAAAATATGTGGAATGAAAATATATTTTATTAAATTGTAAATTGTGTCTATTTGTTGTGTCGTTATCTACGATCTATAAATCAAACTTTTCCTGTATAACAGCAGTTTAATGCATGATTAAAATCAGTTTTTCTTAAAACCACTTTGAATTCATAATATCTATTTTATTCCATTCCTCATTGTTTGCGGTGTATAAATTCGGGGAGGGGTAACATTTACCTGGTTACACATTTATCCTATTCCTAGCAAAAACTCAACACATATGCTTAAAGTTTAATAATAAAGATTAATTTAGTGACATTCATTTTTTTATAAGCTAACCTAAACGATCCGTATACACATACATACCTGAAGATCTAGCGATCTGTAGTCTGCTCTGATTGACAATTCTAGTTGCTTGTTGTATGTCAACCCATAGTAGTAGATATGCAGCTATTATTAAAATGAAACCGTTTTCGCGTGATAAATGTGCAATATCTGTCAGTCTCTTCTGAATCTTTGTCTAGTTCTATTGTAAGTAATACGAGAAAATTTGTCCGAAAATCGACTGCTTGTTTCGATATAAGTCGGATGACTTAATCTCTTGCCCAGTTC
The DNA here is from genome assembly GCA_015776775.1 of Magallana hongkongensis. Lineage (NCBI taxonomy): Eukaryota > Metazoa > Mollusca > Bivalvia > Ostreida > Ostreidae > Magallana > Magallana hongkongensis. The sequence goes on from VIAA01000017.1 coordinate 696,483, forward strand.
AACTTTTAAATAAGCCTCCAATACTACAAATCGTTTTATTTTTTAAACCTTTACTAGATTTAAATCTTAAAAATATCAATATGTTCATTTGAACTACAAACGGTTTACAAGTCGTACAAAAAATTCCTGTTTTACCTTCGTTTTTTTTTCACGATAATTTAAAAAAAATATTCAATCGAATTGGAAACACTAGGGCTTGTCCTCTTACCATGCTGAAGAAGTATACACAGTTTGATGAATATTCATGTAAGGAGTTTTCTTGGAATTTTTCTAATAAAAGAGCTAACAACGGACACATATACATACACACACGCACAGCAGCGATGCTATATCCCCCTCGCAACAAGTTGTGCGAGGGTATAATCAGTTTGGGTGATTTAAGTACACAGTGTATTTTAACATTTCTTACTTGTATCATCTGGCTCAAACCGGTTTTCAAACAGAAATACAATATACGGTTATAATGTACAGTAGTTGACCATAAATGACATATGGAGAAATGGTGTACATTTTACAAATTTGCATAGCGGCCATATTGTTTTCACAATGGCGATTTTCAGTATATTTACAAAGTTAACATTGCAAACTAATTGTGTCATGAAGTTTGACTTAAGTTTTAAGTCTTGTCGGTTCCTTTTTACTTTTAATTTAGCATTTTTCAAGATTTTTTCAGTAAGCTATCGGACTTGCAACTAGGCATTTAGGCTTTATATTGAATCATTAAACCTACTGCATATTTCTTTTTACGAATTATCATTATGAATTGAATAATATTTTTCATGTTATAATTATATTTTGTTTCAAGCTGATTTTTTAAAACTGTTTATTTATTTATTTACTCATTTTAGCCGGTATAGTTCTATTTTTAGATAATCGAATGTCTAAATAGGGAGGCATTCAAAGTGAATTTGAGGTGAAAATCACTTATTGTAGTGACAAAAACATACACAGATAAACGTTATCTATGCATTGCCCTAACACGGGTTCTCATTAAACAAAAAATAAAATTTTGACGTTATCAAACAAATTTCATACATAAAATTTATGTAATTTTCGTTCGTAAGGGAGACAACTCGAAGACAGGAATATTAATGAAAACAGTGTCACGTGGGATTTAGCTCATGAATAAAGTATACGTGATTTCCCCATTTGAGTACGCAACGACGTTTACTCAGGTCAGATCATCACCTGGATTTTTAGACCAATTATTTCTAAAGTCTGTCCCAAGTTATTGCTTCCATCAATTTTTGATGATTTTTTTATTAAAATACACATACCTGTGAAATAAATACAATTGAAATCCATGAAAGGGAATATATCTAAGATATCTTCATTACACAATTATCCCTTTTCACTCATAAAATTTCACAGGAACGAAAACAATTTTCTTACGGAGATTTGTAATGGTAAATGTTTACATCTTTTTTCCATTCGGAATACACTCGGAATACATCGCGCAATTTTTTAACATTATCATCCGGGCTTATTAATGGCTGATGCAATGCAAAATATCCGTAGACTTTCAATTTTCGGATTTGTATTGAAACCTGAAGCGGTAGGGGGGCGTTTCAAAACAGATAATCTGGACATTTTTCATATTAGTGGATGAACGTAGTTTGAGCACAAAGGGATTTATTATTATTGAAATATCAAGCAAAAAGTGGTGGAAGCAAAAACTCGGGACAGAGTATAGCAACAAAGTAAAAATGAAAATGCAGACATGTATGATACATTGTATTTTATAATTGGGAGTGTAATTGTATTAGAATTTTTTTTTCATTTAGCGATTACAGACTTTGTAATGAACATAAAGGGATACTACTCGAAATGTTACCAACAACTCTCCCTAGGTCACGGAAAATTCGGGTTTCATTTTTTGTCTTTGTCCATGTGTAATCAATATGTTTGCTTTGTTTTAATGATATAAATGTCTGAACGTTATGTGTGCCAAAATTGTGTGATAATGTGTTCCTTTAATGTCTAATTGAACGTAGAATTCGTGTGATTATTTTTTAAAAACTATCGGCGGTTTGTAAAGTGACGAACTATGACTGTTATAAGGCAGTCTAATTACGGTTTAATTCAACACACATGAGTCCGATCTTGCAGTAAATGAAGCTTTTCAATACTTAAAAGCATGTTTTATATTATTAATGGGGACTCTAAAATGAGATACAGGCATCTTGCGGTGTCCTTTTTCAGCAACCTTCACTTCGAGTTACGATTTTAGCTTTACAATGGTCTTCCGTATGTTTTTTAAACTTTACCTCACAGTTTTTGCGTTTTATTCCTATCCTTCTTACAGTTTTATACATTTAAAATCCAACATCTGACATCTGTATGACGACTTGCTTTCCATATTTTTTCTTCTGTTCGGTGTTATGTTGGTTTGAAGACGTTAGTTCTTTATCAGAGGTAATAATAAAAATAAATTACATCGGCGAAAGCAGAAAAAAAATTGGAAAATCATCAGACGATTATTTTATTTTGGTTATCGTAGAAAAAAGATTTTATTTTCTTTTTTCAAACCTACCTTTCAGAAAAAAAAACGATGATACGGCGGCCATTTTGCGAAATCATTTTTGGCACGCGACTGTATATTTTGTAAAAAGTAAAGAAAAGAAAGAAAAATTTCATAATATCAAAAACGATTCATGTCAATCTATGTTTTTAGAACCAATAACATCGTTATTTTATGCTAGGATGTGATGACTCAAGTTACGGAAGAAATTGCAGCTTTTCGTGCGGCAACTGTCATCATGGATTTCCTTGTAGCAAGAAAACTGGAAAATGTCCCTCGGGGTGTGCATCTGGCTATGAAGGAACGTATTGTAACAAAAGTAAATAGCAAACTTGGTTGATGGGCTAGAGATTATCTTGCAAATAGCGGGGAGTTTGTTTAGTTTTATAGATGAAACAAAAATATGTTTGAACAAAGTATGATGTGTTTCACTCGAAAGCACAGATAAGATGTTTCCATTTTTTTTTACTTTGTAGCATGCGCACATACGTTCTATGGACCGGATTGCAATTTGACTTGCAGCAATTCTTGTTTTAATCAGACATGTGATGCAAAGAGTGGAAAATGTGTAAGGGTAAAGTTGCAAAAGTGAACGATTCTTTTTTTACGATGACATTCAAAGTATTAATGTTTTTTTACACGTAATTGTGTCCGAGTATTAATGGGAGTTGAACCCTGTGATCATTAGTCATAAATTGTTTTTCCAAAGTTTTTTTAATTCACGCACACAGCTTAACCATATTCTGGACAACAATAAAGGGCTATATGCTTCTTTCGGCGATAAGGAGTACTTATCATGACCTCTCTGCACTGAAATTGCAATTAACTTAAAAATGTGTCCTCCAACATTGGCATCAAATTCATTTTATTTGAAATTAATGAAATCAAGGTAATAATAAACTGAAAAAAAGATTAAAATTCCATCAGCGAATTAATACTTTGACCTTTTGCACCATTAAATCACTGGTTTGAGTCAACAACAATTCGATATGCCATGGAATTGTTTCAAATATCGTATTCCCAAAGTACAACACACTTGTCATAAATCCTTTAAATTTGAAAAAAGAACCCATAAATATAGGTCAATGATAAAGCATTTTAGATATGGCATGTGATAAGTTGAATTAAGGTGATTATTTTTTAAGTGATTTATTTTCTTAAACTTTCTAACATGTAAGCAAAAAACTTTTCAAAAAATGTTGATTATAATAATAAAAAAATTATTAAAGTATGTTTCTCGTTACGAAAAACTATTCCAATGTCATAAACTATTTGGAAGTTTGGTATGTACTAAAATTAGGAACACTTAAGTTACAGTACTTTAAAACTATTCAGTTTTGAAAATATTCCGCTGCATAATACAGGCCCTTTTTACATTCGGTAATTATATAATTTTCCTTTAACTACATGTATATTATTCAACATAATCTTTTTGGTATTGTAAAATATAAATATACGAGTAGAATTATTACCTAGTGCAGAATTTTCAGACATTGGTTAGCCAAAATAGATACCTGAAAACAGAGAAACGAATCTTTTTTAAAGATGCCTTCTGAATTACCAACGTTTGATGTGTTTTCTTTTCATATCAAATACAGATAATTAATTCAATTAGTCATCTGCATGACTTGATCGGAACTAAAAAAAAAAGAAGAAAAAAATGATACAGCTGTTCATGTATCTATTTAAAATTATCAAATATAAATCTTAATGACCAAACGTTGACTTTAAGTGCTCGTATAAAGTGGCTACTAACAATAATTTTTCTTGGAGTACCTTTACAATTACATAAAAGTATCTTTCCACCGTTACCTAAAAAACATGAATAAAAGATCGCAATGAAATTTATCTATCATCTGATTTAAATATGCAATCGTTATCGTTAATCATATTGTTGAAATTTGTAATGAACATGCCAATAGAATTTAATACCGTAACAATAAAAAACCCATTTTGTTCCAAGTTAAGCGGATCAGCACAGGACATTGGAGGAAAAGGGGACAACATAAAACCTGTCGCCATAGGAGGATCCCTGGGAGTCTTGTCTGTTGTGATAGTAGCCACTGTTGTCATTGTGTGTCGGAAGTACGTGCAATCTTTATATTTATTTTATATCGGTAAATCTTTTATTCTTGAATGCTGAGCAACTGAAGTTTTCAATCAAGAACTTATAATAAGAATTGATATTAGCAAAGCAAAGGTAGAGGACGTTACGTTTTCAGGTTTCGACTCTTCGTATTGTCAATCAAACTTTTCCTAAATATTAAATAGTATTTTTATTCCATTAAAAGCCATTAAAGCAAATATGCTAAAACTTTTTGATACGCTAATATACATGTTACAAATCAAATATTCGTTCTATTTTAATTGCTAACATCTTGGAGTGAAAAAAAATAAGTAAAATTTATTTCACCAAGGATTAGATAACATTATAAAGTTTACACGAGAACAATTAGTTTTCCTTTTCCCCCTCTGAAATGGATTATATTATGTATTTTGGCATCAAATCATAAGCAATCTGTATTAATAATCAAGTTTCCAATTGAACATAGGAGAGGACAACGACAGAAGCAGCAGCCTTCCCAAAAACCAAAAACAAGTGAGTTTTTTTTATACGATTTTTATCATGTTTGAAAAGAGCGTTAGTAAAAGTTATGAAATTTAATCCAATTGCCTTTTGTTTTCCTTGTAGTCTCTATAGATACGTTTGATTTTTTGAACTAAAAACAAACATTTTAACGTTCGTGGTGTTGCAATTGTATGGGTATTTTTTGGATGATAAATGATGATGTAGGGGGAAATCGAAAATAGTTGTAATTTATCTTGTCACTAATCATTGTAGAATTCGATGCATACAGACACACTTAGATTGCATTTATCTCAGTGAATAAATAGTGTAGTACCAGAGATCAAAAGTCCATGAAAAGTTTATTTGTTAAGGCGGTTACATGTAAAGATGTACCTTTCAAGAATAGATCTACAAACCATAAATTTCACGAATCTGCTCACTAAGTTACATTTCTATTTTGAAGGAAAGCTAGAAGATATTTCAAATAAAAAGTCTAAGTTTTCTACAGTATTCTTATAAACAAGAAATCCCAAAAACCTATTATGGAAAATATATGGTGTAAGGAATTCCAAATATACAAGTAATACTTTTATGTAATCTATAAGAACACGATTCGGTCATTATTTGATAAATCTGTATCAGAGTTTAATTATAAATTACTTCACAACTTGTTGACCACGAATCGATTGGTTAGTAAATGGGATAAAAACATTAATGGGAACTTTAATAATTGCAATTAGTTAGAAAATATAAAACATTTAATATATGAATGTGACTTGATAATGCCCCTTCGGCGGACAATTTCTCGGATACTAAATACTGATTTTACATGGAAATTGTCATTGGCTGTGTTTTTACGAGCAACAAACATGCGGTTATCTTAGATAACACTTTGTTATTCATTGCATACAAAATTTACAAATATAAAATGAAACGTAGAATCTTAAACGAACATTTGTCATCTAAGGATATGGGCGGTTTTAAAAAAAAAAATGCGCTAATGCAATTGTATCTTACTGTAAAAAAAATCAAAATGTGTAAATTTAAACTTTAGCATTCTTGAAAAATTATTAAATAGTATATGATAAATAAAATATTGTTAACTTTGTTAATGTACGATGTAATGTAAAAGAGGGAGACCTGCCCCTCTTCACATACATGCGGTAGGCAATTTTGGACTGTGTGATGTTGTTGCTAGTCCTTCCGCATATTTGCTTTATGTTCCGATTGTATACTTATTACTCATAATATTTTATTTAATAGGTATGTTCTACAAATATATGTACAATATTGATACGAATGTTTTATCAGTTGACTAAATGATACCTCCCCGAAAAGTACCGGTACTCTTATTTTACTCTACTATTACTTGTATTACAATTTGTTAATTCATATTTTCGCCTATCTACCCTTAAAAAAATACAATTATAAATACTGAAGAAAATAAATACTTTGAACATTATATATATAGATGTATGATTTATTTATACCGCCGAATAGCATTTCTGATCCAGGGGGGCCATGGCACCCCAAGTGATGTATATCTAGAGAGCCTCTGCGGAGGTATAATCTCGCATCCAAATGTATTGTGTTTAATAAATACATATGAATAAAAAAAAGAATGTTACATGTAAATAGTAGATAATTGTACATTTTTAATTATAATTTTTATTAGGTTTTTGATACTAAATCCAGGTGCACATATAAACCCCCAGATATGAAGAAATTAAACACTCATTTTTAAACTAAGTGTAACCACTTGTGTTTCTTTGTTTGAAATGCACTAACACAAAACATAAAATTTAATTAGTAGAAGGAAAAAGTCAGGGGTTTTTTTGTAACAAGCACATGCAATATTCAGAACAATTTAAATATAATGTAATTGTTATATCTTTATGATTCATGAAAAAAAGAGATACCAAAATACGACTTTCGAAGTGAATCCCTAAATTTCTTATGAAAACATACAACTCGTTTGGTAAATTTAAACGAAATATTATTACATTATTAAGACCTTTTTAACTTTTAAAATATAAAATTCAATATGATCTTTCAGGAAAAAAAAAACGTATGCATGTTTAAGTTAGGGATTTCATGGAAAGTTGAATTTAAGTTAAAAGAAGTTCAACTGTAAAAAAAAGAAAACTGTACAAGAAATATACATGTTAATTGATTGTCGTTCAAAGAAAACGAGGCATTGATTTATATTTTCATCTGGTGTTTGAAAAAATATAGATTTGTCCGTTCAAGAGAAAATGAATGAATTGTTTATTTGTAAAGAATTCATTACTATAAACATTCAAAAACTGTGAAGAAAATATAAGTTTTAACTAGTAGACTTATTGTTCACGGAACAATTAGAGGCCTTTCCACCTTCCATAATGATTCAAAAAAATTCCCGAAAATGTTGATAATTATTGAGTAATTAGAGAAAAATCGATTTACGAAGAAAAAAAAAGGAAAAAAAATATTCGGTTCCGCGCAGTGGTATCGATCCGAGTACCCTTAGATTCCTAGGCGAGAGTGTTGCCACAACGCTATTACGGGAAATAAACAAACTGAAAGAAAATGTAAATTAAATTCATCTAAAATCGGGGTCTGGGAAGGAAGAGTTATCTTTCGTTGCACTTCAACACAAGTCGTCACAGGTTGTCGATAGAAATGTAAACACAGATTTTCAGTGAAATTTGAGCGTGAATTTATTAGACACAAATATCGAAGCGTTGAAATTTCGTTTCTCGGGATGATGGTTCGATGCCGCTGAGGTGGATAACTTTCTTCAATAGGGTTCATTTCGTTTGAAATTTGGCAGGCAATTAGATTTAGGTGTGAGTAACAGTCCCATGAATTTTCGCCGAGTTCTACAGAGTTTTACTGAAGCTGGAATTTTTATTTGGAGGCGTAGTCTAAAACGCGGTCTGGAGTCAAATGGCAGACAGTGTTTCACCTTTTCAAAAAATTCTGACAAACGGTTGTAACACTTTTTTAGGTTTTATTTTAAAAAGGAATATTAAATTTCAGGTTCAAATATCGAGGGTCAAGTTCATATAAGAATTCAATCCTTGTATAAAAGAAGGGGGGGGGGGGCTAAATGTACATATAACTAAATCTGATATATATGTTGCATACACTTATTACTCATTAGTTCTAAGAGTTCAAAGGTCAAGGTCAGGTCAAAGGTAAAGGTCAAAGGTCAAGGTCAAACCTAAAAATAAGGGGGTGTTGGGGGTGTTGGTTGTTTTAAAGAGCTTATTGCACATATAAATGAATCTGAAATATATATGTTAAATATACTTGTAACGCATCAGTCCTTTTAGGTCAATGTCAAAGGTCAAGGTCAGGTCAAAGGTCAAGGCCAAACTTAAAAATAAAAGGGGGTGAATTTGTGTTTGAAAGAGCTATTCGTACATATTAATGAATCTGATATTATAGATGTTGCAGATACTTATAAAACACCAGTCCTAAGAGGTCAAAGGTCAAGGTCAAAGGTCAAGGTCAAACATTAAAAAAGGGAGGGTGTGTGTGTGTGTGTGTGTGTGTTTATTTCGTATGTGTTTGTGAAATCAATGAAATTGAAAGGGGAATTACTGCCAGAAAGGGACGTCGGACCCTTTTGGGATCAATAGATTGAAGAAACTTCTAAGTGTACTGAAGACATTGGTAAAAGTTTCAAGTCTCTACCTGTTATGGTTTCAGAGGAGTAGCGATAACAAGCATTTCATACAAAAGGGGCAATAACTCACTAACTATTACAAGGTGGGAGCTGAAGGGCTACATTTTGAAATGTCTTAAGACGTCCTACTACATCCTTGATCAGATTTCTCTATATCACCCTGAACAAAAGAGATACGAAAACTCATAAATACACCGATTTTCAAATGACCTTGACCTTTGACCTTTACGTCATTTATATCGGCCAAGGACGACGCTTCCATCCCAAGTGGTCCGAAGTCTCTATGACAAATAGTAAAAAAGTTGGAAGTGATTTTATGGAAATTGAAAAACTTTCAGGGGCAATAACTGATAGAAGGGGGTCTCGGAACCTTTCGGTATGAATAGATTGAAAGAGCGTCTAAGTGAACTACAGACGTTAATAAAAGTTTCAAGTCTCTATCTCTTATGGTTTCAGAGGAGTAGCGATAACAATCACTTCGTACACAAAGGACAAAAACTTTGTAAGTTCTGGGAGTGATCAACCAAAGGGTCATTTGGTACCATAACTTTTAATGGCCAGTCACATAAAGAACAAATTGCTTCAATATCTCTTGAAACAAGAAAGCTGTCCCTGGAAAAAAAGAGAAGAAAAAAAAATAATAACTAGTAGACTAATTGTTCGCGAACAATTAGAGGTCTTTCCACTTCATTGTTTTTCATGTTTGAAATAAGATTGCTTTAATAGAATAAAGTATTTTTTCTACGTTACTTCTTAAAAAAGCGTCAAAGGATTAAGTTTGCAATTTTTTATTGCTTGACCTTGACCTTTGACCTTATGTTATTTTGATCTGACAAGGTAGACGCTTCAATACCATGTGGTTCGATGTATCTATGATTATTGATTCAAAAATAATTTGTGTTTTTATTAAATGTTCGAAACTGTCAGGGGCAATAACTGCTAGAAAGGGACTTTAAACCCTTTTGGTATGAATAAATTGAAGGAGTGTCTAAGTGTACTGAAAACATTAGTAATCGTTTCAAGTCTCTATCTCTAACGGTTAATGAGGAGTAGCGATAACAAGCATTTTGTATAATAGGGGCAATAACTCTATAATTGTTATATGGTAAGGGTCAATGGGTTACGTTTTGAAATGTCTTATAATGTCCTTTTAAATCCATGAAAAAGTTTTTCTCTGCCACCCTAAACAAAAAAGATCTAAAAACTCATTATTTAGAGATTTCCAAATGACCTTGACCTTTGACCTTTATGTCATTTTGTTCGGCCAAGGTAGACGCTTCCATCCCAAGTAGTCCAAAGTCTCTATGATAAAAGTTGGAAGTGATTTTATGGAAATGTAAATACTTTCAGGGGCAATAACTGCTAAAAGGGGGCCTCAGATCCTTTCGGTATGAATAGATTGAAGAATCCTCTAAGTGTACTGAAGACAATGGTAAAAGTTCCAAATCTCTATCTCTTATGGTTTCAGAGGAGTACCGATAACAAGCATTTCGTAAATAGGGGCAATTACTCTGTAATTATTCAAAGGTATGAGCCAAGGGGCTATATTTTTAAATGTCTTAAGACGCCCTACTACATCCATGAAAAAGATTTTCTCTACCACCCTGATAAAAATAATGTAAAAACTCATTAATTAACAGATTTCCAAATGACCTTGACCTTTGACCTTTATGTCATTTTGTTCGGCCAAGGTAGACGCTTCCATCCCAAGTTGTCCGAAGTCTCCATGATAAATAATAAAAAAGTTGGAAGTGATTTTATTGAAATTCAAATACTTTCAGGGGCAATAACTGATAGAAGGGGGTTTCGGATCCTTTCGGTATTAGTAGACTGAAGAACCCTCTAAGTGTACTGAAGACATTGGTAAAAGTTCCAAATCTCTATCTCTTATGGTTTCAGAGGAGTAGCGATAACAAGCTTTTCGTATACAAGGGCAATAACTTTTCAAGTTCTTGGGGTCATTAGACACAGGGTCATTAGGTATCATAACTTTTAATGTTCAATCACATAAAGAAAAATTTGTTTCAATATCTCTTGAAATAAAAAAGTTTTCCCGTGGAAAATAGAGGAGAAAAATAATAATAAAAAACATAAGATAAACAAAAGGTCTTTCACCTGAAAAGTGGAAAGACCTAATAATAATAATAATAATAAAAAACATAAGAAAAACAAAAGGTCTTTCACCTGAAAGGTGGAAAGACCTAATTATATTTCTGGTGTGAAACAATGAAACAATTGTAATTTTTTTTATTATGACCAGATTTTTTTTATTTTTCTTAACTTATAGAAACATCCAGTAGACATTGTAAAAATCAAAAGGTTAATATTTGAACAAACTCTTTTGAAGTTAAGTTAAAACCTTTTATTAATCATGCTTTTGAACTTTATTTGTTGTCTTTTGAAGGAATCCGCTACGAAAACGCTGATGACAATTTCTCAAATCTCAACGAAAACAAGCAAAGTGCTCAACGCTCAGCAAAAAGTGGAATAAAAAAAGCCTACATGGACCTACCTCCTGATGTTGACATCGATGAGAAAATCCATCAGGAGAATCCTTATGGGGATATGTATGCCAATGAACAATTTTGTCCAGACATTTTGATAAAAGATATTGGTTCTGCCATTATGAAAAAGAGAAAGGGTGATGACGACGGGTTTAAGAGGGAGTATGCTGTGAGTCTGTTTATCTGTTATTAATATGTTCATAATGTGAAAAATACTATATTATGCATCAAACTAAAGGGTGAAACGCAACAGAAAATGTCACAAAATACTGTATTAGTTCTTACATCAGTCTGCAATAGCATAGAGTGTTAAGGATTTAGTTTAATGGTACCTGTACATTTATTTGTATTTTATTGAAACTTTCATCCCAAACTTTCAATTATAGTAATATACTTTTGTAATGCATTTGTTATAACTTTTTTCTTTAAAGTACAAATGTTTTAAATTGATTGTTTTCCAAAATACATTTAATTGTTAATTCCTTTTTTCCGATTTCTGAACTAGGGACTTATCTTTAAATGTTATATAAAATATAGATGATATCGCAAAACACAGCTCATCAAAACTGGCTTGAACACTAATTGTCAAAATCTTCAAAAATTCATCATCAAAATAATGTATTTTAAGTACCAGTAGTACTCTTTCTTACAAATTAATAATTGCAGTTTTGTTTTAATTGTGTTTTCTCGACTGCAAAGTGCAAATAAAAAGGGTATCTTTAATTGTTCATGAGTTTTAAATATTTGATATTATAACAAACCTTTTACTTCTGGGTTTTATTAGAAAAAATTCTATTCTACGTAGCGGAACAGATACCATTGAAGATGATTTAGTTTTGTGATCGTTCTTTACCTTGATATAACAGTTGCTTCTCTTTCTAGTCTCTACCATACGGTGAACGATATCCCTGTGACACCGGAAAACTTCAAGTTAACGTTCCCAAGAACAGATTTAAAACAACATTCCCCTGTGAGTATCAGTGTATACAATTTATTTTAAAATTTTATTGACACAAAATAAAAACAATGTTTGATAATGATAAAGTTATATTTGTAATCTGTTGATTAGTTAGAATGTACCTGTAATCAAATTCGATTCAATTTTTGCAATCCCTTATGTTCATTTATAACGTAGTTTTGTCAATCGATTGATTTCAATTGCATAGGTTAACAGCTTTTATACTTCGACCAACCAACCATCAACGTAACTGTTTGGTTTTATTTTTAACAGATGACCATTCAAGAGTGATCCTGAGAAAGAATGCAGGGTCAGATAGTGATTATATAAACGCTAATTACATTGATGTAAGTCTTCTATATTCTTTTTGGACATCAACTGAACGGAGGTATCAATGAATTACGAAGCATGTATAAGGAAATAATCAGAAAAAAGTATTGAATTTAAAAAAAAAGTTTTGACTGCATAACTTTATTGTAGGGACAAGAACGGAAAAATGAGTACATAGCATCACAAGGTAATATCATTACTTGATTGTATTTCTCTACTGCACATATATTGTTCTACAACAATACAAATAAACAATAAAAAAATATCTTAAATTGAAAGCTTACATGAGTTTCTTGTTAAGCACCTTTTTAACACAGTTATCTTTTTAAACGAAATAAAAACAAGATAATATACATACATGTAACTAAAATTGTAAAGTCAAAATTAGTACACAGAACTAGTGACGAAGTATGTAATGGACATTGATTAAGTGATAATTCTAACTCTCTTGATTTTTTAAATTTGAAGAGTATAATGATTTCTTTTAGGATTTTTTACTGTAAATATATAAAGGAACATATTTCATTTTTCGGAATTTTGTAAAATTTCTAAACTATAACGTCTTAAAATAATTTCCTTTCGATATACCAGAGCAATTTGGTTTCGATTACAGGCCCTAAGGAGAGTACTTTGGGTGATTTCTGGGAGATGGTTTGCCAAGATCAAGTCAAGCAGATAATCATGTTAACAAATCTAAGGGAGGGAAGGAAGGTGCGATATTATATATATAAAAATAGAAACATATGCCTTTTTTGAAACTCTGATGATGATTTTTTTTCTTTAAACTTAATTTAATTCATTGCGCTTAACATTTGAATTTTTAAAATAGCTAAAACATTTATATGAATCTTTACATTATCGAGAACACTCTACCTTATCTTTTTTGAATGAATACTAAAACATCGTCTTTATTAGAATATCGTTAGAGCTACCTAATATGTCAATATTGATATTGACACTAATACGTAAGATAATTTGATTTAATTCATTTCAGCAATAATTCAACTGAAATGCTAAAAATTTATTGTACGTTTTTTTTAGATAAAATGTCATCAGTACTGGCCAGACCTTGGTAATAAAGAAATATATGGCACAATTTCTGTCAAGTCGATGGAGGAAAAGCAATATGCGTTTTATACTTTGAGAAAATTCCAAGTTTCTCAAAAAGCGGTAAGTTTTTTTCTGTCTAGCTATCCAGTTTGATCGAAAATCCCGTGCTTTTAAATTTAGAAATGAATTAATTGCAAAACGCAGAGGGTGCTATGAAATACAAATGTTTTACCTATTAATAAATTATTTGATTAAAATATATTTAAAAAGCATGCATTTTCTGATATTTAAACTCAATATATTTTGATGTTGTAATCCAGCTATTAAAAATATTCAAAATATTGATATAGAGAATGATATAACTTTTTTTAAAGATGAATTCATACGTAGTGAGCCAATTCCATTATACCACGTGGCCTGATCACGGGACCCCGGATCCACTGTGCTTGGTCATATTTCACAGTCATGTGACCCATGAACACTCCAATCAGGACGTTGCACCTACTTTAGTTCATTGCAGGTGAGTGAATATTAATTTAATGAATTACACTGAACATCTTCTAAAGACGATAATCTCATAACCTTAGTACTTTTATATCCACAATACTATTCCCCGTACAAACGGCTGTGCAAAAAAAAGATAAAAAGGGTTGTCAAAAATTAATTACATAAATGATATTGTATTCATATTTACAGGTAAGTAGATTATTTGGATGATGTTTATTATCTTTTATAATTACGGTTGTTTTCAAAAGACGTAGAATTTCTACATAGGTCTACCATTGTGTTTCCTCTGTAATGAATGTATATTAGGTATTGCAAAATTAGTGCATTTCATTTTACATCATTGGAATAATCAAATCGAATTTCTATAGAATCTTGATTTTCAACTGAATTGACATTACAGTGCAGGAATTGGGCGAACTGGTACATATATCGCTTTAGATTCTCTATATCATGCCGGGAGAAAATCTAACAGAGTCAATGTCGCCGAGTATGTGAAGACAATGAGGGCCAACAGAATGAATATGATACAAACTTATGTAAGTAAATTAAAAAAAAATTGACTGATGGACTTACTTACGAATCGATTGATCATCTGATTGATAAATCTTTTTTTTGTGATGTTTTGGGTAATAGTTCATTTATTTTAAAACAGTGAAATGCATACACATAAAGCAAAATTCGTATGAATCACAAATAGGTGGCATATCATTAGCATATCTCTCAAATAAACACAAAGATTTAAGCAAAACATGTTTTTGTAACTAAAAAAGAGTATTACGAAGCTATTCGATGAGATGCAAAACAGGTTTATCGATTTCCTTTTTGTGCATTTAGGAACAATACATGACTGTTTTCCTAGCTTTACAAGAAGCTTTCAAGGCTGTGCCAGATCCTCAAGGCACTGTCAACTTTTGTCAAAGAATTTCACAAATGCTTAAGGATGCACCTGCAAATTATTCCGGACTAAGAAAGGAATATGAGGTTAGGAATTTTAGGTTACAATTGTTAAGACACAGTTGAGGTTGAATATTTATGCGAGTGCTAACATTTATTGAGATAAACCTTTTTTTATATTATACATGTTTCATTTCTATACTTTAAAGTTTATGAATATCGTGAAAGTTTTCATATAATATTTTTAGATGTCTTTTTCATTCAGATTAGAAATCTAAATATATAACATTAATTAATTTCACAAACATTTATTTTCTCTAGTTTATCGTTATATCAAAGGTACAAAAAGATTAAGTTGATGTTTGTACACCATTGAAAATTTATATATAACTGTCATATGATCTGCTGACCTTACATGTTGTGCATATATTATGTTTATTGTATTATATACTTGTATTGGGAGAGGGCGGTCTAAGTTTTTGAACTTGTGCCCAATCCCTGTTCTAATTTTTGTACAATAAAAATATGTTCAAATCAAATTAATTAATTTCATGTTGGAAATAAAAAACTTTGATAAACGTTTGAAAATTAAATCTACATTGAAAGAAAAAGTATACATGGAATAATATGTATAGTCATGGGCAAGAATTAGCTGCCAATATTCACAAATTATATTTTTGATATTTTAATGTTTTAGAATTTTTATTTTTTAAGAATATTTTGTTTGCGTGAATATTTTTTGGAAAATCTAGTTCATTTTTTGTGTGTGTTATCTTTGATTTAATCTTTTCTTTTGAAGCTTTTAAGGAAGGTTTCCCCAGTGTATACTAACGATGATTACAAACTCGCCAAACAAAACATGCCAAAGCAGAGAAAAGATGTTATTTTACCTCGTTAGTATACTCATTTATTTACATGTATTTATCTCATTTTTTCAGATTTCATTAGATGTTAATCACAGATAGAAACAAAAATGAAACCGACAATATGTAATAAATCAAATCATTTTCTCATTATACTTTATGAAATTATCAACATCAATTAATGAATTTTAAACAATATTTTATTGTCTCATTCTTTATTAAAAAGTTACATATGTAGTTTAACGATGATTTATTTACTTTTATTACTAGTTTATAATATCAATATAATAAATGTTTCCATTTTTTTTTCACATTCAACAGTTGACAAATATGGACTCTACCTGACATCAAACGTGCCAACCAGGGGAGGTTTTATCAACGCTATTGTTGCTTCAGTAAGATTTATATGAACGCCTTCATGATATAATTTGAAGTTGATTATACGAACGCAGTAGAAATGTACATTGAAATAAAGATTTCATGCAATACATTTCAATGGAACCTAGCAAGTCTTTATCATCTCAATAAAGTACAAGTTAATATTATATGAATATCTTATAAACTCTTGTATTTATATAATTCTGTTCATATAACTACACATAAAAGGAAATATAACTTAAAATTATCTACAAGATAACACATGTTTAAAAACGCAGATGTAAGTTGAACAGTGTTTGCATTCAAAATAAGCGTGAATAAAAACAGTAATAATAATAAAAAACAACTAATAAGGCCATACCTAAACACTCTGAATTTACTTATGTTACATAAGTATGAAAAAAATCAGGCAATACAATGAAAACAAAAATATTGCACTAGATGTAGATGTACATGTATGAGCATTGATTTAAATGTAGTTTTTGTTCATACAAATTGACACACTTTATCTAAATACACACATATCTTTTCTACGTCATATATTTCTCATGTATGACTACAATATTAGGATTAAAATTTCGAAATACAAATAAATATATCACTATTTTTTTCTAATGTTTCAAAGTAAAGTTATACATTCATAAACTAAATATGACATGATTTTTTTTCAGTCACACAGCACGGATAATGGATTTATTGTTACACACTATCCGACACCAGAGGACGCTGTTGATTTTCTGCGCCTGCTCATTGACCACGAAAGTAGCACTGTTATTTGTATGGATCCTCTCCATAATATTGACCAAGTGAGTGTCTTAGATATTCCAAAATATGTTTTTCAAATGATTTGACTTAATTATTGTTTAAATATTCCTTTAAAAAAATCAGGATATTATATCACAACTAGTATTTTTCAACATTTACAGTGAAATTTATATAATTCGTTCTTGGACTAGCTTTTTTAGTTAATAGTAATAAACAACTTTAAGTTTTCTCATAGCAGATTTCCCTTTAAATTTCATGTTTTCAAATACTTTTAAAACATTGAATAGAAATGCTGAACTGAACAAACTTTGAAATCAAAGATATGTCTCCAAGTTATTGTCATTGTACTCCAATCGTTCAAAATTTAGATTAAATCTTGGTTGCCTTTGCCTTCATCTGAGAAGATTGTTTCTCCGTTCAAAGTGGTCCATAGCTCCAGCAAAGACAATAACGTCAAGCTATCAGTTATTTCCATTCATAAGGAAGGGGTGAGATAACAATTCAATTTGAAGTAAAGTACTTTGGCTGTGATATTTTATGTTTTAGTCTTATTATCCAGAAAAGTTTTAAAGAAGTAGAACAGTTTCTGTAGTATAGAGAAAAAGTCATTCCAAATGTGAAGATTGTGGTAACTATTCAATTCTGATCTTTAAATGTATTAGGAAGAACCACACAAAGTGACGGTAGCTGAACCTAAAGCTGAGCTGAAAACCCAGAACGTTCATGACACATCATCTCTTCGGAGCTTAGTCTCGTTCGCACTGAGTTGTCCCAATGATAGCCCAATAACTGTTGTCAGCAAGTTAGTATTTTACTTTATCATAAGTAGTTATAAGTTGTGATTGGTTGATTGATTGAATGATTTATGTTAAGATTGGTTCAGTAACGTCTCCATTTCATAAGCACATGGTGATATTATAAAAATAGTGCCTGTTTGGGAGGGTAACAGTTGAAATTGACACCCCGAGAAAACCATTGTCAACCAACGCGAAGCGGAGGTTGACAATGGTTTTCGAGGGGTGTCAATTTCAACTGTTATCCTCCCAAACAGGCACTATTTATTTTGTTATACTGAATGTCTAAATTTTTAAGAAAATTTTACTGCTTTTATATAGGAATAACGTGAATTCTACAGCGAACCGTACGCGCATAATTTTCGCGCATGTAACATTTTTTAATGTTACCCGTTGCTAAGTGCGTTACTAACGCTGAGGGTAATAGAAAATATTATTAACTACGTCTTAACCAATCAAATTTCAGTATTTAACATGAAAGTATAACAAAAATATATAAATGTCGGTGTAAGGATGATTGTTACATGTAATAAGAATAATTTTCACCAAGCCCGAATGTTAAGAAGAATATCTTTATCTTCGGATGGATGAAGCTTTATGTTTACCTACAAAACAAATAATGCCTAATATATAAACTGTTTCATCACTGTAACAACTCAAACAAAGTTACTTAAATTTGTGCATTAAGGTGGTATTAATGTGTCTAGTCGCTTAACGGTAACAAACGTTAATACATGGTACATCCACCTTGTCGTGTGCAGGAAATTTAAGACTTTTTAAGAAAAATAAATAAATTAATTAATGAGCTTAATCAGCCCATCAGGACACAAATGTTTAGTACCTTATGTTAAAGACACATCGGGCTTATTTTTTCAGTTTGAAATCAAAGAACTATATATATATATATATATATATATATATATATATATATATATATATATATATATATAATACTTAAAATTCTTGTATTTAATTAGCTATACGTCATGTCAGACACTTTTATAATTAAAGAATAAGGAATGATTCTTTGAGTATTATGAGGTGATAAATTCGATCGGGGCGTGGTCAAATCAAATAAAGCCCTAAAGGCTTTATGATAAATTTTACCACGCTCCGACCGAAATTATCACCTCATAATATTTAAAGAATGATTCTTTATTACTTATATTTTTTTCATTTCCAATTTCTATACTTTAAAACAACATTTTCATAACCAATATTTTTTCACGAAGCACATACAATGTATTACTACACGGCGCAGCCAATACCGTGTCTCAGTTATGCTGTAAGATACGCCCATTTTGTGTCACTCGTGTTTATGAAGTTATCTGGTTTTAGGGTTCAACATTGATTCGTTATCACAAACAATGACAGCTGAAAATGTAAATATTGTTTAATAATGTTCATTTTAATTCATTTTACCATCGAAACAGGGACGGTGCATCATTGTGTGGTGTCTTCTGTGCTGTGTTTAACTCCATACAACAAATCACTATGGATGACCACATTGATGTGTTTACAACAGTCCGACAACTACAGACAAGGAGACCAGAGTTCTGTTCCACACAGGTATTATGTCAAAGAATCATGAACTTTTTAAAAGTTAAGAGGACTAGATGGGCGTGCCCATTTTTTAGAAATTAATTTTCTTAAAAACAAAGAGCTTCGTATAAAGACAGAAAAATAGTAAAATTTCAAAAAACTGAAATATATCTTTCAAACAAGTACGTAAAAGCTACGTTCATTCATTTAAAAAACAAAACTACGCATTGTTTTTTAAAAAGAAATTACAATAGTACCAATAAACAATGTGATGACGTTTATTTTCCAATTGTATCCTTCAAAGTACTTGTGGGTGCTTAGTATATTGTGAAAGGTAGGATTTCATAATTTTCCGTATTTAATAAAATCAATATTATTGTACGTGAATTCCGAATGTCAAATAAATAGATTTTTACTTGTTGTTTTTTATAATCTAGAAAGTTGATACTTTGGGTGTTATAGAAAATATTTGTTACGGAAGTGAGGAAAAATGCATGTAAAAATACATATTAAGTACTGGTCAAATCTCTGTGATGCCAACAAGGTATTTAAAGATGTGATATATTCATACATAGCACTGGGCTGCCCCTTGAACATTCAAAATACACATGTAAAGATATTTATTCTTTTTTCAGTAACGATACAGAAGTATACTGTTGTCTTTGACAGCTTTCGGTCTGTTTATTGTCAGTCTTGGGCCTGCTTGAGATCAGAAAGCAGACCCTGATTTTGTTTGGATCTGTTTTCTGTTAGGATGGCTCTGATCGGTTCTGTGTCAACTGAAATATACGAGATTGTCATTAAAGATGTGAACAAATTGCACATTTTTTTAAATTTTCAATTAAATAGTTTTTTGTACTTTTGGAAAAAAGTAATAATTTTGAGGATACTTAAAATATGTCGATAATGGTATCCTCGCCACACATTGGTGTCAGATTATCCACCTTGATTACCATATAATTTTGTGGATATCAAGAAAACCTACAAAAATGGTGGTTGCGAATGATAATGAAACAAGAGTTTGTCCCTTCAATTCTTATCTCCCGATTATGTTTTAAGCGTCTAGACAAAATGAATGTTTTGGATTTATGTTTTTATAGGATGAATATGGTTTAATCTACCAGACTGTTTACGATCATCTGCAAGCCACGTCAGAGAATGTTTACTTTAATCAATAGTACTTGTTTGGTCGCAGAAGGAAAATTATATGATGAGGAGGAAGAGGATAGTGATGATGATGATGATGATGATGATGATGATGATGATGATGATAATGATGATGATAATGATGATGACTTTGTCAATTGTGTAATATTTCATTTCGTATTTTGTTTTAAATAATGGCCCTTACAAATTTTATGAGTCAGAAAAAGGTGCTGTAACATTGCACATGTAGCTATAATTTAGATAACTATTATAATACTATATTGTTCAATTCTTTATCAATGAATTTATTATCTCAATAAACTATGCATGATGAATATTTGAAATGTTGGCTTTATGATTATTGTATATGTATAATTACGTAGATGTACTATTAGATGAAATTATATTCAAATATTATTGATTAATCTATAGTCATTTAAAGAAATATAGGTTCTTATAAATATATTTAAAGATAAATGATTTACAAATGGTAAACATTTGAAAATGCAAAGAAAAAAATAACATTAGAATCCAGGAGGTAAAATATCGTTCTTATTTCAAATAAACAATTATTGAATAATTTATTACAATCCAAGTCAATAGCACGCATCCGTTTCATTATAAACCAGTAAATAAGTTATTTTACGACCATACTAATGTAATCTAAAAGTATGTTATGTTTTTTTTTATTTTGTTTATCCAGTTTCTTTGTTTTCATAAATTTATTTTATTAAAGGCTTTCACTGAATTACTCTATTTGTGCTTTGTTCATCTTAATCATTTGGTTCGTTTTAAATACATATGTATGTATAACTATCCATATAAATCTGATGTGTTGGATAATCTCAGTTTAGCCAATTTACCGATTGTCAAGTACAAAACTAGTATGTGGATTGAACTTGCACCTACCACTGTACCATTTCCACATGGATGTGTTTTTAAAGGGAGAACTAAAAGTTGTGTACAGAAAACATGAGTATAACTTCTTGTTGGTTTTTTTTTATGTTCAAGTAGAACATATCAAACGGGTTTGCATTAATTATGTACGTTTATTCCATATATCGACATTGCTTTTGTTTTTAATGGATAAAATCAGAGTGGACAATGTTTTTTATCGCCATCAATTTGTTTTTCTGACAACAACTCTGTCCCAATATGGTTTTCCAAACAATTTTGTTATAATTTTTAAACTTGCTTTGATGTTTTAAAATAGGAAACAACATTATCATAATAATGATCTCAAAAGTTTGTGTATTTTTTAATTTGGTTTGTTCCTTAATCCTATTTATTAGGTCAACGACCAAACGTTTTTCCTAGCTTGTATTTTATCCTTATTGTTTTTAATCATTTGTTCTATGCTCTTATATCAACCAACTTACCCCCATTTAATGGATAATGAACATATTGAAAGTCATTACAATAAATATTTACGGTATAAAACATTGAATGTTTATTACAGGAAATTTTTAACAATTTGAAAAAAATTGAGCAGATTAAACTGCGAAGCGTTATTACAGGTGCTAACCATAGACACATAATTTTAAATGTTATACACGTAAGCTTCTTTTTCACTTTGCTTTAATAAATCGTCGCAGTTTCGATGATAACAAATTCAAATGTAGTACATTTTTTTCTAAATTCATTTCTCCAACTGTTCTCAAGGGAAAATTCAAAGATCAATGGTTATTAAAACAAGTCTTTGTATAGAATTTAAAAAAAATAATCTAATAAAAAGAAAGCAGATTAACAATTTCAGCTCTGTGTACTGACATTTTTTTAAGTAAATTAAAACACAAAGGGTAAAATCTCTTACCGTTAGTCATTAAAAGAAAGTTTACTTAAATAGTATGCCTTTATTACTCTCTGTAACAAGTCTATTGTTGTTTAGCATCATGAAAAAACCCCAGAAACATGTAGGTTCCTTCCGTTAAATTTTATCTAGAACAACAAATTCATATGAGGAAAAAATAAAGCTTTGTTGAGCTTGAAATTATGTCAAATATGATAAAATTAGATGAGATCCTGGTTCATTGCACTTCATTAATATAGTCAATAATACAATATAAACAATTTCATGCTATGCTATGGTATGCAATTTTGCTGATATGCTATGAGATTTCAGTGCATTCCAATGGGATTAATATGCTATGTGAAATTGAGATGAAGGGCTTAATGATGTGGTATTCTATGCTATGCTATGGTATGCTATGATATTTGAACAAAAACGCCTCCATACACAGAAGAGTTCCACATAATTTTGAAGTAAAATGATAAGAAGCCAAAGTTACTACTGATCTGCAATATGAACATTTATTGTTTCAAATTAAAAAAATTAAAACCGAGTTAAAATCATGTTGTATGCTGTGCTATGGTATACGATGACGAATGAGAATCTATGAGATTCCAATGTTATGCTGTGAGATTCCAATGCTATGCAATGCTATGGTGTATGTTGTAAAAGATATGCTTGAACTGACTGCATGTTCATTAGCATGTATTATGACTGCATATGACAATTTCCCCCAAATAAAACTTGGAATATTTGATTTAATGTAAGAAGTAAACTATTATCAGCCGGATTTGAGCATGTATATCTCAATGTTTAGTACTCACAGTTTAAGCTCTGTGGAATTAACTATTTGCTCTGAGGAATTCGGTAGCAATGTGATTAGATTCAAATGTAATCTGATATGTGGAAGGTGACCATTGCAGGATCTGGATCTAGAAATAAGTCAATATCTGCCGCTTATTGCGATCCAGATACATGCATTCGATCGTAAAAGTGAATATGTTGGACACAACATTGAAACATGTAATTGGTTGTTGTTTTTTTCTCTTGTATTAGAAATAATGATTAGAAAAATACGTAGACCGCTGATTAAGGGATCGTCACTTCAGTTACTTAGCGATCCGAACTGTGTCGAAAAAGATACATTTGACTTTTTAGCTCACCTTAGCTGAAAGCTCAAGTGAGCTTTTCTGGTCACATTTTGTCCGTCGTCCGTCTGTCCGTCTGTCTTTTAGTCTGTCTGTCCGTCTGAAAACTTTTTACATTTTAAACTTCTATAAAACCGCTTATCCAATTTCAACCAAATTTGGCACAAAGCATCCTTACGGGAAGGCAAATGAATTCTAGAAATAAAAGTCTGATCTGTATTCAAAGCGGAGAAAACATTGAAACTGTAGAAAAAAGAGGGGGGCTCATTTTTAAAAATCTTCTCAAGAACTACTGATTCCAATTCAACGTAGTTTTGCATAAATTATCCTTATGGGAAGGAAAATGTAAATTGCAAAAATTAAGGGATAATTCTGTTTCAAATCTGAGTCATTACGAAAATAATAATAAAGGAAAGGCGTGTTTCAATCAGTTTAATAGCTTCGGGTTCGGCATCCGGTAAAATGGGTAGGCAAGACTTGGCCTGGGCAAAACAAAAGATTGGCAGTTATTAATCTGCCAATCTTATTAAAATTTCAGGATATTTGATGGACCAGTATATTTGTATTCGCTGTAAATATTGCTGCAAAATAATGCGTATTTGGAATTGACTATTGCCGATCTGCCCCGGTTTTTATTTTGCCACGGCCCGGGTTTGCATACCCATGTTACCAAGACTCGTATTCCATACTTCTAAAACGAGGTTCTTTGTTTAAAGCAGCCATGACATTATACGAAAAAGGGTCGATCTGACTATGATGAATTTGCTTGTTGTGCAACAGTTCGCGTATGAAATGAAATTTTTGAAACATGCAAAATATATTGGTGCCGATTTTGTGAAGTAAATTGAGGCTAAATATTTAAATGCCTTGACAGTTTTCACACATGACGTTGGAGTTAGCTTGTTCTGATATTCGTTTCGTTTTCATTATTTATGCCTTGTAACCTGGGAACTATCGTCTGTATTCCGTGATTTTTACGTATTAAATCAAACAGAGATTTCGGTAAATCAAACAGCTAACTGTTTACCTGCACAAATTAGCCAAAATCAGATTTATCAAAAAAGTAGTGAAATACAATTCATTCTATCGGTAATTCGGTATTATCTAGTAGATAATGGTAGATTAATGCAAAAGGTTTTGTTAAGATGCTCGGCATTTTCTCAGGCTTATTCAGTTTAAATAGAGTTTGATACCGCTGACGGAAATATGTAGGTATATATACATTTATATATATGATTCATTTCGAAAAAATAAATTATGTTCTTTATTTGTTATAGTGCATGCTTCTTGTGTTTAATTGTTTACAATTTCTATTTACTAACCATATTTGAGTGTTAAGCTTCGAATTATAAGCAAGATACAGAGATTTGCTCACAACTCTATGTTTGTACACAGATCTTAAAAGCTAAAGATTAAAGAAAAAAAAATTTGTCAATATTTTTAAAGAAAATTTTCAAAGTCTGTTTTTCCAGAAACCATCTTTAACAACTTATTTTATTGTAAACTTACCTTTTTTCGTCATTATTACTTCTACTGTACATGTGATCCTTGACTGTGTTTGTGTACATTTGTATAAACTGATTTTGAACCTCAAATACCAGTGAACTGGTCTTGAGTGAATACAAGAATTGAAAATCTTAGGCCATTCTTTTTTTTCCCATTTTAAATGCTGAATAGGAAATACCAAGTTAAAAATCTTAAGCTGAATGTATAAACTCATGTGAACAAAATATAACTCAAACCTAGACGAACTGTGAGCTCTGTATCAGGCTTATAATTCTACGATTGACGCTGAAATTTTGGTTGAACATTAGAAATTCTATATGAATTAGAGTATGTTAAATACTTGTACAAGCAAAATAAAAGAAGGATATTATGTATATACCTATTCTCTGGGGCCCCCTCTTTATACAATAAATAATGTGAAATCTACATCAATTTTGATAGTTTTTCAGACACGAGTAAATAAAAACGACATCTTTAAAAAAGTTTCCATAGTTCTGACACATTTCTGTTGCGGGGATAAAGTAATTATTGCTATTCCTAAGAAAATATCACAGCGGAGAATTATCCTTGTTTGTACCCGAGGTAAATAACAGTCATTTAATTATAATGGAGAAGACAAATTAAATTTTTGAATGTTTTTAATTTGAGGAATTGAGCACATTGAGGTACAATTTTCTTTTCCACATCTATACATGTAGGATTTTTTAAAATAAAACACAATAACTATTATATATATTTTTTAAACACAATAACTAGTAAGTAGTTGATGAAAAAAATTGTACCTATATGCTCTCATATATTTTGATCGCTTTACAAAGTGTGGGGGGGGGGGGGCAGAACGAAAATATAGGGATTTGGAAGTTAACAACTTAACAGTGTACCCCTACCGAATTTTTAGTTTTATATCTTGCGTAGGATTTTCTTATTCTGGTAAAAATAGTATTTCATGAAGGTACAATGTCATAGATTACGTTAATGCAAAATTAAGTGTAAAATTCGAATACTTTACAATTTTTATTTTTTGTAATTCTACCGAGGGACCATATGGCCCAATATTTTTTGAACGCCCATTGTTGCTCAGGTGGGCGATGTGGCCCCATGAGCCTCTTGTTAGCGTTTAAGCTTCTCTCCTTTTATTTAAATTTTTACCATTTTGGAACAAAGTAATAAAGGTAATTTTTTTACAAAAACTATCATAGTCATTAAACACCAATATATTCTCTCTCTCTCTCTCTCTCTCTCTCTCTCTCTCTCTCTCTCTCTCTCTCTCTCTCTCTCTCTCTCTCTCTCTCTCTCTCTCTCTCTCTTAGCAAACACTCTTCTTATTGGAGATAACAAAGATGATCCATTAATGATGCACTTCATGATCATGAATCAGAAATACGTTGTAGAATACAATAAGTTTATGTATAATGCACCTTTTACCATTTAGACTCAAGTATCATAAAACCAACGTGACTATTGAATGCAATTTATATATAATTGTATGATGAACCGTTTTTTGTTGTACTCTCAGAAGAGTTTGATGGTCATAACTGTATGAACCCAACATCTGATACAGCAATATGTTGACGTTGTCATTAAAAAGAAATGTGGTTTTTAATAATTTACGTCCTTTAATGTAACGCAAGCAGCCAAACTCGGTTTTTCTATCAAGATGTTATGTACAGTAAAACACGCTTATAACGAAGTCCCAGGGATGGCCAATTTAACTTCGTTATAAGCGTAATTCGTTATATCCGTCAAGTTTACAACTTGAAATAGAGACTTTGGGAATGAAATTCACTTCGCTGTAAGCGTCAACTCATGATATGCGTGTTCGCTTTAACCGTGTTTTACTGTATATACATCTGTAAAAAATGAATACCGTGACGTATAACTAGGAATCATCATGGTTTTTTTTTATCAATGAATAATTTAATTCTGGTTGTAACGCGCTTTCTAAATGGTCAAAAAATTATTTTATATCGTATAAAGAATATTGCCTACGTCATTGTAAATATAACGTCAAAAATGTATCAATACGACTGACGTTACTTTTGATTTTTTTTTTACAATTTTACGCCATTTTAAAGGTCAAATGACCGTTTTTATCTACAATGAAGAGTAAAAAAATTAAATTATTAGCAATGAATTCAATATTCATTAGTTTTATATGATATAAAATGGTTTGAAACGGATTGTACTTTTATATTAACCGCTTTCCGGTTTATAAAGCGTAAACTGCCTCAAACCATTTTATATCGTATAAAAAAAAATATTGAATTCATTCCTTAAAAAATTTAATTCTGGTTGTAGCGCGTTTTCTGATTGGCTAAAAAAATTATTTTATTTCGTGTAGAGAATGCTGCCTACGTCATAGTAAGACTAACGTCAAAAACCGTTTTCATCTACAATGAAGAGTACGTAAATTAAATTATAAGCAATGAGTTCATAAATCAAAGAATAAATAATGAATTATTAATGAATGAATATCATAATGTATCATTATGAATAACCATGTTCTTTTTATCAACAATAAAAAATATGTGGAATGAATAATCAATAAAGATACGTAAATATATAATTTACAAATATATATATATCGCATATCTAGATGAAATGTTTCTTAAAAATATTTATTTTTTTAAAGTCTTATATAAGTGTAAATTATGATAAGGAAATTTGTATGGTTTATGAATTATATTGTGAAATTTGTGGGGTTTTTTTTACACTTATATTTAATTACAACTTAAACTAACTATGGCCTAACATTAAAAAAAATCTGCTTTCTATAAAAAGTCTTTAGGTCCCCTCATTTGGTTGTTATAGTTGAAAATCATAAATAGAAACAGATTGAATAAAGTCATATACATGTTTAATCAATAAAATGCTCTATTTGGTGATTCATGAATTAGATATGAAGGTTGTAACATTGCATAAAAATACATAAACCGAGTAAGTCAGTTAAGTAGATTTATTTTGAAATAACTCTACTTTAATAACTCCCGTGAATCATTAAAAGAAGATTTATTTTTATAATTCTCACATCTGCGTTTTAATAATTTGAATAATAGATTGAAAAAACTGAGTAAAAGTAACTAAATCATTGGAAATGTACATCAGTTTGTTAGGTTAACGAAATATCTAGATTGTATTGTATGGGTAATTGAGTCTATAAATATTTGCAGTCCATTTTATTTCTGTCCACGTGAGTAATAATACAACTTAATGGCAAAGAATCCCTAGGTGACTCCCTTTAACATGAAGGCATTGCATAATCTCTCTCTCTCTCTCTCTCTCTCTCTCTCTCTCTTTCTCTCTCTCTCTCTCTCTTACTTTGCAGTTGTGCACTTGAACGGGTTTTTTTATTATGATTTTGTATACTTCCTTGTAAAAATGGCGACTAATTAAAACGATCGTGATGAATAAAAAGATTTATTTTTCAAAATTAATAGGATGACTGTTTGTTCTGTTATAGAAAAATACAGTATCCAAATATATTTAGCCAGCATGATTAAGGATTAATAAAATCACAGATTAGCATTACTATTTAGGTTACTGACAAGCATCATTTATTTGTAGTTTAATTGGACTTCCTTGTTCATTAACTAAAACAGAGTATCTTTGTATAGGGTGCAACTAAATATTAAGACCTAATTAGTTTTGTTTTGACTTAGACTAGACAGATAACTCTGCGATTAAAACACATTCCTTGAGTTTTCTTTAGACGGAAAGTAATACTACCACTTAGATGGACACTAAGACTTTGAAACTTTTATTATATTTTCCGTTTCGATAGATAAAAGATGGCCTTTGAAAAAATATTTTTCGTCATTTAATTATGTTGCTAAATGAGATGTATATTGGTTATGGTGTATATTGGTTATGGTTTATGAATGTTATAAACGGACAGGTATCAGCAACACATATACATGTTAAAAGTATCACGTGAACAGACCGTGAATCCACTCACGATGCTTAATCGTGTATCTCGTCATGGTTTCCGCCACGGTGGTCACATGATCATTAGGTTTTTGTTTGGAGGTTCGGTAATTTTGTTCCATTTGCGACATTTAGGTTGCACCATCTGTTTGTCAGGATAATGCTTGTAAAGGTGCAAAACAATTAACCGAGTTAGTTTTTGTTTTTTTGGTTGTGTGCACATATCTTGTTCTTTATCTTAATTTTTATGAATGTACATAAGGAATAAGGATTCTTTCTTTGAGTATTATGAGGTAATAATTTCGGTCGGGGCGTGATCAAATCCAATAAAGCCCGAAGGGCTTTATGATAGATTTGATCACGCCCCGACCGAAATTATCACCTCATAATATAGGATAAGTTTATAGGATTAAACGCGTTACTTGAGTCTTCTTTAGAAGTTGAGTAACAATACCACTTGAATGGCATCTTAGACGTTTTTTTTGTCTCTTTATATCAAAGGATTACACATTTGAAGGCTTTTCACTAAACTGTTTATTTTGTATTATTTTCTTAGAATTCTTTTGCATACTGAGATGTATTAACACTCTAAGGTGTTTTTCCATTAAAATATGTGATTTTTAAATACTTCTACATGCAACAACTAATTACTGCGTATAAATTTACATGTAATTTACATCAGTAGTTCCAAAAACAGCGATTTCTATGTTATCGATAAAGGAGGTTGGCACCTTAAAAAATAGTAATGTCAATCATCCGAAAACAACCTTGCTATAAAGATGGGAACCTACAATGTTCATTTATTTAATTTGTGACCCATGTCACATCTCATTTTGTGGGAATATAGGCCCCAAACAGAAATGATAATTTTTCTGACATTTTTGCTAAATGTTGATATGGAAATGGATCATTTGAATAAATCAACCAAATGTTTAGAGTTTGAACTATCGTTCAGTTATGATTTTAATACAGTATGACGTTGAACATATGCTGTGAATATAAAAGTAAATCTAGGTCAACGTTTAAAAATTCTTGCTTTACTAATGGCTTTAAAGGCCAGTACATAAAAAAAACACAATAACAGATGTAACAACATTTTGGAGTTATCATAACGCAAATGAAAAAAAAAATATGGTAATGTCATCTTTCCAAAACCTTTGCATACAAATATACAAACATTTAATGTCTCATTTTAAATAAAACAAATAGTGGTCACATCTAGAAAATTTAAGATATAGCATGAATTTTAGGCCAAAATTGGAGTTAATGTTTTCTTACTTCTGTGAAAAGTTAGCTAAATATGTTAACAAAATATATCGATATTAATATCGAAATATTGTTTAAATACGTTTTCAGAACACCATACATATATTGAAATACACAAATTAGCTAGATGTTTGGTCTGCGCTGAAAATTAGGAAGCTAAAGTAACAGCACTCTAAAACTAGTGAGTTATGAAAATTGTTCATTTCTTTCTTGAAAACTTTCCGCCCCAAAATAAGGCCCCTAACTAAACTCTGTAAAAATGTAATTTGTTTAAACAGTTTTATTTAATGAAAAAAATATTTGACTTCGTGAAATACAAATATTCAAATAGAAGTAATATGTGATGCAGAATTTTAAGACTAAAGGTTACCCAAAATGGCTACCCAAAACCTAAGGAGCGAACCTCTTTAATAAATATATATTTTATACATGTTGTCAAAACACAATGATTTACAATTATTCAACAAAAATATTGATTTTATGTTATAAGCAAAATTTAAAGAGTTATTTTTCGTTGATTATATTTTCATGCTCATCGATCTCAACGCAAAAGTCTTTGTAATAACCAGTTTCAACCGGGTTTATTAAACAGCTGTTCTTGCTGTTACTTATTAACTGCCTTCATGATTTGCAATTTATATTGATTTATTTAAGTAAGTAATTGCTTTCAAAAGTGGAATGTAAAAATAGGCATTAAATGATTTATTTTTGACGTCGTCTTGTCAATAACTGCCGTCAGTCACAGGGCGAAAAACAATCTTTAAGCAAGTCCTTAAAGGTGGCTTAAAGGTGGCGTAAAGGTGGCTTAAAGGAGATACAATTTTTAAGCCACCTTTAAGCTGAGCTTATAGGTCCTTAGTGTCCAAACTTCTTTAAGTCGCCTTTAAGCTACCTTTAAGCCACATTTAAGCATCTTTAAGTGGCATTTACGCTCCCTCTAAGTTGTCTTTAAACCATCTTTAAGTTCCCTTTAAGTCAGGTTTGATCAAACTGAACAATAAAAACATGTTTTAAATGCAAAAGCTCTTTTATAGGGAGGGGAGGGGGTGATCCGAGTGATGATATAATTTCCAAGGAAGGGGAGGGGATGTTCCAGGCGGTTTTATTTTTCGTGCCATTAAACACATATCGCTATCATCAACACCGCTCCGATGGACACAGATTGCCGTTATAAAACTCTTTATTAATTTTTTTTTCAAAATTATTCAAAATTATTGGAGGGGTGAGCGCAGTCTCTGTATCTAAATTTGTGTATGAAATTATATTTAATTATGTTTGTTTCCTATTATAAATTAATCGGTGAAATCTCTCTCTCTCTCTCTCTCTCTCTCTCTCTCTCTCGCTCTGTCTCTCTCTCTCTTAAATCATCCGGTTATTAAACAAAATAAAGATAATGAACCAAAACTGCATGACTTAATTTAATAATCGGTTGAAGGTATGTATTTTTTTCGATTTTAATTATTTCTGAGTCTAATTCTAGATCTGCTAGATACATGTTAAAGATGAAAATACTCTCAACTGCCTTTGTTATATCGGGCAGGATATTACTGCTTTCTTTGTCTAGACATAGTTTTGTTCGTTTGTGTATATCTAATTAGAGTCTATTGTTTGTCAAACTTAAGAAAACCCCCGGAACTAACACAGAATATACAAGATATACAAAACAGTTGTGTCTTATGCCCAGGTGCATGTTTGTGTATATCTAATTAGAGTCTATTGTTTGTCCAAGTTAAGAAAACCCCTGGAACTAACACAGAATATACAAGATATACACAACAGGTGTGTCCTGTGCCCAGGTGCAAGTCAGTGTTTCTAAAGGCGTTGAATCTTAGTATGTACGTGTATACGATAATTCTAGTGAATAAAAGTTTATTTACATTTGTAATTCATTTTCAAAGAATTATTTACCAACTCTGTGTTTTAA
The DNA here is from genome assembly GCA_015776775.1 of Magallana hongkongensis. Lineage (NCBI taxonomy): Eukaryota > Metazoa > Mollusca > Bivalvia > Ostreida > Ostreidae > Magallana > Magallana hongkongensis. Next base: position 728,534 of record VIAA01000017.1, read on the forward strand.
AAATGTTACGTCTATAAATTAAAGATACATGTATGTAAGAGTAAAATCTAGAGGCTAATTAATTCCTGTACCGGTGATCATAAATAGAGGTTAATTGTTAAAATATAAGTATAAGAGTAAATATGTCACATACCCGGCCTGGTATATCTTACAATTGTATGTACAAGTATATGTATACATCATTTGCAATTGCCAAATGCAGTAAATACGTCATCCGTTATTGGTAAAATTGTTTGTAATAGAATTGATAGTCTAAAAATCATGTATACAAGTAAATGTTTAACATACTGGAACGGCGCCGTGATCATGAAAACCGGGGAAATTGCGTAGAACTAATACCCTAATAGTTTCAATGCATTTAATAAAAGAAATGATTTCATCTTCTTCCTTGCATTTCATTTAGCTGTGAATTAGATGAACGTTTATCTACTCGGTTTAAATTTATTTACTAAATGAGCCTAACGGTTTCCATTATGGTATAATATATTTCTTTTCACTGAAGACCAAGTTCCGTATTTCATTCTAAATATATGCATGCATGTTATTTATAAATTAGATATGATTGATTGTTACAATTTGAATGGAAGTCAAAATCTTTTCAAGTAAAAAATACACATTGAATACATTGATTCAATATCCACTGATATATAGAATATAAAAACCTCCATAAATATGTAAGTTGCCGTAGCGCAGAAGAAGCGAGGTGATGCTGGTAAACGAAGGGTCCCGGGTTCAATCCTCGTCTTGGGCGTTTTGATTATTTTCTTTTTTTCATTTTATTTTTTAGAACAAAAACCGTTTTAAATACATTTTCTATTTATATCATATAGTTAATATATTTTGTTGGTAAATTAAGCACAATATTGAATAAAAAGATTTTTTAATGGCTTAAAGGTGGCTTAAAGGTGGCTTAAAGATGGCTTAAAGGTAGCTTAAAGAAGTTTGGACATTAAGGACCTATAAGTTGTCCTTAAAGGTGGCTTAAAGGTGGCTTAAAGATAGTCTTTAAGCTGCCTTTAAGCCATCTTTACGCTTTCTTTAAGCCATCTTTACGCAACACATATAGCTTAAAGGCAGCTTAAAGGTGGCTTAAAGATTGTCTTTAAGCTACCTTTAAGCATCTTTAAGCTATCTTTAAGGAGAACTTAAAGATGGTCATTCATCCTGTGAGTTGAGCAGACAAACTATCATTAGGTGCTAACGCGCGTAATTTAATTTGCCTGCTCCCCTGGCGGCAGTTATTGAAACGAAGACGGCAAAACTATATATCATTCAATGCTATACTAATGCTTGCTTCCAGTACATCAAATTCATCGACGCAGAGGCAACAGTAACACACATACCAGTTAACAGTACAAAAAATTATAAATCCAGTTACGATGTTCAATCTTGTATTTCCTCACTGGTTTCCGCAACGTAGGGTGATCACATGACCAATAGCTTTTTGTTTAGAGGTTTGGTGTTCTTGTTCCATTTGCAACGTAGAACTTGCTCCACCAATTAGAGAATAAGCAGTTTAGCTGCATGTAAATATATAAAGCACTTAAACAAGTAAATGTTTCTTTGGTTTTGATCATTTATCTTGTTTTCTCCTCAAAAGTAATCCGATATATATATTTAACTAAAATGTAGGCATTGTTTACATACTCTCTCTCTCTCTTTTTCTCTCTCTCTTTCTCTCTCTCTCTCTGTTTTTTTTTCTTTTTTTTAAACTGTTTTACAGTTAAAGGTTTTTTTTTAATTTGTATACTTCCTTGAAAAATGGCGACCAAATGAAACCATACCGATTAATGAAAATATTTTACTTTTTTATCTTGAAAGGATAAATGTATGTTCTGTTATAGAAAACAAAAGGTACCCATGTATTTCCAGCCAGTATGATAAATGATTATTAAGGTTAAAGATTAGTATTGCAATGTAGGTTACTGATGTAACAGACAAGCATGATTTAATTTGTATTTGTAGTTTGATTGGACTTCCCTGTTCATTTACTAAAACAGAGTATCTTTGAATTAAAATATTGAAAAAATATAAAGACCTATATAGTTTTGTTTTGACTTAGACTAGACGGATAACTCTGCGATCATAACACATTCCTTGAGTTTTCTTTAGACGGAGAGTAATGCTACCACTTCAATAGCAACTTAGACTTTGAAGTTTTTATTATATCAGTTTCCGTTTCTTAATCTAAAGGATACAATACTAGTGTCCTTTGACAAAATAATTTTTTGTATTTGTGTCATTGAATCATGTTGCTTAATGAGATTTATATTGGTTTTGGATTTCGTATTTAGAGTATCACGTGGACAGTTCGTGAATCCAATAACGATGCTTAATCATGTATTTCTTCATGGTTTCCGCAACATATGGTGGTCACATAATCATTAGGTTTTTATTTGGAGGTTCGGTAATTTTGCTCCATTTACGACTTTAGCTTGCACCATCTGTAAGGCATGATAACTGCCTGTAAAGGTGTAAAACAATTAAACAAGTAAGTTGGTTTTTTCTTTTGGTTTTGGTTGTGTGCACATATCTTGTTCTTTAACTTAATCTTTTACAAAAAAAAAAATTCTTCCCGTACAAATTTATGCTTCCTGAAAAAAATTAAACGAAAAACGTATTTCTTTGCAATCATGACCAGGAAAGTGTAAAAGAAGAAAACACGAAATTATACATCACAATATTTTAGTTTTTCGTCTTTTAGTTCTTTGAAAAGCATCTTTTTAGATGGATGACTGTTTACGGCTGTGTTCTGTAACCAATTAATATTGCAGCATATGTTAGCGATCTGCACAGGGGCTTCAATTTATTTTTTGCTCACAATCACTTCCCCGTACAGAAAATGAAAACTCATTAGAAGAGTCATTGTTTTTTGGCAGGATAGACTGCATGCTCTAGCATAAACTGTATCAGTTGAGTGTCATTAATGTTTGTTTTTGTGCACGATGAGGAGTAATAATACCGCGTACATGAAAATGGTAACTAAGGAACTTTAAGAGACCCCCTTTAACCAAAAAATGTTTGGTATTGATTTCTCTTTCTCTCTCTGTCTCTCTCGATCGTCCACCCTCCACCTCAATCATTCCACCCCACGTGTTTAGAACCAAGGACTTTCCTCTTTTTTTCTTTAAATTATCTTTTCATGACATATTTATAATCTCATTTATACATTCATTGCACAAATGCTCAATATTTTGACAAAAAATCATATCCTCTATCTAGATGACAACAGGGTTGCAAACATCCTATATTTGAATCTAAATAGGTATCCTTAAAAGCTATGATAAAACTCGGTTCATTCTTGAGGCTTGCTACCACATTTTTTTTCATACTTGCATTGTTTTCTAGTAAACATGATTATTCTTAACGGACATAGTAGTTAGTGTGAGATAAGACAACCCGTTGCCCAATGGCGGGTTAAAAACCTATTCAGACATCAGATCCCTGTTGTGCAAGCACAGTATTAACACGGACATTTTTGAAAGCCCCATTGTGGGTCGTACCTACAAAATATTGGGCAACACGTCTTGCTGCACGGATAAATGTATCTCATTAGTTGTAAGATTTGCTCTTAACAATACATTGAGGAAACACGTGACCTCTGCAGAAGAATCATCAAACCCGCTCGACCATAAAGAACAAGAAAATCAAAGAGCCCGTCGGGGAACATTTTAGTATGAGTGGTCAAAAATGGGAAGACATGACAAGAGTGAATATTAACCATAATCCTCAGTGGAACTCGCAATAATTGTGTTTATCGACTATTAAAATTTTAAATTATTATAATTATATAAACATCTATTTAAAAGTAATGTAAACAATACCATATGCAATGTATCGAAAAATAATTCTTGATTCAATCTTATGATTTTTAGTCTTTATTTGTTTATTTACTTTATTTTTATTTGCTAACGGGATAAAAATGTCTCTATCAAAGTATAGATCAACCGTGCAGACCACAAATCTTGCTTGGTTAGCCCGAATTATCTTCGGCCCCTGCACTGACGTACTTCAAGATGTTCTCAAGAAAAATATGAATCCGTCCGTCTTGCCTGGCAAAGTTAAAACTTTTTTGGCAAAATTTAAAAAGTCTCCATTTACCAAAGAACAAAAAACGATCCTGTACACAGGAAATTATTCGGACTTTGACATAACTTTACTTTACACGTTGTTTCGTAATATCTGCACATTTCCACCACATTCAAAGCAGTGGGGTAATGTTCTGAATCCAGGAGATAGAAGCGAATCAGCCAACATAGAAAGGATTCGTTTATTAAGAAACAAATATCAAGGCCATTATTCGAGTATATCAATTTCAAGCTCTGACTTTAATCAAGAATGGCAAGCTATTTTTGATATCGTTAAAGAGTTGGAAATGTATTTAGGGACATGCACTGTTTATCAGGAGGAGGTGAAGAAAATAACCCTGTACTGCATGGACCCAGAACAAAAAACTAAATATATCGAAAAGCTACTGGACTTCAATAAAAAACTTGACGACATATCAGGTAATTATATTCAAGCTTTAAGACGTGCAACACGTTTGATCTTATTGCTGGTAGCAGTTGTTACTATTTTTTAATGATAAGTCAGGAACATTTTATTTTTTGATTGACAGTAAAAATTGAAAATACCTGTGTCTGCAAAAAAAGAAAAGGTAGGAGGTATTTTTCGTATCAGAAAAACAATTTTTTTTTAAGCATGAAACGCAGAGATCAAGTAACACCGAAAAGTCTAGCTCCCAGAGCTGAACTTTAAAAGAACTTTTTTTATCATTTTTGCGTGACGTCTGTATGTCTGTCATTTCTTATCTCTGTATATATTTAACATTTTCAACTCCTCAAAAAACACTGAGTCAATTTTAAACCAACATTGACACAATCTATCCTTGGCTGAAAAAAATTCTAGCTCAAGTGTTTTTTAAATGTCAGACCCTCCTCCAAGGGAATGTTATTGACGATTATTTCAAAATTGCTGGCATATCTACACAAATCTACTTCTCAAAAACCATAGATACTTTTGTGAAAGTATTATTATGCAGTATAGATTCAATTTGCTCAAATAATAATCCGGTTGGTGATGTTAAAAACAACGTGAATCGGGGGTTTTTTTTTGGAACAAATTGAAAGAATTCTTTAAAGGTGGGTTTTTTTAAGAAACATTAGGCCAGAAAAGTTAAAACTTGTGTACAATCATTTTCAGATAATGTTAATCTAAGTGTGTTTAAATATTGACCCCTGTGGTAGGGTATGATTATAATAAGTGATTTTACATAGGAAGAGATAGTGAAAAAAAAAATTTCTTAGATTCTAACCATCATATTGTATTTTCAATTCTAAATTGTTGAAACAACACCGGTGCCCACAAAGGAGCTCAATACTTAACATACGAATATGTACAAAGCAGTCTAAAAATATTTTAGATATAGTCTACTACATGTCTCTAGTATTTATTTTACGTTAAACTTATTGAACCTGTGTTGATCAAAGTTATGATCATTATTGTTCAGGTGAGTGGTGTTGCCCTAGGGCCTCTTGATATAAAATAGTGTTTGTCTTTTGTACAAAAAAGCTACAATTCATTAAATATTACTAATGTTTAAATAATTGCATTTTATTTGACACTCTTCTGTGATGATAGCGTTGGCTTATGCGCTTTTTAAGGTTTCACAGCATGTTAAACTAATACATCTTGGAAAAGCTTTCACCCCATTTTATTTTCTTTATAAGATATGATCTTTCAAAAGTACTATCCATTTTGCAGTTTAAAATACAATGGGGTCAAGTTCAGTATAAGACAAATATAGTTTCCAGAAAAAAATTAAGAATAAATTGGTTTGATGTGTACATTTAAAATCCCTAAAGTTCAATTCTAGTCAAAAACAAGTTCACACACTCACTGTTTAATAAGTAAATTGGTTTTTGCGAACATTATTTGCCATTTTTATCAAAATGTGAAATAATTGATATATAACTTAATAAAATAACTTTAATATATCATTATCTATCAATCCATATTTACGGGTTGACAGGTCGGCAGGTCAACCTGTCAACTCGTCTACCTGTCAACCCGTCGACCCGTCAACCTGACTGCCCCGTCAACCTGTCTACCTATCAACCGATTTACCTGTCAACCCGCTGACCTGTCTACTAGTCCATCGCTTAATCTATTAACCTGTTCATCCTTCAATCTTTTAGATGAGCCATTAAACTTTCAATAATAATCACTGCATAAAAACTATCAAAATTAATAATGTATCACTACCCAAAAATGATAATTAAAACAAAAGATTATAATGTTGTTTGTATTGCTATACAAATCAACACGATTACAATTAATTTTAACGCAAAAAACAACTACTTTTGTCTTATTCTGTACTTAAGGTGGCTCTATACACCCACAGTTTATTCCAATTTTCAATAGAAGACCACAAAACATTTACTTTTCAAATATTAAAATGATGATAGGGATACTATAGGTATTTTAAAAGAATTTTCAGATGTTTTTTCGTGTTTTTGTGAAACGATTTTTAAAAAGTTAACTATTAAGAAATTGAGAGAAATTTTTTTGTCATATGATGGATATTTCCTGCGGACACCTAAAATAAATATAATACTTTTTAACATTCAAAAATTTTAGTATTGAATTTTTTTTTAGCATTTCCCCAAAACATAATTTTTCATATTTTCTCACTCTATTGACAAATCATCTGAAAAAGCTGCTTGATGTTATAAGAAAATGTATTTTAATAACAGTGACATAAAAAATTTAAATAAAAATCACTGCAAATAAACGCAAAAAATATTTTGAATTTTATTTGGTGTGAAAGTTCCTCAGGTAAGAGTTATCGTTTCTAAGTCCCAGAGCCCAAACATCTCGGGGACTTTTCATATTTGAGTATATTGATAAATACATACACATTTCATAATAGTCCTATATAAGTGAATTTATTCGCTTTAATGCAAAACAAAGTCAAATAAATTAAGGGGAAAATTAACTTATAGGATTTATGTATCCCAACCTGAGAGGAATTCAAAGCCACCCTCCCATCCCCGTATGATGGTTAGGAACATCTGTTAATATTAACGTGGATTAAAGTATATTATACATGTAATTAAAATACTTTCACCGGTTTAGAATTTTTTTTAACAGTATTCAAACAAAAAAATACGTTTTAGAAAATTTTGGAAAGTTAAAAATTTTATTGTCCCCAACGGGTTTCGAACTTATGAACTACAGGTTTATAATTAATCCACTAACCCACTGAGCTACGCTGTAAGATATCGAAAATCGGAAGGAAACTATTTAAAAAGTTATACTTGATTTTATTGTTTTTTACGATAAATGATACGACACAACGTGAAGGTGTCACATTACTTGTAAGTAATGATTTTTCCAATTAACAAATTAAATCTAAGGCTATTCATTTAACAAATTTTTTAATAGAGCGGCCCCCATACAATTCGCCTCAATTTAAATCAGCCAGTACCGGAATTGCATGCTTCCAGATTTACTTTTTTGCGTACTGCGTCATCAAAAAGTGGTGTATAGAGCCACCTTAAGCCATACAATGTATATCTATTTTTAAAATTGTTTATAAAAATCTAAATTATCACTTGTATAAAAATAAAAGTTCATAATACTGAGCTCACACACTGCTTCAATATGATACATCAGTTTTCATAGAATCACGATCTCTACCGTCCTGACCATGTTAAATAAATTCGTCGATTATGAGTGTTCAAATCTATATGCAACTTTCAAATTCATTAAATATTCATGAAACGGATTTGACTTCCAAAATATGCAGAAACATTATCGAAAATACAATTTATCATACTTAAAAATCATTAATACAATTTTCAGAATTATTTGATAGAGAAGTTTCCAGGTGGAAAGAAGATGATAAAGTTTTTTGGAAACTCACAACTTTCCAGCAATGTTTAATAAGGTGGTCGAAAAACCTTACGTGACATTTGTTGGTGTCCCAGGCTCGGGAAAATCAGTCACGGCTCGTCACATAGCCCTGAAACTACAGGAGGAAGGATATTATATCCTACCGATAAAAGATATCAGCGAAATTGAAACTCACTGTATTCCAGAAATCCTACATGTGTTTGTTATTGATGATGTGGTAGGAGTTTTTGGGTTAGACGAGTCTGAGTTCAATAAACTATGTAAGTACGAAAGTATAGTGAAAAAGCCTGAGATTAAAAAAACGAAAGTTCTTATGACATGTAGAGAAGTGGTTTATAGAAATGAATATCTATCAAACACATTTTTATCAGGGAGTGCGAATGTAGTCAAGCTTCACAGCGACGAGAATTTATTAACTGAGGAAGACAAATGAGATATGCTTGCCATGTACGATTTAGATAAACAACTTTTATCTTCAATCGATTTGTCCTTAACATCAAAAATGTTTCAATTTCTATGTAAACTGTATAAAAAGGAATTAAGAAATTATGGAGCATCTTTTTTCATGTCCCCACATCCCTGCATTTTGGATGAATTGGACAAAATGAAGCAACGAAACAAAATACAGTATGCCTCTCTTGTTTTGTTGATTTTCAATGATAGCAAACTATCCGAATCTATTTTAGACGATGATAGAAGTAGCGATAGATCTAGTAGTTTTCAGGCGAAAAAAATCAGTGTACTGAAACGATGTAAGGTAGACCGCGAAACAAACAGTTTTAGATTTATTGATGCATTGTCGAATATGGAAGGGACCTATACAAACAAGTTTGATAGTGAGTACACCTTTATTCACGATTCCATTTTTGAAATCGTCGCATGCCATTTTGGTCGTCAGTTTCCAGAGCTTATGATACAATACATGACTAATGATTATTTTGCTAATTATATCAAAGTAGACGGGAACGAATCTGAAAATAGAATAAGTGAAAATGAGAATGTAAGGCAAGTGGATTATGTATAATAATTCCAGAATCACACTATCAGATGCTTGCAGAACGTTTGTTTAGAGACGTAGAAAATGGTGAGATGCTTGTCTTTGAAAATGAAGCACTGAAACATCCGTCTGTACTTCAGACTTTCATTGACGTAATCGCGAGGAAGTTGTATAGAAAACTTTATTCCATATTTCTTTCTGAGTTGAAGGAAAACAATTATTTTCGGTCACAGATAAAAAAAAAACAAACAAATAGGTGAAGAACTTTATCCGATTTTGAAACTTTTGTTGGATCGCGTTAGAGCAATTAGCTGGGTGATATATTGTGGGCATTATCAGATATTGCAGTGCACAATAGATCAAATTGTAACAGAAAATGGAAACGTCAATGATCTTTTTCAAAATTCCTACAATAAAGATGGTGAAGAAAAAATGGCATATGATATTGTAGATGTTGAAAAGGGGGCCGTCATGACAGCAAGTGACTCGGATATTGAATCAGATATAGAAAAAGTAACTGTTGAACAATTTCGCCTGCTTCGTCTTGGTTGTTATTCTGCTGATAATACCACTGTAAAAATACTATTAAAGCTCATAGATATTGAAAATATCATAAAATCAGTTCCTTCTTCACAATTTGCAACCTGGGAAATCGAACCCCTTCTTATTGTATGCAAGTATGAATACGATAAAATTGCCCGTGAATTGCGTCAAGCTGCGACAAATATTAATCTGTCCTGGGAATTAAGTAGACCATTTGTAGTTGCATGTGGCAATGGACATTTGAATATTGTCAAAGCGTTAATAAATACCGGGGCAAATGTCAATGACATACATGATAGTGAAACACCTCTTACAGCTGCATGTAAAGCAGGACATGGAAATGTTGTTGATGAGTTGGTTAAAGCGGGGTCTGATATAACATTAGCTGATAAAAAGAAAACACCCCTGATGACTGCATTTGATCATGGACATTCACACATAGTTGAATTGCTGGTAAAAGCTGGGTCTGAACCCATTTTCATAGGTGCACATAAAACATCATGCATGTTTTAAAGGACATTTAGAAAGAGTTGAAAAGATAATTCAATCGGGAACCGATGTCAATTTAAGAGATGGAGTGCTGACACCACTAGTTGCGGCATGTTATATGGGACATTTGAGTGTTGTTAAAGAAATGATAAAAGCTGGAGCTGATGTAAACCTACTCGACGAAGATGTAACGCCTTTAACAGCCGCGTTGCTTGGAGAACATTCAAGTGTAGTTGAAGAGCTAGTAAACGCAGGGGCATGTGTTAATTTAAAAGATAAACATACGATACCAATCATGGTCTCATGTTCTAGTGGCTATGTAAAACTAACTAAAGTGTTAGTTGAAGCTGGGGCTGATGTTAATATTGAACATGAAGGAAAAATACCTCTCACAGTTGCCTGTTCCCGTGGCTACATCAGTGTAGCTGAAGAGTTAATAAACGCAGGGGCTGATGTCAATTTAAAGGGTGGAGACAAAACACCACTATTCATTGCATGTGGTGAGGGAAATCTATCTATAGTTCAAATAATCATAAAAGCAGGAGCTGGTGTCAATTTTGGAGATGGATATGATACACCATTAACGACAGCATGTGATAATGGTGATTTAAATGTAGTTGAGGAGTTGATAAAGGCAGGGGCTGATGTCAATTTAAAGGATGGAGACGAAACACCATTAATCATTGCATGTCGTCAGAAAAATTTATCTTTAGTTAAAATGATCATAAAAGCAGGAGCTGATGTCAATTTAGGAGATGGATATGATACACCATTAACGGCAACATGTGATAATGGTGATTTAAATGTAGTTAAGGAGTTGATAAAGGCAGGGGCTGATGTCAATTTAAAGAGTGGATGCAAAACACCATTAATCATTGCATGTTGTGAGGGACATTTAGATGTTGTAAAACAATTGATAAATGCTGGGGTCGATGTCAATCTCAGAGATAAAAATAAAACACCTCTTAAAACTGCATGTAAAAAAGGACATGTTAACGTTGTTGATGAGTTGATTAAAGCGGGGGCTGATATAAATCTAGCTGGTGAAGAAAAAACGCCACTTTATTTCATCACGGACATTCATATATAGTCGAATTGCTGGTCAAAGCTGGGTCTGGGGCAATTTCCAAAGGTGGATCTGAAACATCACTGACAATTGCCTGTTTGAAGGGACAATTGGAAGAAGCTGAAAAGATTGTTTAAGCGGGAACCGATGTCAATTTAAGAGATGGAGTCCTAACACCACTAGTTGCGTCATGTTATATGGGACATTTGACAACATAGTTTAATTCAGAAAACCTGCTTTTTCTAGCAATTTTCAGACAGCATTATGCTCTAATTTAACTCTACCAACAATTATCTGAGGATATCATATCAACCCGGTATTTGTATTGTTCTATTATATTCACTCTTAATTATAGGCATCAGGTACAGTATACATGTGTACACGTCTAAAATATGAATCTAAATAATGTGGAATCATCATCTGTCGTGGGGCACCGATGTTCATGGCTTTTGTGGGTAACCCTTGCCCACAAACTTCAATCCCCTCGAAAGTATATACAAGCATTTGTTGACAACTATTTAAATTATCACGAGTACAATACCATCGAAATTACGTCGTCACGAACCAGAAAAAAATTGAGTATTCACAAACATTGACCCCATCGATTAAAAAAAATCCACAGTATATGATTTGATGTGAAATACTGTGGTTTCATTAATATTCAAGAGTATCAATTTTCGTGGATAAATTGAGAATCACAGTTTCAAGGACATGTAAATTCGTGGCCAATGACAATTGCATTTCAATGAACATTTAACTTAACAACGAAATCCACGAAAGTTGGTTTTCAACGAATATTGATGAAACCACAGTAGTAGTTTACATTATTTCAGGTTTTTTTATTCAGAAAGGTGGAGTTACATTTTACCTTAACATTGTAAAACATTTTTATCACCAGCTGATTATTAACATGTACATGGATGATTATTTTGTCCATTCTTTTATTAATATGATGCAAACAAAAATGTGTTGTTTATTTTTAATGTGAAAACATTTCAAATCTTATGTGCATTATGTATCATTAAGATGATCTTCCAATACCATTGATACCATAGTGACATAGATTGTCGTTTATTTTTTCTTCCTGAAAACTGATTTTTATGTTTTCTCTATGATCAATGCATGTATTAAATGAATGTAGAGTTCATGTACGTACATGCATTTTTATTTTTTATTTTTGATTAAATCAAATATGTTTCAAATATCTTCAACTTAATTATGCTTGTTCATTTTTATACAATTGCAAAGAAATTGAAATTGTTCCATTTCTTGTTTATTTATTCAAAGGTAATTACCTTGTTTATTACCTTGTTTCATAGTTGTAATGCCTTTTCATTTATAAACCATGTAATAAAAAATATTGAAACCATAACATGTGTTGTACATACGTGATATTACCTCGTTTCAATATTATGTTGTTATGCACGGATATGGACACTAATTAATGGCTAGACAAATAACAAATTGATGTTGTTCACCTTATAAATATGTATAACGTTACAACTGTACGGTTAACAGAACTGTTAATAATCTCTAAATGTTGTGTTTAAGGTGTTGTTGGTAGACAATGCTGTACTCTTTAATATTTATTTCTTTGATTCTTTGTAAATAAAATGATAAAAGAAGATGCAATCTTTCTAATTCTTTTGATTATATTGAAAATATATTAAATAATTTAGTCAAACTGGATAGTGTCACTTTGCTTATTACCAAAGTCTTTAACCCTGGAAAATAATCATTTACACTAAAAAAAATAATTGATTAGTACAAGCATTTCATTTTCTTTAACTTTTGAATTACAAATATTGGCTTTTATCATGATCTTAAATGACATGTGCCAGCCCGCATCAGCAAAACTTTAACCATTAATAAAATGAAAGAAACAAAAACAACAACAAAAACTATAACAAAATGACAAACAAAACAACACATCATAAAAAAACAGCAAACAAACAAACCTGTCTAAGTGTGTAGAAAATAAACCAACTAGTTGACGGGTTTTTTTTATTACAAAATCGAAGAAGAAAAGGGACAACAATTGCATTCAAAAAGGCAGCAATATAAATCAACAAGGAGGTCGTTAGATCACGTTGTTTTCTTAACAGCAGTACTGTATAAAAATAATGGAATAAAGGTATACAAATACATATGTTTTACTTTACAGTAAAAAGTCCCCATGCATCTGCACCCGCATCCAATTCATCATTAGAGTCGGACCTCTTGGTTGAATATGAAGTCTCTTATTTAGCTTACTGTAATTATTGTATCGGCAGATCTTCATTTAGGAAGCACTATGTGCAATGTGCAGGAAACACTCCTGTTGATCGTATTGTGATTCTAATATAAGCATTAACCTGTACGTAAAATCAAACAAAGCAATTTAATACATGCACATATACAGGTAACTCTTGGAGGGTCAAACTTCGATTGTTCGGAGTTCTTGATCGCTGGAAGTGAGTTTCAGGTCCTGATATTTGCCAATATAACAAAAGAAATTTACTCTTAATTTCTCGAACCCTTTATCTCTCAAAACTCTTGAATCCTCGAAGTCAAACTACAGGTCCCGTTATAGCCCTATTTCCTCGGTCCCATGGACTTTGAGCCATCAAGAGTCATCTGTATGTACAATGGTTACAAATATATAAATTGTGTGTGTTTGGGAGGGAAACAGTTGAAATTGACACCCCTCAAAAACCAGTGTCAACCGACTCGAAACTTTTGAAATTGCCACCCCTCGAAAACCATTGTCAACCGACGATTTTCGAGGGGTGTCAATTTCAACTGTTCCCCTCCCAAACAGGCACTATTTATTTCATCAAACTGAATGTCTTACTTTTAGACATTTTTTGGGGGCTTTTCTATAGAAATGGCGTGAATTCTACGGCAAATTGTATGCGTATAATTTACGTGCATGTTAAAATACGTTGTGTTACCCGTTGCCAAGTGTGTTGCTTACGCTGAGGGTAATGAAACGGATTATCAATCGCGTCTTAACCAATCAGATTTCAGTATTTAACATGAAAGTACAATAAGAGAAAATGTCACACTGACACACAAAAGCCTGTTTAATCACATTCCAATTTAGAAAACAAGGGGGAGACTGATACTGTAGCCAATTATTATGAAAAAAAATGTCTTCGTTAGAAATTATTCCCTAACATTCACTGAACAGTAAACTGCGGGACCCGCTACAAAACGTATAAACATGTAAGACATATGATATTATAAAAGCTATTCATATTCAGAGCATAAGTTTTAAATAGATTTTTAACTATTAATATATGTGTGGACTAGCACATAAACCATCTTATGTTTTAAGTATCTGATAGTGTGAAGTATTTTGCTTCCTGTCAGTTGTTCACTATATGTTATATATACTCATTTACTTTTTCATACCGGAAGTATACAATGGGTTTATGTAGGATATGCATACTATGCCAAAATATTTACAGTTTCCTGTGTCTTTGCCTGTGATAACAATACGTATTGATGTTGTACTATATAACTCCTAAAGCCAAATTGAGGCGCCAGTAGGGTTTGCTTATTAATATTTAAATGTTCAATCGTAAAATGGTTTAAAATTATATAAGTAACTCTTGCACTATGTACATGTATACGAGGTAATCTGTCCTCCATGTGTTTCAGTTTATATAACTTTTCCCGACCTTATAAACCGTATTCCCAACTTGTCACAGGGTCGTAAAGATATAACGATCGAAGTCTGGATTCGTGCTTATGTATGCTTTTATATGATATAAGAAAGGAAACCTGGAAAACACAGAAAACACATTCACAGCACAACACACACACGTTGTAAAATGGCAATTACATGTACTACATATCTTTAACTAAATTACAAACACAATGGTTTTCCCAATTATAATACCGGTGATTAACTGACAGTATCACTGAATATGATGTTACAATAATATGTTTAACAGTGATCAGGTATCCAGGACTTTAAATAATAAATGGAATATATTGAATCTTTGAAGATCAGGAGTACATTTGTTCATGAAACTAACGCCGTAAAGGGTAGAATCTGTGGGTACTGGATTTGGCGGGACTTGCGCTTATATTGTGAACGAAGTTAATAACACATGCATATTAATGACTTAAAAGTCGTCTGTCATTGGTCAATGAGACATATATACCTGCAGGCATGTTCACGAAGCTATCTTAGGACTATGGTATGTCCTAAGTACATCTTAGGATACGTCTTAGTCTTAAGTCTGTTTCTCGAAGCTCTCCTAAATTTAGGAACCGCCATAACTTTGTCCTAACTTTAAGACATCACCTACCTTGTCCTAAGACCATCCTAAAGCTATAAAATCACGTTTTTGGGTATATGGGGATGTTGTGAAGCCTTTTCTTAAGACCGGTAGAATAAGGCAATATTTTCCACAGTTCCAGCATTTTCGACAAACACCAAATTCCTAATCCGGGAGGGGGGAGGGGGGATAGTCAATTATTCTATCATGTATGTTCGTTTTAACAAAATGTTGTTGAGGGGGCCCCCGAACTCTCACCACTTCCCCGTTGCTACATGCCTGCCTTGGAGCTGACAAATTAAGATATTTTTTTTTGCAAATACTATCTCTGTTTGACGAATGAAAGTTATTCACTTATTTTTTTATCTATATTGTACACTAAATGAGTTACATTCATTGTTTTGATTATAATAATTTTTGATAACAATTATTTAAATGTCCTTTGCTATAAAAAGTAAATTTACATCGGGTTACATATATCATGCATGATCATTCCTAATTTTTATCACTTTAGTCTGAAAAAAAATAATCTTTAAAACATTTGTAATGTTGAATGAACTGTATTTATATATTTTCGAAATATATTACAACTTATTTCTTATTTAACATGTTCGTGTATTCTATATTTTGCAGATTAAAGGGAAATTGGTTCTGTTTGTACGAGTACATGTGTTTCTCATGTAACGTTTCAAATTCTATGAAAATCGCGTGTTTATGTATTACATATACTTGAATGACAAGATTCTCAAATGTTAATTATGAAATGATAATACAGACGTCTTGTTTACATAATTATCTACTTGTAAGCCAATTATGTCCTGATAAATATTTTTTTAAAGAAGTTATTTGACTTTTTTGGGGCTTGTTATATTTTTTATTTTAATTATTTTTTTATTATTTTTTTTTTTGGGGGGGGGGTCATTTAAAGAAAAACAAACTAAATTGTTATTGCTAACTGATATATATTTAGGTAAATGTAAAATTATTAGAATGCATACATTAAAATTACTGGTTCTAGGCCTTTTGTGTTAACTACAGAGACGTACAATTTTCTCTGGCAAAACTTTTAATGATTCATCCCTACACAAGTCTCTCAAATTCGATCTGAATGAATAATTGTGAAAAATAAGAATGGTTGTAGAAGGTTAGGATATCCTAACTTAAGATGTTCCTAAGTAACCGTCGAGCTACATCTTAAGACGTGTCCTAAGTTGATCTTAGGATGTTCCTAACTTTTTTCCTAAGTCATATCTTAGGAACACACTTAGGTCATATCTTAGGAAAGTTTCGTGAACATGCCTGCTGGTCACTATTAAAAGGAATGCGACATACCACAACATTCACACGTGTACTCATTCATACATACAGCAATGCGTTTTATCAGCAATGCGCGCTGATGAACATTAAATAAATAAATGTATATGAACTGTGACAATTATATAATATGTTTATACTTTTGTACCTCTGACCCAATTTCTATGTATATTTCAATGTTATATTTGTCCTCATGTACCACATGTTTAAGGTGGTTTTGAGTGAAGAAATGAATTAACTGAACTGAACTCAAACCCTGACTTCATTTTAGACATAGTGGATGCACAATTTTACAACACTATCATTTAAACTATATCATTCTTTGAGTATTATGAGGTGATAATTGTGGTCAAGAATTGGTCAAATCCAAGAAAGACCTTCGAGTTTTATGATAGATTTGATCGCGCTCCCACCAAAAGTATCACCTCATAATATTCATAAAAGGGTTCTTTATTACTTGTATTTATATAATTTTCAGCAATTGTACGATTGAAATAGCATATTGACATATTTATGTGAATTTTATTTCTTTTAATCATGAAAATACGTCATTTATTGGACTTTACAGTGCAAAACCGATTTGTAGTGTTCTGACAGACAAAGACATTAAAATATGTAAATATTTAAATATAACATTCATGTACTTTTTGTGTTTCGTTTACTGTTAATTGTTTGTTTATTATTTGCATCATCTTCTAAAGATATGATTTAAAGTTGTATATAATTTTTTTCAAATTTTAATTACATGTATTTGTATCATTCTATATCTCAAACATTATTATTCATTGTTTGAAACACAATGTAAGCATATACTTCCTCATTTTGATACAAGTAATGCTGTTTATCATTAGAACCAGAGGGGGGAAAGCTCTATACGAATCAATAAATAAAACTCATCTGGGGTTATATTTTGCAAAAATTTCAAAACCAAAATATTTCTGAGACATCTATCTTCAGATATCATTACTTTACTTGCCTCTCAATTTATTCTGTATTCTATTTTATAAGGTAGAATAACACATCATCACAGAATGAACGGCTTAACTCTGATCGATATGCCGTTTTTAAAGGATTTTATCGACAGCAACATGTAATTTTCTCTATAGCCGAGTGGATAAAGTACCGGATATCTCGAGTTCGAATACCGCAGGGACTTTTGTTGTCACTTACTAAATTGAATTTTTTAGATATTCATTTAGATATTCATTTTTCGCTACCTTGACGTATATACAGTTTATTTATCAATATATCTTTCATAATGAAATAATTTACTTTTAATTTGAGTTACTTTTTCCAGGTGTGTTATTTAAGGAAAAAGAAATCGTTCTTTGAGTATTATGAGGTGATACTTTCAGTCGGGGCGTGGTCAAATACAATAAAGCCAGAAGGTCTTAACGATAGATTTGACCACTCTCCTTCCGAAATTATCACCTCATAATATTCAAAGAATGATTCTTTATTACTTATATTTATATTATTTCTAATTGTACACTTTAAAAAAATCTTAAAAATTTAAAAACTTTAAAAAAAAAAAAATAGCGCTTATATACAGGTAAAAAAAAAGTCCATGCGATCTTCTAACTCGAAGACTGCAAGTCGGCAGACCAAAGCTAAACCCCTTTTGGCTACAAAAGTATATAAATCAGGCGATAAAAAGAGTAGTTTTGCAATGGATTGAAATCGTCATGGACCCTTTACAGAATTTGGCATACAAAGTAGATCTTGTACAGTGTTAAGGATCGGTAGTAATTGTAGCAGTAAATAGTAAATGACAATTAAGGTATATTCGAAAAATATAAAATGTCGATGGTTCAAACGCAAACCATTCAAAATTCATAACAACGAAAGATACGTTTTAGATAAAGTTTCCTGATAGGTGATTTCTGCTCCGTTTACAATTTTATGTTACAGAACATTCACAGATGGAAGACGTCCAAGGCATTCGATTTTTTTTTCAGACCGGAAGCTCCATCCACAGCTGATTCGGCCGCAATCAACGGAATTGTCACCTTGGAAATTTAAAGAAATCAACAAATTTCCAAACTAATTGAGAGATTTTTCTAGAATTCTATTAGTTATATTCAATAAAAATATAATATAAAAACCATCTTTAAATCCTTTTAAGAAAACAAATATATGTTAGGTTTTATTTCTTTCGCTCAGGATTAGGGATATTCCTCCGTTCAAGAAATCTAAATATTATGCAATGAACAAGATTTTTAAAGCAAGTATGGTGTTCGTATAATGAGGTAAACCTTTCAGCAAAGCATAAGGCCAAGAGGTCTAGTGAAGTGTACCGACTGTATCAACAAAGTGTACATAGGGTGATTTAACCGTGCATCGGACACATACCTTGGATCGGACAACTTTGTTTATAAATATACAAATAAATGTGCATGCGCTCATGTGTTGTTTCGTATATTCCTGAATTAGAACAAATGAACTTTATCATTATTAAGAATTTGACAGTCACATTGTCAAAGAAATAGCAATATAGACATCGTAAAATGACATCAAAGACGCCATTCTTGAAAATTTAGTTACGAAGATTTTACACTAAAGCATTATTTGAATGTTGTGCGTTTGATTGTGAATAAGTGAAAATGCACTATCTGCGTAAAATAATTAGAAAGAAGTAAGTTTTTAAACAAAATTTGATTAAAATAAGTCCAAGAAATTTGAACATTTAATGTCAAGGTCATTATTGCACTATATGTTCATTTCACCAAGGATCGGACACAAATTAACCATGCATCGGACAGTTTTCACTGCATGATTTCTTCTAATAATATGGAGATTATGTGACAATTCCTTGTGATATACTTTAAATGTGAAGTAAAATAAAAATTTAAAAAATAATTGAAACAAACGTTTTCCTCAAACCACTTAAAACTCGAGTTTTACGGACACACCCTTTTTAGTCCAAAGTTCCTGTAGGAATTGGCACGATAAAGAACCCCTTATGATAAATATTCCTTTAAACAAAAGCACTAGTCTAAATTCCTATATGTAGATTTGAGGATTTACATTAAAAGAAATATGAATAGCAATTGAATAAATTAATATTTCCGAACATTTGTATTTTTGCATTAAAACCAGAAAATGTTGTTATTTTTAATCTCTACTGCACTACTATAGCTGTCCGATGCTTGGTTCATATTGTCCGATCCATGGTGAATTAGTTCAACACTTCATTAATTTGCTTTATTTTCTACATTTTTAACAATTTAACAATTTTTTCTCCAATAATTAAGCAAGGGGAAAACCTGTAACTTTTAAAACAAGTTCTATTTATATTTGGACGATATTTGATGCGTGAACAAAGGGAAAAATCCAAAGGTGTCCGATGCATGGTGAAATCACCCTATGTTAAATTCTCCAACATGTCAAACTATCGTAAATTCGCACAATATTTGACTCAACAGACCATATGCAAACCCTCAAATTTATTATCATATTCTCCCTCACTTCGTTCGTCCGAATATAAATAATTATACTCTATTATAGTAGGAAAATAGACCAATCCACACTTTACAAAAGTTATGTCCCTTGGCCGCTATCTTTGGGGAAAAACCCATATATTTCTCACAGTAGCCTTTGTAGTTTAGAGGGTTGTAACTTCGTCATTTGACATTAGAAATCCGTTTCCGCTGTGCATTTTAATTGCCCCATGTTGGGGCAACCTACACATCGAAGGAATAAATTAAATTCCAACAGGTTTCTTCACAGGACGCTCAAATATTTGGTTGCATAAAGAAGGAAAAAGTTGTTTTTTGAGTTGACCCCGCAAAGGGGAACAACTTTTGCAAAGTGTGGATTGGACTATGCTGAACCAATCATAAAATAATAAACAAATGAATATATATACAACTGTATGGATTGCTGCTCGCTAGAACGTTTATATAGTATATTTCATAACAAAGAAACACAAACCAACACCATAATATCAACACACATGTCACATGTATAATTATTATAACAATTTACTGGTAGCCATTACATGTACACCTTCTCTACGTCCTAACGAGCGGTATGATGACCATAAAGCCCGCGTAATTACTATTCATTTAACCATGTCACGTGACCTCAAAACACCTTATACCAAACAGCAAACAGAAATATACCAAAAACGAACATAATCTTAATTATCATCTATCAAATTATTACTAATATGATTGCAACAGTAAAACATTCAAAATCAATCAACCCTGATTTTGGGTTGCACTTGGAAACTATAGAGGGGTAGGCCCACAGCGATGGAAACCAGGCCATGGCCACTTCATTATGCGAGACTAGTCCCTCAGAGGCTATACAAGGGCATCGGCAGCGGTAGTCGCCCCTCTCCCTCCCCCAAAATATTATGCCTATGAAATGAATTATACATGTGAGATTTACATGGATATCGTCCATCCGCAGTTGTTTTTTTTCAGACATAGAGCTACAGACCTGCAGCTAATGAGAGATGGAAGGATTATAAGATTATAAGGGATGGGGTGTGTCCGTCGGGTCTTTGACTTTGCCAGAGGAATGTGAGGCGTATTATTTTATTAGTTTAAGAAAATTTGAATTTTGCAAGGAGAAGAGCCGCGGAAAATGCCTGTCGAAATCTTAATTCGCACGTATGATATTTAAACGACGCATGTGCATTTCTAGTATTAATAAATCTTATATTACGGGGCGCCCGCTCCCGTACAGGACTTATACTGGGCCAACCGTGAGCTTCTTCTCTTGTTGTTGGACACAGCCTCATAAAACCTCCAACAAGCAAACACGCGTTTTAGTTTTCAGACTTTAATATAGACTTTACATGAAATATACTTTTACGTGAGTTTGGTATGCATCAGCACCGAAGATCTGATTCCAACTGCCTATAATTTACAATTCAGAATAATATATAATGAACAATGGAACAACACAATGAAGGATTAACATAAGAAGTACAGATGTAAGTAAATCAATCATCAAACAGCTATTGAGTAACTCGGGACATTTTAGCAGCATGTACATAAACGGATTAATAAGACGAAAGAAGCTTAAGTGTCAATAAACATAAACAGAAGTCAATTAAAAGATTAGCTGTCCATCAGTGAGTGTGCCTCAGGTGAGATAAATGCTGCGCGGAATTTATAACGTTTATAAAACAGTTGTCGAAATAGATGAAAAGTTTTTGTAGCAATATGAATTAACACAAAGTCCGAAAAAGTTAATTTACACAATAATTAGAAATAGTCCGAAAGATTGAATGTCACACCGTGACACTTATATTAAATGGTGTGCATCAGTACTTGTATGATATAGAACTGCATCATTGTCATACCATTAATAACTATACAGTTACAGGCACGTATCATCGGGGGGGGGGGGGGGCAGGGCCCCCCCCCCACATTTTTGGGCAGCAAAGATTTTTCTTACATTTACATACAAAAAATTGAATCAAGATGGAGTTGGCCCCTCCCACTTTTATGGTACCATGTTAAAATTTGAATTGAAAATAAGTTCACTGAAGTTTAAAGTAACTCCCCGCCCCCCCCCCCCCCCCCCCCCCCCCCCCCCCACGGTTTAGGATTTTCAGGATTTTGGAAAGTAACCTTCCTTTTTTTATTTTTTATTTTGCTTGTCAAGATTTTTCGGATGAGTCTGGCCCACCTACTTTCAAAAACGATGCTACGTGCCTGAGTTACACTTCATACTTAACTCCTTTGTTTCATTTCTAAGTTTATTTTATTTAACATATTACAATATGATCTCAAGCCAGGCACGTAGCACCACTTTTTCTCGCAGCAACACATTAATTTTAATTCACATATAAAAAATTGAATTGTCATGGAGTTGTCCCTCCTTTTTTTTCTTGTTTGGAAGTATGTAAAAAATTGGTATGAAAATAAGGAAATTAGGAGTGAAATTGAAGTTTTAGATATATATATACATAAATGTTTTGAATAGTGAAATCAGGAATATTAATAAGTTATAGATATTAGGAGCATATAAGTCCTGCTTACTTAGGTTTAAAATTCCTTATAAATTGCGATTATATATTTATTGGGTTGTGTTATAGAAGACAGTGAATCTTATTGTGCCAAGTGAAAGGATTTTCAACATTTATAAGGGAAGAAATACATGATATCTCTCTCTGTCTCTCTCTCTGTCTCTCTCTCTGTCTCTCTCTCTGTCTCTGTCTCTCTCTCTCTCTCTCTCTCTCTCTCTCTCTCTCTCTCTCTCTCTCTCTCTCTCTCTCTCTCTCCTAAACATGCTAAACCCTTTAAAGGACCTCATTTCCCTGCTGAGACCTCTACCCAGCATTCAAGAACATCAAAAGTGATTTTAGTATTGCTCAATAAGAAAATTGTAATTTCGAACAAAATATACATAATATTGCTAAAAATGAATAAATCTGATTCAGAATAAGATTCGCCAGCTTGAAAATTGCTATTGTAATCGTTAACTTTATTGAAATTATATATAAGTCCGATAGATGGCGCTTGTGTAGTAGAAAGTACAATATTCAAAGTGATCCGGGCAAATTTGCTGCATTTCAAGGCAACAGATCACCAATCGTAACCCATCACCACTTATACATTTTTTCCATATGTGTAGAATTACAATATTTACCATTAAAATGGTATGGTATTTTAATTAATAAATATAGAGATGATATTAATCCGGAACGAAGAACGTCATCAAGCGTGGTTTTACAAGTTAGAATTAAGATGGACGCATCACGTTAGCGGTAGTTTTGCAAATTATTTGAAAAGATTACTCATTAAAATCGAAGGAAAGTATGCTGCTATTAAGATAACTAGGTATATATACTTTTCTTCATATCACTGGAATATATTTGCATTTGTCTAACGGTTGCTAAATAGGAAGTCAGAAAAGACAAATTTTGTCAGAGGAAATCCTGACTATCCTTTATTTTTTGTTCTTTGACTCACGAAAACGTTTCAGTACAAACTAACAAAGTCAGGAACTTTTTTTTTCTTTTTCTACATGTATTTTCCTCTTTTTTAGACGTCAGACCCTTCACACGATCACCACGAAGCTATTCAAAACTATTAAAACTGTTAAAAATCAACAAAAGAAAAGTTAACATTTTACCACCTCAAATTAGACTCTTTTCAAGAAACATACGACTCAAAATGGTCGTTTGAAAAAAAAATCTAACCAAAAGTTTTTGATGAGAACAAATATGTAACGTAGGAACTGGTTATTATTATTTCTTGCCCACAAAAACATTGAGATGAAATTTGGGTAATATTATAAAGCCACATTTCCAGGAGTTTAACTAAAGTCAAAGACGACAGGGGGATTTCACTGTAATGCTGTAGTGTTCTGGCTTTGCATGGACCATGGAGATCAGTTTGGGTATTGTGTGAAGTCCTTAAACTTGGTGTTAAACACACCAAACACTGTACATAAATACATATCAATCTATCATTTGATTTTTCAAGAAAATTCAAACAATTGAATTTTGTAATCTTTGTAAATGAACTTTTTATTTTTTAGACAAGAAGTTTAAAATGATGGCGTCGCCCCTCAGTCCTCATGATGTGACCGGGCAGCTGACCACATTCAGGTCCTACGTGGCCCTCATTGCCGACCCCACCCCTGGGAGTAAGTAATGAATACTGTGTAACAAATAAACTTCCCGTTAGCTTCATGTGTGTTGTTCTAATGAATACTGTAAATCAACTTTTATTTCTATTGGTTAACACTGGGATAAAAACGAGTTTTTGATAAACTGATTCAGCGGAACTTTTTTTAAGACAAAGCATCTTTTTGTATTGTATACTGTGTAACAAATTTAATATATTTCCCTTTTGGCCAAGGTCCCAATGTTCTTCAATTTTTGCTTTAAGTTTGGATATACATAATAAAGATGTCTATTGCAAGCATTAGGTCATAAATTGGTTCATGGTGACCAACTTTCACAACCAGCTAAAGTCTTTATCAAAAAGAAATATGGTAAATTCCTTATTTTACACGAGTACATGTACTTAAATCCAGTGTATTGGTAAAAGTTGGTTTACAGTATATAAATATACAGACTTGTGGAATGATTACACCCTAAATATCTGGATCTGATTCCTCGTGTTTCGAGTTGAGGCAGACATGACAATCTATTGCTGATAAGATCTGACCACAAAAAGTATACAGTCAAGTGGAAACCATCATTATACCGTATATCCAATTTTTTTTTGCAATTTGCAAAAATTGGGGAAATCTGTAACATCTTTAATATGTGTCAGTCATTTTTTGCGATTTAAAAAGTTTGTTATTAAAAATGATACAGGATAAAATTTCTGTGTATTTAATCAGAAAAAGTGAAAATTAGATCATAGCGAAAATTACTGGAGATACAGTATATCCCACTGATGTAAAAGATTGGAATTTCGAAGAAAAAAAAATAAATCAAGATTTTCAAAAATCTATCTGATAAGTGATGATATTGTATGTGAATATACAAATCTCATTTTTTTCTTTTGACTTTTTCTTTCCTAAGTTGTTGAGAAGAAACTGAAGGCTGCCCAGGAGCTTAGTGAAAACTTTGAAGTAAGTGGAATGTACCTTCATTATCTACACTTTTTATAGCAAAGAGATATTTTATGTGCATTTTAAGACATTAAATATAGCTTGAAACATTTGTATTCTATTCATCATTGTTACAAAATCCATTTGTTTTCTCATTGTAAAAAAATCATCTCCTGCCTTCTTTTTTCATTGTTGGATATAATTTTTAGTGATCAATATGAACTTCACTTTTAATTATTTTGTTACAATATGTATTATACAGTATTTATTGACACCCCCCCTCTTCCCAGTATTTTTCACTTTAAAGAAAAATATTATCATGTATCTCTATTATGTTATCTAGTATGGAGTAATATCCGTCTCTCTCTCTCTCTCTCTCTCTCTCTTAGTATGGAGTAATCTCTCTCTCTCTCTCTCTCTCTCTCTCTCTCTCTCTCTCTCTCTCTCTCTCTCTCTCTCTCTCTCTGTTACATTCTCATCACACATGGATTACACTTGAATGACATGATACATTTATTTTTGGGCGTATTTTCTTCCACAGAATGTCGTTATATCCCCCCAGTACTCCCAGTTCCTGGGGGAGGCCTTGAAGGTTTTCCTCAAAATCCTGGATGATGGAGAACCTCAGTTCATTGCTGAACAAAACATGCAGGTGGGTATACGCTTTACTTTGTACATGTTATTCTTTATTTTCACTTTACTTTGTACATGTAATTCTTTACTTTCACTTTACTTTGTACATGTAATTCTTTACTTTCACTTTACTTTGTACATGTAATTCTTTACTTTCACTTTACTTTGTACATGTAATTCTTTACTTTCACTTTACTTTGTACATGTAATTCTTTACTTTCACTTTAATTTAATTTTTACTTTGAATGTCTTTACTTTCATATGATTGTGAACTTTTCTTTATTATCTTTACTTTAGGTAAAATTACAAGTTTTTTCATTAACGAAGTTGTATTTTTATTTAGAAATCAATTTGTTAATTTTTTGATGAAAAACTTTAGTGAAGTGAAACTAAAATTGATTTTGGAAGTCTAGGTAATTTTTTTCATTTAAGAAGTTGTATATTCATTTAGAAATCAATTTGTGAATATATAATGAAAAACTTCAGTGAAGTGAAAGTAAAATTGATTTTGGAAGTCTAGGTAAGTGAAATTTTTAAATACAGGTTTCAATTAGTAGGATGAAAGATGAATATACATGATTATAGCAGTGACTCGATCCAAAGAGATTGATCATGTAGAGTTGCCATGCTAGGCACAGATCATCAGATTAAAGGAGACCTGAAGCATATTCAGTCTGTTTGTACAAGTAGCTTTGTAATGTAATGTTTGTTCTTTTTATTCTTTCAGCAACTGCGAAAGTTGTTACTGGAGATCATTCATCGGATTCCAAGCAATGAACACCTGAAGAAATATGTTCAGCAGATTCTGTCTCTCATGTTCAAACTTTTAAAGGTAAGATATTACTTTATATATATTATTATATACATTAGGTAAAGCATTAGAGCAAGAAATTGATCTGGTAAGGTTCAAACTTCCTTAAAAAAATTTAACTGTTTATACAAGAATAACAGACACCATCTTGTTATTATAAAAATTCTCATATACATGTATATATAAAAGCCTCAAGACATCATGCATGTATTATTTTATAATATGTCACTCATTTTAAGCTATTCTGTCTATTATTAATGTGTTATTGAAAGTTTACAAGAAATATTTTGTAATAAGTTTTAATCTCTCTTTCTCTCTCTCTCTCTCTCTCTCTCTCTTGCTTTTCTCTCTTTGACAAATTTTAAGGCCATTTGTTTTAGCATTTTCAATAAACATTCATGTGTACGAGCTACAGTATATGTACATGTAATTCAAGACAAATATTAAGAATATATGGCATACTCCAATTTTTGGAATTAAATGGTCTGTGTGCTGAACTGTTATGTTTCAGATTGAAAATGAGGAGAATGTGTTGGTGTGTTTACGGATCATTATTGAACTTCACAAGCAGTACAGACCCCAGATGAATGAAGAGGTAAGACATTGAGCCTATGAACTTTACAAATTACAAATCTTTTAAGAACAACATCAGAAAAAGAAGTATTTATCCAAGTAATGAATGCCTTTGGCAAAAGTAAAAAAAAAATCTGAATGTATCTCAATATAAAAAAATAATTAGATTAAACTTTTTGCAAAATTTGAGTTTATTAAAATCTCTTTTATTAAAACAAAAAATTTGTTTTAAAATCTACATGCAATGATAAAGTCAAGTGTTTGTTTGAAATAAAATGACAACCACAATGTGTTTTGAGATCTTTTCAGATCACATGACATTATATTTGTTAATGTTATATCTTCTTCACTTCAAAATGTACGGTTAGGTTAAGGAAAAAATAAAATTATGCTGGACTTGGCTAGATTAATGGTTAGGTTTGTGGTTAAAGGGAGATAACTTAGTTTGCCATTGTGATGTTACACAAGCTACTCTTTCATATTTGATGTCAAGATTTATATAACCTAATAGTTGACATAGAAGTAGTTCAAAATTTTTAGAGAAAAAAAAACTGTGACTTTTATTGCATTTTATTTTATATTTTTATGTTGTTCATTATGAATTAATAGAATAGAATCATGAGATTAATAGTGGCGTTTATTTGTAACGGTTTGTTCCCGTTTTGCACACATTTGAAAATTAGGTATCGAAAAAATGTGTGCGAAACGGGAATTTGACCAGGTGAGATAATTGCTTAATTGCTATAGTCTATATCACAATTCCTGTGAGGGCTATTGACAATATAATAAATAAATAAAACATGTACTCCCAATACATATTTACATCTATTTTATGTTACAATATGAATTGCATAAAAGCTCATTTACATAACAATTGACCTGCATGTTTTTTAATATAATTTCAAACATTACTACAGTAATTTAGTCATGAACAATTTCATTAATTTATTTAAACAAGAAAGATTATTGCAAAAATGTTGGATATGAAATGCTTTGTTAAACTTGCTGTCTATAAGAAGTACATATACATGTACATGTTTGACTTTGAAAAGAAAATGTATTTATATTCAATTAAAATTGCTTTTGCTGACATAAAGTGAGGAAATGTGCCTAGTGAAAACGCTGCAAAATATTTCTCATTTATGCTGTGGCTTGTATAATCGAAGAAAATAGACAAAGTTGATGATGGTATGATGATAAATCAGCAATTTTATATGCTTCAAAAACTGTAAAACCTATCAAATGAGACCTAAACCTTCTTCAGATTGAAGTATATCAATTCAATATTCAGATTATTATGTTTGTTAGAATTGTTTGTGCTCCATGTATTTAGCTACTGGTTTGAAAAAAAAAAACCAGAAAATGTACAGCAATATAAACTAAAGCGGTGACGTCATAAGAAATTATTGAATCAATATTAAAATTATTATTTTTGTCGGAAATTTTTGTGCTTCATGTATTTAGCTACTGATTTGAAAAATCAGAAAGTGACCTGCAATTATAAAATGTAATTTATACTAAAGCGGTTATGTCATAAGAACTACTGTCAAAGCCGCTACTTCGATGATTGAAATATTTTGTGATAAAGATCTGTTTTTCTTTTTATAATATTCTTTCTGTTGATACCAACCAACCAATTATAAACATGCATTTTACATATTTCGCAACCAAGTTGTAAAAAGAGACACGGAGTATCCCATCATCTTCACAACGTCTTGACCTGAGTGGAAATTTAAGACTAAAAATATCATTATCTTTATTTTATCAAAAGTAAAAAATGGTGATAGTTATTAGTTGTTAGACCTAAAACACAACAAAATACAATTGTATCTATATTCTTCATGTTTCATCGTAAAGGCGCTGATAAAACACAGGTAAAAATCCAGGTAAAATCTTTGACTGAAAGCAGACTATAATTGCTATCACAACACAATTCACACCTATTGTTCTATACCCAATTATCAAATGTGTGCAAAACGGGAACACACCATTTGTAACATTTTAAGCATAAATAACCCTCATCATAGTCACATATAAAATGTATATATTTTCACGAAATTGTTTACATTTAAGATTTCATCGAAATGGCATTTTTAAAGATGAACTTTGGCAATTTGTAGTTACAAAACTGGTCCGGCAAAATCATTTAAATTTTATTACAAGAAAGACTTTCGTATAGTGAACAAAATAAAATATATATATAACTTTGGTACAATTCCTAAAAGTAAAATGGAAATTTATGCAAACTGCAAACCTAGCCTTAAATCATCTTCTCAACTCATTAAGTGGAGTGTGAAGCATTTACATTGATTTCATAATCTTTCTTCATTTTTCTTCAGATTAAGGACTTTCGCCAATTCGTCAAGACGGTCTACAACATTGATTTCTTAATCTTTCTTCATTTTTCTTCAGAATAAGGACTTTCAACAATTTGTCTAGACGATCTACAACATTGATTTCATAATCTTTCTTCATTTTTCCTTAGATTAAGGACTTTCTCCAATTCGTCAAGACGATCTACAACACCATCCCCAGCCACCTGTCCAAGATCTTCGAGCCGCGCAGTCAGATCAAGGTCAAGGACGTCACCGAGGTCAACGTGGACACCATACTGGCGGAGACCTTCACCACCACCACCATACTGACCGACAAGAAGAACGCCGACAACCAGAACATTTCCGTGAGTTTTCGTAGTGGTGCTGAAGCATTGTACTCTCAGTATTTTAATTTCATATGCAGTCAGATGTTAAATTTCGTCATTTACAATTGAGCTATTATATATTAAGAATAGAATTTTTTTTTACTGAAACTCTTTTTTAACATATACATGTATGGTACAAGTAAACAACATGATAATGTGTAAAAAAAAAAGTAAAAGAGAAGATCATGATTCGAATATGTTTTTTAAAGGGAAGGTCAAACACTGAATTCAAATCTTTACTAGTAAATTTTTTTTTTTACATTTTTCTTTTTAACTTAATCTAAAAAAGTACCATGTAAGTATCAGGTTAAAAAAGGATATCCACCTATGTAAACCAAGGAACATAACTCTGTTGAGGTTTCATCGAAAAATGTTAGTATTTTACATAAAAAACTCCATTAAACTTTTATGTAAGCCAAGGGAAATGGAGGGATTGTGGTATTTTGGGCCCAACACATGTACAGTTGTACTTTGGTATCTCGAACACTGATATCTCAAATACAAGGGATTTGTCAAAGTGATTTGTAAGTTCCGACCACTTAATACACTTAAAGTATTTTACCCTTGATATCTCAAATATTCAGATATCTCGCAGTTTTTACTCAGTCGAGATAACGAGATTTGTCTGTACTTCTTTGACCACTTCATCCCCGATTTGAAATCAGCAATAATGCATTCGTTTTGACTTTTTGATTGACCAAACCCACCTGGCTCCTTAATTTCAGTACAACATTATCCCCCGGGGCGTCCTGTCCCTCAAGGTTCTGGCGGAGCTGCCCATCATTGTAGTACTCATGTACCAGCTGTATAAACCCAACGTCCACCAGGAGGTGGCAGAGTTCATTCCCCTGATCATGAACACTATCACACTGCAGCCGTCACCCGTTCACAAGTGAGACGCAAACTTGATAATCATTTTACGGAGATCTCTCTCTCTCTCTCTCTCTCTCTCTCTCATTTTCTGAAAATTTATTCACATTAAAAATTATTTATCATATACATGTAATAGAAAAATATCAATAGAGAAATTATATTTGATGGAATTGCATGATTGTACATGTACATGTAGACTTGAATTTTAAATATGTTATTCTTTTGAATTAACACGAGATTTACATGCATTTAACAATTTCACATGCTTACATATTTCGATATCAAATACAGTCATGTTGTATGATATAAATGTGTGTGTTGATCTTTTCCATAGGACCAGCCCTTCATTCAACAAAGAAGTGTTTGTGGACTTCATCGCCGCTCAGATCAAAACCCTCTCGTTCCTTGCATACATCATCAGGATTTATCAGGTACGCTCAGAGTGAAGGGACTCTTGTTTGGTACATGTGTTTACTTTGCATGACAGTAAGGTGGATTTACACTTGGCCGAGAATTTAATGATATTTTGTGGATGAACTAGGGAAATCATTCTCATAGTCAGGATTGGAAGCTTATGTGGATGATATCATAATGTTTTATGCTTTTTAATTGTGTGACCATGGTAGTGTGTGCTTGATCCACAAAAGTTGATCTGTTCATGGCCAATATCTGATGCACTTGAAAATAAAACAGATCTAATCGATGACTGATACGCAGAATACAATCTTGACACATTAGTAATACATTAGTGATAGACATGGTCATTTCTTTTGACACAACACTTTAATTTCATTCTTTCTTAACACAAGTGATTAACAGTTCACAGGAAATAGTTTTGAAGTGTCTTTGTACAGCCACATGCACTGTCAAAGTCCACATCCCTTAGCTCCACCATCATACTCCTCTCTGCAGACAATCTTGCACCATATCATTCAATCTACATGTCAATAAAATACTGAGTATTGTTAACAGCTGTGTATGCATGCACAAGTATGGTTACGTAACAAAATTGAAGGTAGCTTGTGTAATGAATTTTTATTTGTGTTCATAGGAGCAAGTCCAGCAGCACGCCAACCACATGGTGAGTGGACTTCTGGGATTGCTGGAGTTCTGTCCACAGGAAGTGGCTCACCTCCGCAAGGAGCTGTTGATCGCCGCCCGCCACATCTTGGCTACTGACCTCAGAAACAGTGAGAACAAATATTTAGTTTTAATAAGGTTTCAGTGCAGCATCATTGACCTAATGTTTGCCTGATGCAGCAGTGCCTGAAAAACTGAATGTAATTTTTTGTTTTGTCCTTATAAGTACATGTACTTTGTGAGCTGTTCATAAAAAAAAAAAAATTATAGCAGTGAAAGACTAATTTGAAATTAGATCTTGAATTCAACTCCTGTAACATTAATGTATGGATGTAGAATTTGAATTCAATTACTTTTTTACTGATTAAAAGCATTGCCTGTAGCTGATAGATGTAAATGTGCGGATGATTTTTTTCCTTGCAGAGTTTGTCCAGTGTATTGACAAGTTGTTCGATGAGAAGATTCTGATTGGATCAGGATGGACAACTCATGAATCTTTACGGTAAATACATTTATGATAATATTGTTAATATCCATAATATAGAGAATGTCATTATTTTACGAAGTTCTTCCAGCCTCCAGGCCAATTTATCAGTATATAGTTAGGAAGAAACTTTCGTAAAGGTTTTCACATTTTGATAACTTTTACAGCCCCCTGGCGTACAGCACCCTAGCGGACCTGGTCCACCATGTGAGGCAGGCCCTGCCCCTTAAGGAACTGTCGATGGCGGTCAGTCTGTTCTCCAAGAACGTCCACGATGAATCCCTCCCTAGCAGCATCCAAACCATGTCCTGTAAACTTCTCCTCAACCTGGTGGAGTGTATCCGCGCCAAGAGCGAGCTGGAAAACGGAAATGTAAGTTAGGGTCAGAAATTTAGGGGCAAAATGGAAATATAAATCATTGCAGAAATGCAAGGTGTATGTGGAAATGCAAGGTACACAGGGAAATGCAACGTATATGTGGAAATGCAAGGTATATGTGGAAATGCAAGGTATGTGTGGAAATGCAAGGTACATGTGAAAATGTAAGTCATGGTGGAAATTTTATTCAAAGAGGAAATGCAAGTTGCAGTCTAATTGTAGAAAAAATAGGTCCCAGTGGAAATGTTTATCACTGATGTGGAAAAAAAGAAGGCAAGACAGAAATGTAATTCTCAGTGGAAATGTAAGTCACAGCAGAAGTCTAAAAGCAAAGTGGAAATGCTAGTCACATTGGCTGGGAACAGAAAATGCCCACCAATGGTGGAAATTTAGGGAAGGATTGGCTAAGGTGTAAATGTAGGTGGGGCAAGGAGGAAAGAAAACGTGGAAAGTGGCATGAAATTGATATACAAGTTCATAAACAAGAATCTGTTATGTATTTAGATGATATATGAAGAAAATGATTTCAAGATTTTCGATTTTTCATTTCAGGGGAGAGAACTGCTAATGAGGATGCTTGAAGTTTTTGTCTTGAAGTTTAAAACCATCGCCAAGATACAGCTGCCACAGATCCTCCAGAAATGGTAAACAAAAGAATCTTTTATAAGACTTGGTGTTTTAAATCTCTCAGTATGCCATTCATTTTAATTTTCTAATCCTCATTTTCTGTTATTTAATTTTCATAAGAACCACTGTATCTGCTCAGGATCTTCTCATCATTGCTATTTTGTACTAGTCTACAAATTAAAGTTTGGAGATTCAAGTTACAAACAATACAGTAAAACACGGTTATAGCGAACACGCTTATAATGAATTGACGCTTACAGCGAAGTGATTTTCATTACCCGTGACTTTATTACATGTTGTAAACTTGACGGATATAACGAATTACGCTTACAGCGAAGTAAAATTGCCCATTCCTAGGACTTTGTTATAAGCGTGACTGTTTTACTGTAATTTGTATAAAAATTAAAAAAAAATTAATATTGAAACATATTTCAAATAATCTGTTATTTTCAACATTTTCACCAAAAATCCTACACATGAAATATTGTAATCTTAAAATTATATCAAAATGAACATTTCTAACAATAACAATAAACAAAGATGATCTTTTTTTCAACAGCAAGCAGACCCCTCAGAGCCCAACTCAGCAGCCAGCGGCCTTGACCGACGCAAAACAAAACGTGGAGGTCAAGGTCGAAGCGCCCAAGACCCCGACGGTGGAGGAGAGTAAGCCCCCCATGACCTCGTCCTCCTCCCTGCTGGGTGACACGGCTACCAAGGACACGGAGAAAGCCTGGACCGAAAAGGTCAGTGAGAGGTCAATGGCATGCAGAGACGAAAAACTTTAGAAAAATAAGAATTGGGTTTTGATTAGAAGAAAGATTTTGTAATGCATTTTTTATGTTTGATGATTTGGTGATTGAGTATTGTGGTTTCAGAATCTGAAAGACAGTTCCTTATACAAGAGAGAAAAAAAAGTGAAATCATTGATGTTGTGTTAAAGGACTTTCATTAATGGGAAACAGGAGGCGATTTCCCATGGTTTTTCAGAAAAACCCACTTCAGTTTTGTAATTGGCAATATAAACTATTGGTAGTAATTCTAATAAAGCCTCTCCAAATCAGTACATGTAATTATCTCCTAACTTCAGAATTGTTGCAAGCCCTGTTTGTTGAGTAATAAGAATTCCAGTAGAACAAATTGAGAGGTTACATAAATTGTCTGGAGCAGATTTTTTTTTAATCTCAGACTTACATATCATTGTAATTTCCTTTATATATACAGTAAAACACGCTTATAATGAAGTCCCAGGGACGGCCAATTTAACTTCGTTATAAGCGTAGTTCGTTATATCCGTCAAGTTTACAACATGAAATAGAGACTTGGGGAATGAAATTCACTTCGCTGTAAGCGTCAATTCATTATAAGCGTGTTCGCTATAACCGTGTTTTACTGTATTAAGTTAAGTTCCTTGGTGCCAAATCAAGACACTTTCTATATCCTACAATTTTTCTTTTCCAACAGTCATTACAGAATAGATTCGGAGTGACTCCGAGTCAGTACACGGTTTACTCAGTCAGTGACTGTAGAAGCTTGGTCAAGACCCTGGTCTGTGGAGTCAAGACCATCACCTGGGGCATCGTCTCGTGTAAAGCTGTGGGTACAGGTAAACAGGATTTTTGGCCATCCATGTTATTACATGTAATAGGTTGACAAAAATATTTTGTTGACATTTTACAAAGTATTTGTGTCTATCAGTAGGAAAAGTATTGAC
Source organism: Magallana hongkongensis (assembly GCA_015776775.1). NCBI lineage: Eukaryota > Metazoa > Mollusca > Bivalvia > Ostreida > Ostreidae > Magallana > Magallana hongkongensis. The sequence goes on from VIAA01000017.1 coordinate 763,534, forward strand.
ATTCAGATTTCAAAATTTCCTGAAATTTTGCATTAATGTGATGGCACTTATGTTTCATTTCTGGGAAGATTTATCATGTACATATACAGGCATAACAATTTTAAACATGTGTCTTTTAAAGTGGTATGGGACACTTCCATATTGTGATTGTATTGTTTATGGAAATAAACAATAAATAAAACCAAGACGATTAGTGTAATTATATTAAGTAGTTTCTTTCCCAATATGCCGTAGTCACCAAACAACGTAGTGCACTGCTGTGGGTTAGAGGTTTTTACTACTAATCTGTAGGTCGTGAGTTCAAATCCCGCTGGGGCTTCTACAATTTTTACCTCTCCAAATATATTTGAAAGCTATTTTTTTTGGTGAAATATTGTCAAATTTGAAAATTTTAAACTGGTGAAAGTATTTTAATTATAATGTACTATAATCCACATTAATATGTCCCATACCACCTTAAAATGTGTGTGTATCAGTTAATCGTTGAAATCTCTGTACAATACACATCTACTATAATACTGTACTGACTGGTTTGGTTCCAGTGCTATGGTTATGTTTTATCTACGTGCATATATACTGTTTACTTCAAAACATGTACAAATGCATTTATTAGTTTGCAATAATTTGACAGTTGTTAAAATTTTGGGGAAAATTTATAATGAACAAGGTAGGAAATTTTAAGCCTGTATTCCAGTACACACATTAGTCCGTTATTGAAATGCGGCAATGCCCATACAATGCAAACATACAGTACTGTACTTGTTGTTTAGCTCTCCTGAATTGGGGCCGAGTTATCTCTGAATGGTAGAATCCACTGTAGTATTTTTATTATGTGTTTACAGAAGCGGCCACAGTACAAAACAAGCAGTTCCTGCCCAAGGAGGCCCTGGTCTACATCCGCCTGGTCAAGTTTGCTCTGCAGGCCCTGGACATTTACACAATCAACATCGGGGCCAATGGCCAAGCGGTGATTCGCCCAGCTGTGTAAGGGATTATTTGTTTTTTTTTAATAAAAAACATTCTGTGATTTAGTGATATAGAATGCATTTTATTGGTTTTGATTAAAGATGTATATATATATAATGATCATAGTAATTTAGAATGTTGTTTTGAAAAGTCAATTTCATAAACATTTACAATCCAAATATTCATTGTTTTTTTAATGAACTTTTTTTACCCTATTGTTAAAGTTTTGGAGAAAAACACTTTTGTTTCTTCAGGATAGTGTTTCATTTAGATGTGTAAACATTTTTCAGAGTTCAGACAGTCCGAACTAAAGAAGAAAAAGAAGTCCTGGAACATTTTGCTGGAGTGGTAAGTATTTCCTGTTCATAATATAGTCAATTTCGTGTGTTATATTAACCTTTGTCATATTATTGGTGTATATACATCTCACAGAATAATAAATGATTGATCTTATTTTGTAGTTCACCATGATGCATCCTTTAACCTTCAAGGAGATTTTCTCCTCAACTGTGGAGGTTTGTTATTTGTCCATTTTTTATTTTGCATTTTGGCATTTGATTGAAAAAAAAAAAATCTGGCCCAAAAAAAAAATCATTTTTCTGATTTGATTTTCATGTAATATAATGATGTGGTTTATTAATATGCTAAACTGTTCACCATATGTCTATTGATGAATATTTTTTATGATTCATTTTTTTTCTTGCAGTACATGGTGAATCGAATCCACAACAATTATGCACTACAGGTAAGGGCAATAACTCTTGCCTTTTTTATGCCGTACAAAATACATCAATGAATGAATGGTGTAAATAAATTTTATTTCTCTATTACATGATGATAACAGTACTAATGTTTCATATTTCATTTATGGCAGATTGTAGCCAACTCTTTCTTGGCCAATCCTACGACATCTGCTACTTTTGCCACCATTTTAGTGGACTATTTACTGGCTAGACTGGAAGAGATGGGTTGTAAGTACATGTGTTCTAAAGACATACTTTGTCATCATCAAATCTGTAAAGAAGAGCTAGTTCATATTATACATGTAAATTGACAGAGTTAAAACTAAGATAACTTTATATTGTTTTGAGTAATCTTCACTTATTTAGATTTCATGGCCTTTCTAAGTTTGACAAGCACACTTTTGTTTAAAAAAATAAGATCTTATTAATTAGGATAGGGAAGGGATTGGGGATAAAGGGAGATTTCTTGAAGTTTTATAGTCTGGCAAACGGTGATCTCAAAAAGAGCTAAAAAAAATTTGGGGCATGTCTAAGGCTGGGTATTTATCAAAAATGGGGGAAATAATGTTTTTATGATTCATGAAATGGACCTTAAATTTGCTCTTTTATGCATACTTTTTTCAGCCAACCTGGAGCGCTCTAACCTTTACCTGAAGCTGTTTAAACTAGTATTTGGCTCTGTGTCTCTGTTTGCCAATGAAAATGAACAGATGTTGAAGGTACAGTGAAAATGAAGAGAAGTGCAGCTTTGTTTTAAATTTTTCAATTAACGTACATGTATGTCTTTGATACAAATGGCAGGTACAATTATGAGGCCATTGGAAAAAGATTATTAATGCTTGATCAAAATAACCTGTTTAAGAAAATTATTATAATGATAATCGTGATTTTCAATCCCCATTTTAACTATTTTATCAACAGAACATTAACTAACGAAAAACCACGAAGCTCTGTGCTTAATGGTTTTTTACCACATTAGCTAATCATACATACCAGTGTTAACAGCTCCCTGAAGCTAGCAATGAAGACATATTCTGCCTTTCATGACTCTCAGTACTTTGATTATTTTTACAGCCACACCTACACACAATTGTCAACCGCTCCATGGAGCTAGCGATGAGCGCCAAGGAGCCGTACAACTACTTCCTCTTGCTGAGGGCGCTGTTCCGCTCCATCGGAGGAGGAAGTCACGATCTGTTGTATCAGGAGTTCCTTCCCTTGCTTCCTAACTTACTACAAGGTACATTTTTGAAAATTGCGTATGGATTAATTATTCCCTTATAATGAAAAGTGTATATAGGGAAATATTCGCCCCTGTTTTATTTTTGCCCCTTTCGCCCTCGTTGTCTGTGGGTGAATTTAAGACTGGGGGAATTCCAATGTTCCAAGTTTTTTCATTAGTACACAAGCGAGTCTGGTCAAATTTAAGACGAATAGTAAGACCGGGCGAAATCGTTTGCAAGTGCAGAAGGGCGAAAATAACACGGGGCGAAAATAACCTAGTATACAGTTGTGTATTTTCAGTAGGGCCCCTAGTCTCAAAAACTAGAGATGATCACTTCACGATAAAATCAGTGTTCTTTGTGTTTTGTTTTTTTTTTTTTATTAAAATCTAGCCTGATCAAGTTAGGTTTAAAAACATAATGTGTTTCATGTGCTTTATGAAGAAATTCAAATAAATAATGACCCACTGCAAAATCTAATATGTTTGCAAACAGGTGACAAACAAAATGTACATGTACATGTAGTTCACCATAGAATTACTATAATAGTTATGCTTTTAAGATGGAAACACATGGAGATTGAAATATATGGAAATTTTAAACTCTTTAGGGACAATCATTATTAAGTACGGTATGTTTGAATGATGCTTATAAACCCAGTCTGTTTTCTTTAATAACAGGACTGAAAATCCATCTTGAAGGATATGTTCCAAATCCCTAAAATATCTATAAGCAACACTAATGTATATGTACTATGTATTATAATTCACAAGACTATAAAACAGCCAAGTATGGGCTACACCTTGGCATATAAAAGTCCCTAATGTATTATGCTATATTGATTCACAGGATTGAACAGCCTACAGAGTGGCCTTCATCGCCAGCACATGAAGGACCTGTTTGTTGAGCTGTGTCTGACCGTTCCGGTCCGCCTGAGCTCCCTCCTGCCCTACCTGCCCATGTTGATGGACCCCCTGGTGTCCGCCCTCAATGGCTCCCAAACGCTGGTCAGCCAGGGACTCCGTACCCTAGAGCTCTGTGTGGACAACCTCCAGCCGGACTTCCTGTACGACCACATACAGCCTGTCAGGGCCGAACTCATGCAGGTCAGCGGCTTTTTTTCCTCCGTGGGGATGCTATAATTATTTTTGTAATAAACCCATATAATAGCCCCTTTGGTTTGAATTTTCATTTTATTCATTTAAAAAAAGATTCATTCTATCCACAACCTTTCAACTGGAAGGTGCAAAATAAAAACACCTTTTCAGTGTGAACATTTTTCATGAGAGAGACAAGAAAGATATTGCTTTTAAAATTGGAAATAGATACATGTACATGTACATGAAACCAATATAACCTAGCATATTTAATGTAATCAACTCTATTTTTTACTTTTTAGACTGAGTAAAATACAGGATTTGTCAGAGAAAGTTACCCTCTCTCTATTGAAAATAATTTGTTTGATGATTTTTTGTATACAGGCCCTGTGGAAGACCCTAAGAAGCCCTGTTGATAACATTGCTCATGTAGCATTCAGAGTCCTGGGGAAGTTTGGAGGTGGGAATAGAAAGATGCTCAGAGAACCACAGAAGGTAAGATGCTGAAGCTGATAGATTAAGTGGTATAGAAAGGATTTTTTTTTCTATCAACTTGAAGCTAAACTATTAATATAAAAGACATTATCTGTCATTCAATACTGTGGAATCATTAAAATTCGTGGGGGCCAATTTTCGTGGATTGCTTAAATTTTACAGGTTCGTGGGGAAATAATTTCGTGTATTCTTGTTAACTTACAAAGGAAATATGACTTTATTGCCATAATTTATTAATTCGTGGAGGATGTTAATTTGTGGATGAGAGGTACCCACGAATTCCACGAAAATTGAGCCACCACGAAATATAATGATTCCACAGTATTTTGTTTCTATCTTCAGCTGAACTACAATGATAGGGAGACAGTGGGTCCATGTATCACCATTTATTTCCAGGACTGTAAAACACCAATCACCAAACCTGTTGAAAAGGTAAAACGTCCATTCCCTATTTAGCTTGTAAGATAAGATATGATTGGTTTACAAGCTGGAGGTAAATTTACATTTAAGTTTACCTCCATGTTAAAGGATCTGTATCATCCATGAAATGGCTTTCTTGTTTACATGGATAAATCTTTCTCTTCCCCAAAGGCGGTGGACTTTGCCTTGACCACCCTGAAGTGCAGCACCACCGACAACTTTGCGCGGCGCCAGGCCTGGGAACTGATCAAGTGTTTCCTGGTGTCTGTGATGAACCTAGAGGACGAAAAGCTGACCCTCACCAACCTGTTCACCCATACCAGGTAGAGTACACCTTTTCACTCACACCAGGTAATGTACACCTGTATACTCACATCAGGTAATGTACACCTGTTAACCTTATCCAGGTACATGTAATGTACACCTGTTGACCTACTGTGGATTCATCCTAGACTATATGATGATGATGAATGTGATGATGAATGTGATGATGATGATTATGAATTTGATGATGATGATGATGAATGTGATGATGATGATGATGATGATGATGATGATGATTAATTGTAGCTTCACAGAGAAAGAGATTCCCCTGCAGACCAGTCAGCTGTACAAGAATCCTGATTCACACTCCAGGAAAGTCCATGAACAGGCGCTCACCGGAATGTTTGGTAAGCTCCTCAAAGTCAAGGTCAATCAAGCAAGGTCAAATGTCAAGGTCATTTTGTACATTTCATTAAGCAGGAGTTCATGAACCAATGGAATCTAACTTGAGAGTTAATTTATGGCTGCGTTTTTTTTTTTTCATAGAAAAGGGCTTAACTTTCTGGCTGTGATCATTTATTTTGCAGAAAAGAATTGATCATATGACTATGTAGCTGACATACATGTATTTGTGTAATTTTTAAAGCTCAAAGTCTAAATGATATTTTTTTTTGTTGAAATATTATTTTGTTAAAGAACAAAAATGTCTGTTAAAGCACATGCCTTTTTTTGGTTTTATTAAAAATACAGTTTTAGCAAAGAAAGTACATGTTCTTCATTTTATCACCTAGACATACATGTATTTGTATTGATGGGATTTGTGCAGTTTTGCTTCTTTTTATTAATAAAATGAGGTTTCATGTGTATATTTTCATCATTTCAGTGGCGGCAGCCATCAAGGAGTTGAGACAGACAGCTCTGCCGTTCATGGCCTGTATGGTCAGGCATTACATCATGATAGCCATCTCCCAGCAGTGTGGTAAGATCTGGCCCCGGGGCCATAAAACTTAGACGAGCTTACTTCTGATCTAAGTCTCACTTTTACAAAAGGAACATATTATAATAGTGGAAAAGTGAGACTTGGATCAAAAGTAAGCTCGTCTAAGTTTTATGGCCCCGAGGCCTGGTGCTTTATTTCTTGTGTGTCAAAATATCGACTACTGTGGTTTCATTAATTTTCGTGGGTATCAATTTTCGTGGATTTTCTAAAAGCACAGTTTCAAGGTTACGTAAATTCGTGGCCAATGATCCTATCAATACAAAATATTAGTTGAAATTGCACTTCAATGAACATTTAATTTCGTGGATTAACTTAACAACGAAATCCACGAAAATTGGTATTCAACGATTATTGATGAAACCACAGTATCTAAATACATGTAGAATACAAAAGCTATTCCTCGTAAGCATTAAGCTTGATTGATAATTGGGCTTTTTGACCATCATTAGAAAAGCTCTTTTTAACAAAATTAATTCACACAAGGAGGAATAGATATTGGATTGACTTATTGTTTAGTGAAATTTCAATTTTTTTTCTTTTAAATCATGATGTTCTTGACAGAATTTGATCAGTGTTTTCTAAAATCATGCAATGTTACTTGAAATAATTGTTTTTACCAACTAATGGCAAACATTGAGATGTCTTGCAAATAAGGTTTGGAACTGGTTTCCAGTGCTTCTTATTTCTATTTAAGAAGAACGAGATAAAATCTAATATCTTTTTTTTTTATTTCTTGTTTGATTCTGGTCAAATTTTAGAATCGGATTCTTCACATCAAGATCTTGAAAAATGTGAGCATGCAAAGACAATTTTCCATCTACATGTATTTACTAGGTTTTTTTTGCATTAAAAGGGTGGATGAAAACATCAAAGAAAATTAGTGTGCAACAATTATTGATTAAACTGTGAGACCACAGAAAATACAAAATTCACAAGTGTGATTGATATAACAACCCAAAATGTTTTTCGAAGATTTTTCAAGAGTTTCAAAGAGATTTTATATTCTTGTATTGAATTTTGTTTATTTTGTGTTGTTTGTATTGTTGTGGATTGTTTTTTTTTTGTTTTTTTTTTTTTTGGGGGGGGGGGGGGGGGGAACAAAAAAAAACCCAAAGTTGCAAGCTCGCACATGAGCATTCAAGACTATAGTAACAATTGAAAACCAATGACAGATACCTTGAGGGAGGAGACTTTTATTTGGCTCATTTTTCCAGGCCCGTTCCCTGTGGGTGACAAGCAGAACAAGCTCCAGGGGATGGATACACAGATTCTGATCGACGCCCTGGCGGTCATCATGGGCCACGAGGAGAAGGAGCTGTGTAAACCGGGAAACCTGGCCCTGGTCCTCATCCTTGAGACGGCCACCACCATACTGGGCAGCAAGGAGAGGGTGGGTGTCAATATAATAGTGGGGCATATTGGGCAGCAAGGAGATGGTGGGCGTTGATTTAAAAGTGGGGAATGGGGGGGGGGGGGGGGGACTAGGCAGCAAGGAGAGGGTTGGTGACAATATAATAGTAGGGGGATGGGAGATACTTGGTAGCAAGGAGAGGGTTGGTGGTGTATAATAGTTGGGGGGATATGGAAGGGACTGGGCAGCAAGGAGAGGGTAAGTGGTGATTTAAAACTGGGGGGATAAGGGAGGATTTGTCAACAAGGAGAGGGTGGGTGGTGGATAAAAGTTTGAGGGATGGGAGGGACTCGGCACATGGAGAGGGTGGGTGGGGACTAAAGTTTTGGAGTGGGGAGTGGAGGGGGGTAGGTGTTGAATAAAGTGTTGAATGATTTGTTTGTTAATGAGTAGGATTGTGGATTCTACCACCATATTGAGCAGCAAATATAGCGCTGTTTGAAATTTATTAGTGTGGGTTGGAGGGGTTCTGAAGGTGGACTTTGGGGTAGGGAAAGGACAAAGGAAAGGAAGAATAATGTTTAATGGAATCTAATGGAATAATGCTTGATAGGGTAGAATTACATCTAAGTAGATTAAGTAGGGGATTTTTTGCATTGGGTACATTATATTGCTATGGCAAATTTTAGCTTAGGGTTTTTAATATATTGCCAGTGGTATCAAATATAATTCATTCATTGGCAACTTGCCAGGTATGTTAAAAGTTGCTATACAATATGTGTATTGGTGTATATGTACAAAGTACATAGAATATAGGGAAGAATTACCATTTTGTTGTAACTGTTATTGTAGTAAACAAGCTTTTTTACTTTTACACATACAATTGTTGCTGAATTTTTAGGCGTGCCAGCTCCCGCTGTTTGAGTACCTGGTAGAGAGGATGTGTTCCCTGTGTTATGACCGGGCCTGGTACGCCAAGTTTGGAGGGTAAGTCTCTGAAGGCCTGTGTGTAGCGGGTAACCAAGTCCAACCATTGCAAAGATTGGCATGTATTGAATATACATGACAGTGTATACTTGTTTTTCATTGATTATATTGTATGATAAAATGTTAATGTATATACAATTCATGTACATATATCTTGTCAATGTGTCATCAGTTCAATCTGTTTCATTTATTTTGCAATCAAATGTTATATTTTTTTTTTAAATGATGAATAAACATGATTTGTCTACTTTAAAGTAAATGTACATAGTATCGGTATTTATATCAACCAATATGATATTGATTTAGATGCCTGGCCATAAGATTCATGTATGAGAGGATGGCTCTGAAATGGGTCCTGGAGCACCAGTTTATTTTCCTTAAGGCTCTTCTCTTTGTGATGATGGACCTGACAAAAGAGGTATGGGAACCAGCAAAACACTTTTCAAACATTATCAAATCTTTTCATGGTGTCAAAAATTAATGTTTATGTACAGTAGATTGAATGATTCTAGAGCTGTATTGTATTGATCACAAACAGGGTATAAAATATCTGGGTGTGGGGATTCATTGGTTAGCTTGAAATTTGAGAGGAAAGGGAATGAATTCCGTATTTATTATCAGCACTTGTAGAACCGATGCATATTTAATTATAATTGAATATCTTTGCTATGAGAAGGACATATGGAATTTGCATTTTTTTTCTGCATTCTATATGATTGTCTTTAAAAACTAAAATACAAATATAATCCTAAGAAACGAATTTAGAAAAATCTTACAAGCCATAATCACTTAGAAAAAGATAGTAATGGGCAAGATATCATGGTGAACTTTGATAAAAAGAGAAAAAAATAATGACATTGTGTTACTGAATGTTACTTTCATTTTCAATTTCAACTTTCACTTTCAGGTGTCAAGTGGAGCTGTTGACTTAGCTAAGTATAATCTGGAGAACATGCTGATTAAGTGTGCTACCGAAATTGAGGGCGACAAAGCCTCAGAGGAAATTCTGTCGGCCCAGAAGAAGTCCCTGCACGAGGTGGTGCACGAACTGGTCCGACAGATCACCTCCCCCAACACCATTGTCCGGGAACAGGTAGGTCAAAGGTCAAGGACAAAGAAAGGTCAAAGGTCAAGGACAAAGAAAGGTCAAAGGTCAAGGACAAAGAAAGGTCAAGTTTGAAAAAAGTCAAAACAGAGAGGATTGTAAAGTTTGAATAATTGTTAACTATTGATGCTTGATCTAAATCTGTTTAGTCGGCTTAATTACTCTTATTAATCATTTCAAGGGACAAAAGGACTTGGGTTAAACAATTGCAATGTCAGAGAGATACTTTAGCTTAGCATGTTCAATGTTAAATAATAAAGAAACAAAGTGACAGCAGGGTTGTCTCTAAGACCCGGGAGGCTGGGAATTCCCCCGCCTAAAGTGACATAATTACCCAGCTATTTTTTTCATTTCAAACACAATTTAGCTATAAGCTAGACCTCCAGACCCCCTTCTACTTTTTTATTTCTCCCTTCTACATCAATTTTTAGAGACAATCCTGTGACAGGGATCATACTAGATAGTTTAGTAATCCAGCAATTGGTCAAGTGTTGATCTCTATGTCTAAAGTGCATTCTTTAGACATTGGTTACTGAATATTCTCAACTTATTGTTGGAATCAGTGGTACTTTGGAGGATTGATTATTCTATTTACTGTGCTACTGTTTTGATTAGGCCATGAACTCCCTGGAGACCTTGGCCAAGACAACAGGGAAGTCGGTGACAGACATCATGGAGCCTCACAAGGAGGTCCTCCAGGACATGATACCTCCAAAGAAGCACCTGCTGAGGCATCAGCCCGCCAATGCCCAAATAGGACTGATGGTGATTTCTTGTAGTTCTGTAGTTATGAACAAAATGTATTATTCTGCCAACATTCCCAGGGACCTAAGATTTTTTGCCTTAGTAATGAGGTCCCACGGCACCTCACTTTTAAATGAGGTTCTAGGACAAAGGCACCTTAAAGCTGAAGTCCCTTGGAATGTTGAATAGTTGGCATAATAATACATTCTGTTCATAACAGAAAAGTGAACATGTCTAATGCATGTCGTTAATCTTTAATAATATCCTTGTTCACAAAGCCAATATTGGTAACCTTTGTAAAAATTCTATTTCTGTATCCTCTAGTAGTAGCTGTGGTTGTCCACACAATTATACAAACACAGTTTTTCTGTAGTAATATTAGTTACACAATGATTTAAATTTATAATGGTGATTTCTTGTGGTTCTGTAGTTATGAACAAAATGAATTATTCTGCCAAACAGTCCCAGTTACCTCACCTTTGTCGCCTTAAAAATGAGGTCCCATGGCAAATTTTGAATCATTTTTAAATGAGGTCCTAGAGCAAGGGCACCATATTTCTGTAGTATTATTAGTTACAGAGTAATGTCTGTTTGTACAGGACGGCAACACATTCTGCACCACCCTACAGCCTCGTCTTTTCACCATAGACCTCAACGTGCTAGAACATCAAGTCTTCTTTACAGAGGTAAGCCTTGTAGTAATGAAGGAGTTTATCATTTATTTGAAAACTCATTTTTTCTTTATCAAATCTCACCATAATTGACTTTATTAATGATTGTGCTTTTATTTTTTAAATGTTGATCAATTTTAAAGTTGTGTCATATATTTTGTAAGTTTTGGCGTACCTCTGTATGTCAGATTTTGTGAATTTTGAGCTTTGATTGTAAATTATTGAAAAACTAATAGAAGATTAAAGTTAATACCATTTTGATATTCAGCTTGAAGACAAAAATTTCATATTTTGTTTATTTTGGGATTGGTTCAAATCTTCTTAACTTTTTTGATGGAGCAAAACTTTTGTTGAAATATTTGTCATTTGATTGGCTGGATTTAAACTCCGACCTTTTGATTGACAGCTGCTAAGCCTATGTGAGGCAGAAGATGCTGTTTTGTTGAAGCTCCCATGCTACAAGTCGGTCACTGACCTAGTTCCATTAAGGAAGAGCGCATTGAGTAAGTCCAAGACACTGTTGTATTGTAGATATTATCTAGTAAAAAAATTTCTTGACAAGAACTCTTGAAATAGAAATTTTGAGCTTACCTACCACATTATTGTGTACAACTTAAGATCTGAGAAATAAAATGTTAGCATACCCTGAAATCTTGAAAATTAGTCATTTTCATTAATAAGCCAATTTTGAAGATAAGCCTTGCACTGAAAGATAATTTAAAAAAAAAATTTACTGTTTTTTTTGAAAAGCCATGCATTAGGAGGTTGCATTTAAACGGAAATTTTTCGGAATCGTAAAAATGAAGGATTGAATCGTGGTGACTGGTTGTTATTTTCAGGAGCCCTAGCGGCCTGCCATTACATCTCCAACAAGCGGGAAAAGATCTTCAACGTCCTGTACAAAGCGCTGAACAGCAACAGTACAGAGCTACAAGAGGTGGCTCATGACTGCATGAAGAAGGTACATGTAAGAATCAATCCAAAACCCACACAAAGCAAGGACCACCTTCTCATTACACATCACTGCATTGTTGTCCTCATGTGAACGGATAAGATTTACTAGCCATAATTTGAAATATCATAGGTATTTCACTGAGTTCTTGGTGTAACACTGATTAATTATGCTCCATAATTGAAAATGAATATTTTCCTTTTCTTTTTTTTTTTTTTTTTGGGGGGGGGGGGGGGGGGAATGAGAGATTAAATTCATTTACCAAGTTCAGAGGTCACAATAACCTCTGCCAAGAGTTAACTTACAGTTAACATCTACTTAAACAATATGCTCATATGAAGTTCTGTGGATTTATTTTAACTGTGTATTTGTATTATTTTATAACATGATTCCCTCTGTTTTTGTGTAGTTTATCTCGGGCTGTCAGATTGACATGGAGAGTGTCCACACGGCCATCCGCCCCTTGCTGCTGACTCTGGGGGACCACCGCAGCCTGAACGCCAGCGTCATACAGAGGCTGTCCTACATCACTCAGCTGTTCCCCAACACGTTCAACGAGAAGCTTTGTGAACAGCTACTGGTAAGTTCAAAAACCCTGTGAACAACTACTGGTATGTTCAAAACCCTGTGAACAGCTACTGGTAAGTTCAAAACCCTGTGAACAGCTGGTAAGTTCAAAACTCTGTGAACAGCTACTGGTAAGTTCAGTTTGTTTGAACATCTCCTGGTAAATTCAAAACTCTGTGAACAAACTACTAATAAATTTAAAACCCTGTGAACAGCTACTGGTAAGTTCAAAACTCTGTGAACAGCTACTGGTAAGTTCAGTTTGTTTGAACATCTCCTGGTAAATTAAAAACTCTGTGAACAGTTCAAAACTCTCAAATTATATCCTGGTAAGTTCAAATCTTTGAATAGGTACATGTATTATTTGTAAATTCAAAACTGTCTGAACAACTCTTGGTAAGTTCAACTGTGTGTTAACAGCAAACAGAGTGATAATTCTCCTTTTATCAACTCTTGTTAAGTTCAAAACATGTTTACAGCTCTTCCTAAGTTAGAATATGTAGATCTGCAACTATTGTCTTTAGGTTAAAAACCTTTTGAAAAGGTTAGTGCGTGTATGTTCAAAGTAAACTTTTTGAAAATTTCGATTTAAAATTGAATATTAGAAAGTTTGCTTAATATACTGTACACTGTCTCATGATCATCTTCACTGTAAATGTAAACTATAAATCAGGACATTTACTGTGGAATCATTAGATTTCATGGTGGCTCAATTTTCGTGGAATTCGTGGGTATCTCTCATCCGCGAATTAACATCCTCCACGAATTAATAAATTAGGGCAATAAAGTCATATTTCTTCTGTAGGTTTAAAAGAAAACACGAAATTATGCCCCACGATCCTGTAGAATTTAAGCAATCCACGAAAATTGGCCCCCACGAAATTTAATGATTCCACAGTATTTCAATTTTTTTTACTGTCAGACTCATCTGAAGAAATGGTTAGAGGTGGCAGCCATTAGTCAGAAATCGGGACAGAACAAATCCAACGGACAGGTCATAGGTCAGGTGAGTGCAGAAAGGTCAACATCACTAGTGTTTATTTTTGTTCTCTCTTTCTTTCCTGCGACATTCTTTTCATTTCATGAATATGCATGACTGATGCAATTGACCACCATTTTTGATTGACGTGACCTAAATGTTAGCAGGCTGTCGAACCGTCTCCGCAGCAAAAAGCAAGTACTGTCACACTACTGTCAGTCAACTGTCAGTCTACTGTCAGTCTGTATTGTCAAACTTTTGTACTGTACCGTATTGCACGCCAAAGGCCTCATTATATTAGACTAAGTTTTGAACAATTGTGATAGTCTTTATCCAAGTAAGAAGCCTGTACATGTAGTTAAAGTACAGGATCAGTATACCTCTTGACAAAGAAGAGTTTTGCGATGATGTGGAAATTAATTTAGCAGGATACATTATTTTTTCTTTATTCACTTACATGTCAATTGTGATATTTGAAGTAAGTTTAGTATGTTGGATGCATATTTACCACCCATCTTATTAAGATATGCATAGGGGAGTACACAGTAGGAAAATACATTATGAATGAATGAGGTTATAACCAACATAAAACATTGATGATTAAAAATGATCATTATTCATATGTGATTTTTATGCTTAATCTAAATTAAAGTAGTATTTTTTTTACAGGAATTGAAGACCTGTGCTGCCATTATTAACATCTTCCACATGATTCCAGCAGCCAGCAGTAAACTGATAGAGCCCCTCATACTGGTCACGCTCAGCGGGGAAAAGTCACTGTTTCTGGAGGTTAGGGGTCCTACATTGTATGGGGGGGGGGGGGGGGGAGAGACAGAGACAGGGAGAGAGAAACATTATATCAATTATATCAAACTAATAATTGAAATATGTCCATATTTTGTTGTTACATTAAATTTATATTAAAGCAAACAATCTTACAATCTTGTTGACATTTTCTCTTGGAAAGGCATCAGTAAATATTTGATAATTTGACACATGAAGCTTGCTATAAGTTATCAATCGTGGTGAATTTTTCTACAGGCTGGTAGCCCCTTTAGGGACCCCCTTGTCAAGTTCCTCTCAAGATATCCAGATGTCACGGTTGATATGTTTCTGAGTGAGGCCAAGTTAAAGGATCACCAATGGAACCGGCTGTTTGAGGTACTTAAAGGGAAATTTTCAAATTTTGTAATTAGAGATATATTGTATATTATATGATTTTTTTTAGAATATGGTGAAAATTGCATAGTACACAATTAGATAAATTTGTTTTACTTTTATTGACATCGACTTGTTTTTGCGAATAACATGCTATAAACCTGGTCACGGCGACTAATTTTCGTGGTCAAGTCTGATCTACAACCATGTGGTTATTACACCCATAGGGAAAGGACCCTTTCGCGGTGAAAAAAATCCTCGACAAAGGGGCTCTAGCGAACCTCGTGAAAATTTCTTGCACGAGAATAAAAGTTGGTTACTTGTAAACAGGGTTGTGTTATTATTAAATTTGAAAGACAATTGTTAGAACTGACATTGAATTTTTTTTAGTCTTTTTCATGAATATGAAATACATGACTGTATGAATCTTATATATACATACAAGTGTGCATACTTATTTTATACAATCTGTAGTAATTGTTAAGATCCAGTATCTGATATTTCTATTTTTTTCCCCCCTACAGTTTATTCTGACCCACAGTGATGGTAAAAAGTTCAGAGAAGTTCTAGAGAGTAACCCCACAAAACTACTAAACATTGCCCAGCAACAGGTAAAGTGGAATTATAATGTACACTCTAAGATCATTTTGTCACTACTGTAAGATCCCTTTTTTTTTTTTTTTTTTGCGAGTTATAAGTCTCTTGAAAGTAGGCTAAAATCATAATGCAGAAGAATGTAATTTACGAATGTATGACATGCGTGTAACATACCTCTGGGATTCGATATCACAAGAAATGTTCAGAAAATTTCTAGTACCGAAGTATGTTAAATACAGAAAGATCATTTTCAAAAGAAAAGATTTGTGAAATTTCATTTGTACATTGCAAGTAAAAGTTGATCTGAACGGTTAATTTGAAAATAAATAAATTTCCATAAACATTCATGTTATATAATAAATGATATTTTCAGGGGGCTGAGAGTGTCCCTGTGACGTCAGGCACCAACGACCTACAGTTCCAGATGATTAAACTCATCAGCGTGCTGACCCGGTTCGAGGAGGCGTGGCTGTCACAGCACGCAGTGATAGTAAGTGTCGGGGCCCAGTTAAGGCGCATTGATCCACTCTGAAGGGAGGTACAACTCTCTCAAGGTTAAAAATTGAATTACTATTCCCAAATGAAATCGTGAAGGCGAAATGTGATTGTTATCTTGGTCAAAGTAAATAAGTATCAGGGCTAGATGCAGATACTCAGTGCAATGATATCAATGTCTTTGGCTTGTGATATTTAGTTGGCATACCGTTCCACAGGGAAATATTCGCCCCGGTTTTACTTTCACCTTTTTTACCGTCGTTGTCAGCCGACAAACTTAAGACTGGATAAAAATTCCTATGTTTTGTATTATCTGTCTTTAAACACAACTGTGTCTGGGTGAATTCAGGACGGGGCAAAACTGATTGCAAATGTGGAAGGGCGAAAGTTTAAAAATGCGGTCCTGTATATACAGTATATTTTCAATTTTTGGCTTGATTCTGTTCAACAATGGCATATGATCACTTTACATTTCAAGTCTCCTTAATGTTGAAGAACATAAACAATAAAAACCTGGAAAATGGCTAATTCCCAAATAACTTTGCTTTAAATTAAGACTAGTTTGTAAAATAACGATATAATAGCAAATAAATAATACAAAGCATCACCATACAGGTCTGGATATTTTTATTTATTGCTGAAAATTGAAAAAATAATGTATCAAAAATAGTGCCAAAGAGTGATATATATTTAAGCAAGGGGGGGGGGTAACTCTTTGTTTCTTGTGTTTCTGTCCACTGCCTAAGTTTGTATTATTAACATGTACATGTAACCTCCCCAATTAAACAGATTGGCTGATATTTCTATGCTTCGTATTTTAGATCACCAACTTGTTGACCATTTGGAAAAGTGAAGGATTCATCGAAAGACACAAAAAAGTGGTACGTACATAATTTCTGAATGGGTTTCAAAACAAACACATGTGTATGTAAATACTGCATGTGTTGTCAAAGTTACATTAAGATGGCTCACTACACCTTGAAATATTTTCTCAAATTAGCAGAAAATTACTTGATTATGAGAGATATTATAATAGATAAGAAGTATTTAAGTCAAATAGGTAAAAAATGTGCAATTTTGGATGAAAAATTACATTTTCAAAAATGTAATTCAGTTAACATGAACAAAAGGCTCCAGGCGGATTCGAACTCATGATCTGCGGTTCAGAAGCCATATACTTTAGCCACTGAGCTATGACGATATACAACCCAATCGAACGATATAAACAGTTTATCAAAACAATTAAATCGCCATCTTGTGACGTAGTGTCTTAAAAAGTATAAGTCTGGATGTAGTGAAGTACCTTAAGTGCTGCCTCAAGAATGATGTGCAGAGATGTACCTGAATAAATTGACCCAGTATCTGTACCATTCTACCATAATTTGAATTAAATGAATGTTTAAGCGTTTACTTTTCCACATTATGACACATTCAAGTAATTTTTGTCTCAGAGCATTTTTATACTGTAAACGTACTACATTTGGCTCTGTATTGTATTTAGCGCTTTTGGCGGAATGCGACTTCCGCTAAATCAAGAACATCGCTAAATGCCATGCATATATGTATAAGAATAGTCACATTCAAGAATACGCAAATCAAATCTATGCCAACTTGTTCAAAAACTAATTTCTGCAAAATATCGTACACGCCAAATATAAAACGTTTACAGTATACAATGATAAGACTTGTTTAGTCCACTGTAAACATGATGAAGTTGGGAAGTCTAGAGTAGCTTTCAACAATTTACCGAAGTAGACATTAACATATTATTAAGCTGAGTTGTTGGCCCTGTTTCAGGACTCTGTGGATTTTGTCATTTGGAAGGAGCCTGCTTTACTCGTGAAATGTCTGCTGAACTACTTCAAGTAAGCATTGTTTGTTGTTCTATAGGGTTTATATATTTTTTTTATATACTTACTCTCTCTCTAACCATAACTCCTCATCATAGAAATAATGGTGATGATTATGCATTTGAATTTGACCACCCAACCATTGGGTTTTGTGTCACCTCACGCTAACTTTAATGATATGATGTTGGTTGTATATCATTTTGGTGCATATTCTACTACAGTTATTGCCGAGATCAAAGAGATTCAGCGGACATTATTCTCCAATATAGCACGAACGTCATCCGTAAATTATCAGATCAGAAATACCTATTTGTCTTGCACTGATCATGAAAGTACAACTTTAAACTGTAAAATGTTTTAAAACTATGTCAATTTCACGTGTTAGTTCCAGTCAAAATGATGTGTATTACCTCAAATGTTCGTTTTTCAGAGATCAATGCGGCTGTTCCTAGCACCTCCCTAGCACATTTTTACTGCGTGTTTTTACACAAAATATATAACGTGTAGTAGTAATAATCGTATTGAATTGCCCTTAAAATATTGGGAACATGATTCAAAGGTATTTTATAAATAATTAAAGAGTATTAAAAATCCGAAGAAAAATTCTGTTGTCTGCATGTGATTCCTTTGATCGATACACATGTAAACATTAGCAACAAAACCATTGGGGCTACACGGAACAGCCGTCAAAATGACCTAGATCGTCTCTCTATAGGATAAACGATCTGTAGAAATACTGGGCTGTTAGTAGAATAGAAATAAAGTTCTTGTTTTCTTGAATGTTGCAGGATAATATCCTCGGTCTCGAAATGTTGTTTGAAATATAACAGCCTCAGCTTATATATATATTTTAAAACAACATTTCTCGACCTCGGAGGTTATTCTGCAACATTCACGAAAACTCGTACTTTATTTCTCAATCAATGTCATGATTTAGCATCTTTAAAAAGCATTGCTACATGTATGTCTGTGCAATTGATAAACTTTCTCAATTTCATCAAGTTGTTTATCATGTTTTGTTATGCAAAAATTTGAGTATTGAGAATTAAAATATTAACATGTCAGACTCTATATAGTGACAACTAATTTCCTTTAAGGTACCACACCAACGACATTGAGCTCCTGTTCCACATCCTGCGGTGTTTCACCTCGCGGTTCATCGTACAGTTCCAGTTTGTCAAGGATTTTCTGGACAATGTGGTGGCAGGGGTGAGTGGTGGGCGGTTTTTGCAGTGTCTTTCATTTTAGATCTCAATGTTACCATCATCAATTTGATAGAGAATTGAATTTTCTGACATAACGGCATGCTGTTAGAATTGATCATAGAATTAAAGTTTTCAGATTTTGCACATTCCATCTTTTTCTTTTTTGTCGAACTATTTTCTAAGGCATTCTAATGATTAATTGAAATGGAACATTGGAGAGTAATTTTTAAAAAAATGGAATGAAAAGTTAAGTTTTGATAAATAAAAGGGATATTTTTAATCAATGAATTCATACTGATTCAATGATTCACATGAACATCACCCAAACTCTTGTTTTTGTAGACCTACACTATAGAGTGGAAAAGAACAGCCTTCTTCAAATTTGTGGACATCTTCCACGACCAAACATGGACCCAGGATTTGAAAGCCAAAGTAAGCTACAAAACAACTACACACACAAAACTGTATTTAAGTTATTAATGAAGAAAGACGATCAGAGTAGTGCTAAGTGAAAAGATAGCTGGAGGAAAAGAGAAAGAGAGTGGAAGGAATGACAAATGTGAGAGAGAGAGAGAGAGAGAGAGAGAGAGAGAGAGAGAGAGAGAGAGAGAGAGAGGGGAATGATGAAAACTAAATACAGAAGAGTTTTTTCTAATGCAGCAAATTTATGATCATGATAATTTGTTTTTTACTTTTTACCCCTCATAGATTCTTCAGCACGTGTTGATCCCTTGTTTCCAACATGCCTTTGAGAAGAACGAGGGAGAGAAGCTGATTGGTGGACCTCCTACTCCTGACCAAGATAACCCCGAAAACATCATCAGCGCCTTCATCACCAAGATCATTGACCCCGAGAATCCTTTCGGGACCTCGGACTCTGTGCGTATCCTCCTGTTGCAGTTGTCTTCCCTGTTGGTGGAGCAGGCCTCCTCGCACATCCACGACGCCAATAACAAGTAGGCAGTGTGTGGAGAGAGAGAGAGAGAGAGAGAGAGAGAGAGAGAGAGAGAGTTGGTGTAGCTGGTCTCCTCACACATCCACAACGCCAATAACAAGTTGGGAGTGTGTATGGATGGAGAGAAAGAGAGAGAGAGGGAGATAGCGAGAGAGAGAGAGAGAGAGGCATTATGATGCTTTTTAAAGATTTTGAATAAGACTATAAATACCCTAGCTATAACATGTTTGCATTAAGTGTAATCACTGAAAGGAGTTGTTGTGTTTGTCTGCTGTATTATTTTTTGTGTATGTATGGTATACCGGTATATTATTAGGTTGCTAAGGAGGTTTAGATATTTCTAAAAGCAGTTCCAATCAATACAGCGAATGTAACTACATGTATAAGAAGAAATGTCCTCCCACTTCCTGGTTTCCCCATTCCCCTAACCCCCTCACCCCCCCCCCCCCCCCCCCCCTACTCTCTTAAAAAAAATACAAATGGAGAGGGCCGGTCAAAAAAAAGTATTTTTTCTAAGAATTGGACTAGTTTTACGTAAGTATGTTACTTTTATTATTTTCTAAAGTCAGACCAGATGCTAAAATTGTTACATTTTCTGTACTTTAACCCAGAAAACAAGGTAACAAGCTGCGGCGCCTGATGACGTTCGCATGGCCCTGCCTGCTCAGTAAGAACTGTGTGGACCCCGCCACCAAGTACCACGGTCACCTGCTGCTCTCCCACATCATCGCAAAGTTTGCCATCCACAAACGCATCGTGCTCCAGGTAACTAGGGCTGCCACTGCCAACAGATGTTTATTTCACAAACAAATGCATCGTACTTTCTGTATCGAGGGTTGCCACCGCTAAAAAAAATCAATTGTTTGTCTGCTTTACTGTCTGTGTTTTAAACTTTGAGTCGGTTGGTATTGAAATAATGGTCTGACATTTGTTGTTTAACCTAATTGTTTCTAAACCATGGCTCCCTATACATTGATAAACCTATTATATGTTCCTCTGTTTGTAGTATGTCTATGTATATTTTATTTACCCAGGTCTTTCACAGCCTGTTGAAGGCCCACTGCGGTGGAGGCTCGGGCTGTGGTGAAGCAGGCTCTGGAGATCCTGACACCCTGCCATGCCCGGGAGAATGGAGGATGGCAATGTGAGTCTGTATATGCATAATTCATATTAAGTCTTTATGCGCATTCATTTCGGGCTATTGGGCATCGTGTAAATTTCACAATTTTTATGTAAAAACTTATCATTTGTTAATTGCAAAAGATTTTTCTTGATAATAGACATTTCAAAGGAGCACTTAGCATGGGTTTTGCTTGAAAAATTTTGATTTGAATACAATCCCTTTGTTATGAATAAGTGCTATGGGATTTTGTGGAATTTTATAATGATGAAAACCTTCTCATTGGGCAAGAATTTCTGGTAAGATTTTTATGCGAAATGAATACTAAAGAGATGTCAAATTTTCCTCATGCAGAAAGTACTGTAACGGTATTTGATCTGTAAGGCATATTTCTTGTTCCTTAATTTTTATCGCGTGGAGCACCCTTCGCAAATTCTAAAATCTCGCCATTATTCTTTGACAGTTGAAAACCATGAGAAATAAGGATAAAAGTTCTGCTTTCGCGATTTTATATTCTTGCGATTTGATACAAAACAGCAGGGATCGCGGAATTAAGTACTCGCATAATGTAAGGAATTTACAGTATTCATTATTCCACTATTGCATTGTTTATCAGGGCATGTTGACTCACTGGACTAAGAAGATCATCGTAGAGGAAGGACACACTGTGGCTCAACTGGTCCACATTCTGTGAGTATTCCTCCACCTTTTTTACTTAAGTAATAAGGAATCATTCTTTGAGTATTATGAGATGATAATTTCGGTCGGGGTGTGATCAAATCCAATAAAGCCCAAAGGGCTTTATGATAGATTTGATCACGCCCCAACCAAAATTATCACCTCATAATATTTAAAGAATGATTCCTTATTACTTATATTTATATAATATTTATATAATTTTAATCCAACGTACGAATAAATATTTAAATATAAATAAGCAAACCCCGCCGGCACCTCAATTTGGCATCATTTGTAGTTATGGGTTATATAGTATCGATACGTAGTGTTATCACAGAAAATGTAAATATACTTTGATAAAACTCAGTAGCCCCCATATTGGACTATGTACATTTAATTTCATGTGATGCCTAAAATGACACAAACTTGTTTTAATATGGCTAAAGAATTTTCCATAACTGTTTAAACTATTAACAAAATAAAGGTTGACAATTTAGACTTTGTCTAGAAAAAAGAAATTAATCTAGAAACTTTCCCATATGAAGCGTTGAAATCTATTAGTGCTGAAACGAATACCATAAATCAGTATTCGAATATTCGTGAGTGCTATTCGATTCGTATTCGAATATTCGTAGACGTCATAGACAATGTATTAAGCATATATGATAGTTTGTATTACTAAGTGGTGTATGTGTAGACTGCTTAAACATGTCAGTTTGAAGTTGACACTTAATGCATGAGTATCCATTGAATTGGGTGCGCATTTAATTTTTAAGCAAATAATAATATACTGATTTTTTAAAAATCTCCATCAACTACAATCAAAAGATTTATTACTTCTTTAATAATATACTGCAGTCCTGACTCCTGGATGAGACCGATACGTTACTTCGTAAGTCAGTCCAAATATTTCCGCCATGTTTGATATAGTATTAAACAGAAAACTGATAACGCTCATAACTCCGGAAATCTTCTGTTTATTTAAAAAAAAAACAAATTATATCGAGGTATCTTTTAAAAAAACTTTCGATGTACCTTTCGATATTAATTCTCCGTAGCTCACACTCGTTCAAACAGTTAAGCAATTTTTTTCTTCAGCGTCTGACATGAATTGAAAAATCCAGAATGTTTGTCTCTGTTTGATGTAAACCCTGCTTTCAAGGTAAACAAGCATGGCGGAAGAGTCTATTACTGGGTTAAGTAATAGACTCTACCAAGCATGGCAGTCATAGATGGCTTTATATTTACTTTCGTTCCATGTAAAATGAAATAACATGCATAGTTTACAGTGCTTGATATGGGTGTTTAAGATGTGATCGAATATTCGAATGCTAAATATACATTCGAATATTAGAAATTTACTATTCATTCGCGAATATTCAAACATTCGTTTCAGCACTAAAATCTATACACTATATGTATCTGTGTATCTAATGAAATTGATGGCATTTATTTATTTTTTTGCTCGTTGTGTCACATTGTGCAACATATTAAACTTGTAAAGGCATGATCAATATTCATTTAATGTATGCATGGATATTTATTTATTCCTATTTTTTTCTGCCTTCAAATTTGACAATGACCTTAACCTTATTTTTGTTACTATTTTTAGACAACTGGTGGTGCGGCACTACAAGGTGTACTACCCGGTCAGGCACCACCTGATCCCACACATGGTCAACTCCCTTCAGCGGCTCGGATTCACCTCCAGTGTACGTCCACTTTACTCGTTACTGTCACTGTAAACCTACTTTAAATTTATTTGCAAGCAAGAAAATTTGGCAATATTCCTGAGAGTTTTATGGTCGTGAAAATTTATTGCCACTAACTAGCTTTTTTTGTATGATCATTGTAATAACAACATAAAATTTATTCGCAAAAATTAGTCGTCCCGAATCAGTTTATCAACGGTAGATCGTGAAATATTGTCGTCAAAAATAAAAGTAGGTTTATAGTAAGTATCTAACTTGTATTTGCAATGATATTTATTTTGCAGTTGACTAGTAGTAATTTGTTTGGGTGAGACATTTTTTTGGAATATTTTAAAAGTCTTTGCATAACATTTTATTATAAGTTAAGACACTGAATGGCACACGGCGAAATTTGGACCATCAATGAAAATTGAACAATATTGCCCTCCACAAGTATGCATGATATAATTGCAGTATCCTGATCTCTTTCTGTCTATCACAGGCCACCATTGAACACAGGAAGCTGGCTGTGGACCTGGCGGAGGTGGTGATTAAGTGGGAGGTTCAGCGGGTCAAGGAGGAGCAAGAGGTCACAGAGGTCAGAGTTCAAATCCCTCCCTCATCTTTGTTTTTTTCCTCCTTTTGTCGTTGAGTTCCTTTTTTAGCTCACCTGAGCTGAAAGCTCAAGTGAGCTATTCTGATCACTTTTTGTCCGTCGTCCGTCCGTCCGTCTGTCCGTCTGTCTGTCCGTCTGTAAACTTTTTACATTTTGAACTTCTTCTCTAAAACCGCTTATCCAATTTCAACCAAATTTGGCACAAAGCATCCTTATGGGAGGGCGAATATAAATTGCAGAAATAAAAGTCCGATCTGTATTCAAAGCGGAGAAAACCTTGAAACTGTAGAAAAAGGGGGCTGCATTTTAAAAAATCTTCTTCTCAAGAACTACTGATTCCAATTCAACGTAGTTAAGCATAAATTATCGTTATGGGAAGGAAAATATAAATTGCAAAATTTAAGGTCTAATTCTGTTTCAAATCTGAGTTATTACGAAAATAATAATAAAGGAAAGGCGTGTTTCAATCAGTTTAATAGCTTCGGATTCGGCATCCGGTAAAATGGGTAGACAAGACTTGGCCTGGGCAAAACAAAAGATTGGCAGTTATTAATCTGCCAATCTCATTAAAATTTCAGGATATTTGATGGACCAGTATATTTGTATTTGCTGTAAATATTGCTGCAAAATAATGCGTATTTGGAATTGACGATTGCCGATCTGCCCCGGCTTTTTTTTTGCCATGGCCCGGGTTTGCGTACCCATTTTACCAAGACTCGTATTCCATATATCCAAAACGAGGTTCTTTGTTTAAAGCAGCCATGACATTATACGAAAAAGGGTCGATCTGACTATGATGAATTTGCTTGTTGTGCAACAGTTTGCGAATGAAGGGAAATTTTTGAAACATGCAAAATATATTGGTGCCGATTTTGTGAAGTAAATTGAGGCTAAATATTTCAATGCGTTGACAGTTTTCACACATGACGTTGGTGTTAGCTTGTTCTGATTTTCGTTTCGTTTTCATTATTTATGCTTTGTAACCTGGGAACTATCGTCTGTATTTCGTGATTTTTACGTATCAAATCAAACAGAGACTTCGGTAAATCAAACAGTTAACTGTTTACCTGCGCAAATTAAGCAAAATCTGATGTATCAAAAAAGTACTGAAATACAATTCATTATATCGGTAATTCGGCATTATATTTTGCGTAATGGTAGATTAATGCAATAGGTTTTGTTGAGATGCTCGGCATTTTCTCGAGTTTATTCAGTTTAAATAGAGTTTGATATTGCTGTCGGAAATATGTAGGTATATACATGTACATGTATATATATGATTCATTTCGAAAAAATAAATTGTGTTCTTTATTTGTTATAGTGCATGTTTCTTTACAATTTCTATTTACTAACCATATTTGAGTGTTAAGCTTCGAATTATAAGCAAGATACAGAGATTTGCTCACAATTCTATGTTTGTACACAGATCTTAAAAACTAAAGATTAAAAAAGTAAAAAAATTGTCAATATTTATTAAGAAAATTTTCAAAGTCTCTTCTTCCAGAAACCAACTTTAACAACTTATTGTATTGTAAACTTAACCTTTTTTAGCTCACCTGAGCCAAAGTCTTCTTCTCAAAAACTATTAGGCCAGGAAAGCTCAAATTTGTGTAGAGGCATCCTCGGGTAGTGTAAATTCAAGTTTGCAAAATCACAGTCCCTAGTTGTAGGGCGGGACCGTGATGGCGGTTTGAATGTTTACATAGGAATATAAAGAGAAAATCTTTAAAACTATTCTGGGAAAGTGTTCGGTTCAAAACTCAGTACTTAGTGTGAAAGCAAAGGTTATGCAGATTTAAGTCTGGTGAAACCATGATTCCCTGGGGGGGGGGATATAGGAATAGAGAAAAATCTTCTTACAGGTACAACAACAAAAGGGGCTTGGTATTTACTAAAAAATAAGAGGTTGATAAAAATTGGCAGATTTTCAATTTTTTTTTAGCAAGATCTACTGTACTCAGTTGTCAAGATATTTTGATACTGTAATGCTAATTTGATCAGAATTAGGGCAATTGTTGCTCAGGTGAGCGATGTGGCCCCTGGGCCTCTTGTTCATATGCCAAGAAAAATAATTAGAAAAACTGCATGTCATAAAATAATTTACGCTATACTCAATAAAATAGAATCATCTTCAGTCTTCTAAATGCATTCATTAACATGTATAACTACAGACAAAGTTTGAAAGGTTGATGTATGACATTAGTTTCCCTTGCAGCCTCCCCCTGACCTGACCCAGACTTTGCCCCAGAATGTACCCACCAAACGCCCCGCCCCAGGAACTCCCCTCTCTGTGGACTCGCCCCAGGAACCAAAGCGATCGCGCCACTCTTCAGGGGCTCCTAGTGAGGTATGCATGCATATGCATGAATTGTAGACTGACTTTAAAGCGAAAAAAATATTAGCTTTAGGTCTCATAAAATTACCTTTTAGATTCTCACCCCTGCCAGCCCCTATGAAAATGGGCCGCCCCGATGCATTTTATTTTATTTTTAAAAAAGAATTGTGTGGGAAAAAATTTTCGGGGAAAAAAAATCGAGCACAGTATACAAAACATTTTGATGGCTACCGAAACGTGAATTCCAGTCCTGTTTCTCAACATAAGGATACAAATTTCTTCATGCATTAACAGTTAAGTCAAAATAAAATGGAATTAAAAGATTACAAGTGGGTTTGTGTACTCACATTAGCATTAGCAACTTAAAAGAATAGAGCAGTTGTTATTTCTAGAACATAATCAGTAAAAAAAAAAGGTGATTTAAAAAAAAATAAAAAAAATAAATAAAGTCCGCCCACCCGCCCCATATTTTTTGCATATCAGGATGAGAATCTAAATTTTAATTTTATGTGGCCTTAAGGAGGCTTGAAAGGTCTACAAATAAACCATTTGATCTACTTGAAAATTTCATGTAGGCTTTTTCCTTAATTATAAACTATTTTTTATAAGGAAAAATTCTTGATATTTAAGCCTTAAAATATTATTATTTTTCTATATTTAAAAAAAAAAAAAGTGTTCCTTTTTAATTTAATTTAGCCCTCTTGATTATTGTTTAAATGTTTTGATTGAATGTTGGTGAAAGTCAGAGATAGCTTTCTCTCCAATGTTGATATATTGAAATTTGCCAATTTTAAAAGAAATAATTAACAATTTGATGAGGACTTAATCCAATAACATTTTTTGTGTTGAAAATTTTATATTTTAGGTGAAAATTGATCATTTTTGCTGTTTGAAAAAATCCTCAGTTTCTCATTTTTTTTTCTTCAGAGCAACAAGAGTGTGACGGAAAATAAGCCCATAGAGAAGAATTACTGTGATGCAGTGGTCAACTTCCTGTTACGAATTGCCTGTCAGGTACAAACACCTCAATAACTTTACCATCAATTTTTTTATGTTTTATAAAATTTCATTTCCTTTTGAATATCAGATTCAATAATATGTGCCTAATATACTAAGTAAAAAGAAGTTATCTATCTAATGTATGTGAACTGTACATAATTTTAATGAATATTTATATTATCATTTTTGCTAACATTTGCTTATTCATGAAATCATTTGCATAATTATGCATGATGGTAATATGAATAATTTTGAAACAGGTGAACGAGAGCCCTGGCTCCCCAGGAGAGATGTTGTCGAAGAAATGTGTGGTGCTCCTGAAGATGGCGCTGCGTCCGGACTTCTGGGCGAACACGGAGCTGAAGCTGGCCTGGTTCGACAAACTCCTGACCACAGTGGAGAACCACCAGCCTAATTTCAACAACATATGCACTGCCCTGGAACTGCTCAGTTTCCTGCTTACCATATTGGTCAGTAGACCTTTTAATTTTAATGAGTTGTCATATTTCATTTAAGTTTTCATGTTAAATGTGTTTCAGATAGGTATTATATGAACTCCTCCCGCATAACCGGTTGATTTTTGCCTTAAATTTATTTGCCTGTGTGTATGCTTGTAGGTAAAATGGACAGTAATATAATTTTCGTGTCAATCTTTTTTTCTATTTAAACAGAAGAAAGACACAATCCTATCCAGTTTCAAGCCCCTCCAGCGTGGAATTGCGGCATGCATGACCTGCCCAAACACGAAGGTCATTCGTGGCGTCCACGGTTTGCTGTCCCGCCTGATGAGTTTCTTCCCCACGGAGCCGGTAACTTCGAATGTGGCTTCAAAATACGAGGAGCTGGAGTGTCTGTACGCCTGTGTCAGCAAAGTGGTGTACGAGGGGCTCACCAACTATGAAAAGTAGGTCATGTAAAGTGAAAGTAAATCTAAAGTGAAAGTAGCATTGGTAAAGTGAAAAGAAAATAATTGTTAAAGTAATATTAGTTAGAGAATGAACAATCGCAGTATTTTGCTTGGGCCTTTCCAACAAGTGGAAACCACCATAGGGGCAAGCCATATGTGTACACCATTATGGGAATTCCAATGGATTTGTAATGGATTGCACCCATTGACTTGGAAATAAACTATAGCCTACTATTTTACAGGACCGAAGACCCTATTTTGAGTCAAAATCAAATAAAAATAAAAGTATCTAATACATGTTTTATTTGTAAAAAGCTTTTACTCACTGGCTGAAGTCAATTCATTCATCCAATCAAAGAAGTCATAACATATATAATTAGTAAAGGCCGGTTACTCTTATTGAAAGAATGGACAGATCGGATAGCGCCAAAATGTTGTGAATATTTTAAAATAGTCACTATAAATGGTGAATCATCAAAGTAAATAAAATAAAATGTTGGCCTTGTTTTGATTTTTAAAAGAGCTGATAAGATTGAATTAAATGAAGACAGGTGTGCTGAAATGAAATAAAGAGAATGATAATATTAAAAACAAAATAAAGTGTTGGCATGTTTAATAACACAGGATGTACAGAACTTCAATTTCTAGCTGATAATGAAAAGCTAGACATGGTAATTGGTTTGCTTTATTTTTGAAAATCATTTTACTTTTAAAATGGTTCATTGCCACACTGTTAAGGCCATATAAAATTGATGTTTAGATTCTCATCCTAATTTGCAAAAAAAATGTTTATTTCTTTAAAAACACCTTTTTCACCCCTCATGTTTTAGAAATAACAACTGCTCTATTCTTTTGAGTTGTTAATGCTAATATGAGTACACAGACCCAGTTGTAATCTTATTTCGACTTAGCTGTTAATGCAGGAAGACATTTGTATCCTTATGATAACAAACATGACTGGAATGACACGGTAATCCACATGTTTAGGCAGCCATTAAAATGTTGTTAATTTTTTGTATACCGAATCTGACATATTTTTCCTGAATTTTTTTTCATATTTTTTTTTTCCAAAACAAAATAAAATGCATCGGGGCGGGTCATTTTCAGAAGGGCAGGTGGGGATGAGAATCTAAAAATTAATTTTATGTGGCCTTATTAGGTCTCCCACCTGAATTTTGGAGACTTAATTGTACTATTTGTTTTTAAAACTGTTGGTAATGTTCATATGATGTAGAAAAACAAATCCATGGTTTGATCCATTTTTGATGCTCTGCAGTTGAGTCATTCATAAATAATTTGAAGTATCTTGCTTGTCGTACAGTAACTACATGTGCTGATAATAAAAAAAAGAATTCATTACCTTCCCTTCCCCACCCTCGAATTTCAGGCTAACGAATGAATCCCCGCACCCGAATATTTTTTACCCTGTTTTGATCAGATTGAATTTACCGGTACATGCTTGTTTTACTAGATATGAAAAATTAGGTATTCATAACATGTATCACCCCTGGTTTCAGGTTGACCAATAGATCCCCCACCCTGATTTTAATCAGATTGAATTTACATGCATATATTTTTTTTTTTTTTTTTTACATAAAATGATTAAATTCATAACACATACCACCCCTGGTTTCAGGTCAACCAATGGATCCCCCACCCAGCTGTTCAGCACCCTGATGATCCTGAAGGCGGCCTGCATGCACAACCAGTGTTACATAGACCGCCTCATCACAACCTTCATGAAGGTCCTGCACAAGATGGCGCGCGAGCACCTTCAACCCACCTCCACTGAGACAAGTCCTAGTAAGTGTAAACAAGTACGGGTAATATGTAAACTATAGTCCCGGTAAGTGTGAAATAGCCCTATCAAGTCGAAGTTTTATGGTCTCGGGGTCTGGTGGACAATCACTAGACAGTAAGGATCAAGGTCCTGTTTATCTGTTGCCAGAAAAAACTTACTTCTGCTCATATTTACCAGTAGATGCTTAGTGGCCACCAAACCCTTGGCAAATTGTTAGTTTCTAAGTAAACATCGGGTCCCTCCTTTCTATTTTTCGAATTTTTTGTGATCTGGATCTCTAATACTCTTTGTTTACAGTGGCTAGTGAGTTGCTGATTCTGAGCCTGGACCTGGTCAAGAACAGGGTAGGAGTGATGTCCCTTGAGATGAGGAAGAGTTTCATTGGTCAGATCCTGGTCGGCCTGATCGAGAAGACATCCGACCCCAAGGTCATGAAGGCCATCACCAAAATGGTGGAGGACTGGGTCAAAACCAAGGTATATAGTCACACGGTTTTACATGGATAATGATTGGTTAAATCTTAAGGTCATTTGTTTAGTTCAAGGTCATTTAAACTACAAATGACCAAGGGTCATGACAATCATCACCAAAATGGTGGAAGACTAAGTCAAAACAAAGAAATGATAGCTCATATTTTGAGGTCAAGGTCATTATTATAAGAAATGGTTAGGTGATTACATCAATATCTGTTGAATGCCAAATTTTTTGTAGATTTTGTTGTACAGTTGATCCACGAATATAAATGTTCATTAACTAACGCGCAAAACTAATACCCGGTAATGTATTGATAGAATCATTGATCAGAAATTTGTGTATTCTTGATATTGTCAATTTTACTTCACCCACAAAAAAATTGAAGCCCTCAAATACTAATAAAACCACAGACGTTACTTTTAAAATCTTAAAATCCTAAAAAAAGCCAAGTGCATCAGACCTGATGTGGTGGTGCATAAAAAAAAAAAAACCAAAATAAATTTTGGAATGCCTTAATTTCTCTATTTTGTATGATTCCAGACCCCCATCGCCATTAACCAGTCGCCCGTGATTCGGGAGAAGGCCATTCTGTTGGTGAAACTGATGCAGCATGTGGAGAAGAGGTTCCCGGAGGAGCAGGAACTCAACGCGCAGTTCCTGGAACTCGTCAATTACATCTACAGGTTGGAGCTTGGAAATTTATGTTTCTTTCAAGAGGGCTAGACGTAGGAGGCCATTTCTAGATTATTGCAAAATCTCCTTGAGAAAAAGAGCTCTGAAAAATGATATTAATTTAAAGCTAAGATTTTTTTCTGTACTAAATAATAGGGTTTTGGCTAAAGAAATTAATTTTTCAGAGGGAAAAATATCTCAACCCTTCGAATTGAATTGTATTGACTTCAAATTGATTTTTTTTTTTAAAAAACAAATGTATATGTGCTTTTCACTTTCTTTTTGAATATCAGAGATGATAGTTTGAGTGGAACAGAGCTGACCTCTAAGCTGGAGCCGGCGTTTCTAGCGGGGCTCAGATGTAACCAGCCACCCATCAGACAGAAGTTTGTTGAGGTAAGGGATATCTCTTGTTTATATAGGAATATTCGTTCATCATTATATTCCCCCTTCCACTCCCCCTAAAGAAAAAGAGAATGTTTGGGGTGGGGGTATATTGGTTAATCATTATATACCCTATTTCACTCCCCCTAAAGGGGGGGAGGGTGTTATATTATTTTTACAGCATTTTACACCCAACCCAACTTTGGCGAATATGTATTATACATGTGTTATGCACAAGACTTTGCGGTATCTTATGTGTATAGGAATATTTGTTAGTCATTAAAATACCCTCTTCCACTCTCCCTAAAGAAAATAGAGAGTTTGAAGTAGGGGGATATATGTGGGGGGTGGGGGGGGGGGGGTAATGATGGTTACTTTGTTGTCCACCCAGCCTCTTAAGTAAGACTTAATTGAATTTTCTCCCCTGCAGGTGTTTGACAACAGTATTCCCAAGAGAATCTTTGACCGCCTCCTGTACATCACCTGCTCACAGAACTGGGAGTCCATGGGCGGCCACTTCTGGATCAAACAGTGCCTGGAGGTAAGGAAAAAAACAATTAATGTTTAGGTCCTCTGGCAAAAAATTTCAAATGTTTAATCCAGCAAGCAAGATTTTAGTTTGAATGCTATTACAAAATTTGCAAAAAGGTGATAACTCATTTTTTCACGTTTTTGTTTTGACTTGAAATTAAATAAAATATTGAGTTAATCCCCTTTTTAATATGGCAATCCTTTTGGGATGCCTGTGAAACAGAAAATAAATTATGTTTGGCCTTAAATCAGAATTTTGCTTGACTGAATCCTACAACATTACCAATTTGACACATCGTTTCCATGTGGTTTATTTTACAGTTGGTGCTAGCTGTAGCAATGAGCGGACACACGATACAGAGCTCATCTCCCATGAGTCTCCTGCCCTCTGCCAGCAGCATTGTAAATCTAGCCGACAGCCACGAACGTGCCGCATTCGCCAACATCATGAAGATGAAGGAAGAGCCGATGGATGTCGAGTCTGTGGACTCCAACAAAGAAGAGGTAAGGAAAGGGGAATAACTCACCTCTGCTCTTATTGCAGAGGGATAAATCACTTCTACTCTTATGGAGAGAAACATTGAAGTCTAAGAGTAGGGAATGAGTAACTATACTGCTGGATTTATTTTATTTCATAGATTATTATAATATTACTTTTACCATATACATGAAAATCATAACTCATTTTTTTTACATTGTGTACAATGATGGGATTGCAAAGTGTGTATATTTCGCATGTACATGTACTGTAACTAATCTAAAGTGGAAAAATGATTTGCGCATGTCTTTGTGTGGAGCATTCATGGACATGCATATTCATTTTTTGACCTTTAACTTTATACCTTTGACCTTTGAGTTTGTTCTGTTTCAGGAGGAGATTGATATGGAGCTAGGGGGCGTGTCCTCTGATGACAACACTTCCTCTAAAGAGCCCCCTAAAAAGGAACTCCAAGAACCAAAACAGAGCATTAACACACTGCTACAGAGACAGGCCAAGTTCCTGGAGGGGTGTCGCGAGGTCAAGGTAAGTTATAGTTCCAACTATGAGATCAAGGTCAAGGTCAGTTTTAAATAGCACTCAACCATGAGGTCAAGGTCAGTTATAAATAGCACTGAACCATGACATCAAGGTCAGTTGTAGATAGCTCTCAATGCTGAGGTCAAGGTGGAATTATTAATAGCACACAATACACTGTATCTGAATGGAAAACTTCTTACCAGCAATGTTTCAAAAGAGAATTTTACTTTATCACCTCTCTTTCTCTCTTTTACACAGACTGTATCGTACCTGGCCGCCCTCTCACAGCTGTGTCACTGCACCACGGACCTGACCCACAGTATCTGGGTCGACATCTTCCCCAGGATCTGGAAAATCCTCTCCGAGAAACAGCAAGGGGTAGGTGGCCTCATTTTTCTAAAAATCTTGAATAGGTTTATAAAAAAAACGAAATGTGTCTTAAGGTCATTTCTTTGACCAAAGATTTTAGAATATCAAGCAGGCAGGAATTCTTCTATTATGCATTAAAATCAATTAATGTGATAATTTCTTGGTCAGATGATATCGGGTGAGCTGATTCCCTTCATGTGCAGTGGTAGCCACGTCATCCAGAAGGACTGCCACCCCAGTTCCATCCACACGTTCCTGGAGGGGCTTTCTAATGTGGTGCCCCCCGTACAGATCAGGCCCGCGGTGCTCAAGGTTAGTAAAAGGAGGTTTATAAAGGGAGCTCTATGACCATGGCCATTTTGCTAGACCATTCAAACCTCCGGGAGAAGAAGAGTTCCATTTTATAAATGTTAACTTTTTTTAAGGAAGCTGTTTTGCCAAGACCCTATTTTTAGACTATTTTAACTTCCAAGAAATAAAGAATTCAATATAGAAAAAAATGTATTAAAATAGAAGAATTTTAATATTCGGACCTAATTAAGCTGTAAAAATATCATTGACCATTTAAATCTCCTGTAGAATAAGAGTTCCATTGAAAAAACTTGTTTTAAGGAACTCAAGCTGTTTTGTCAAGACATTATTTTTAGACTATTTAAACCTCCCAAAAAAGAAGAATTCCATATAGAAAAAAAAAATAGAATAATTTGAGAAATACTTTAATCTAATTCCAACCGAGAAAACAATAAGTGAATCATTTTTTTTCTTTATTCTCAGTAACTCGTTTAAACCTAACCTGTGTCGACTACTATCAAAACTCATCTTTCTAACGTTCCCCCAAAAGATCTATGCAAAGAAAAACCTTTTTTCAGATATTAAATGTTTTTCTTCTCTTTCTCAGTACCTGGGTAAGACTCACAACCTGTGGCATCGAGCCTGTCTGCTGCTCGAGCAGCTGGCCTTTGACACCAACGCACAGCAGGCTCTAAAGAATCGCCCTGGCAGCGAGTACGAGTTTGAGCCAACTCAGTCTTCACAGCAGGTGAGTTCATTCTGAGAGCATGTTTTTGGTTTTTTTTTTTAATTTTGTACTTGCTTGTAACAGTGATAAATGCATATATTTATACAACAATGAGCAAAGGTATTTTTTAAATTCTTTTTTGCTTTGAAAGTTTGTGGATAAGTGGATAGTACAGTACAGTAAATGTAAAACTTAAGCATGGCACATTTTGATGATTTTTTATTGAGACTGTTCACATGAGGCACAGGATTATATTACACAAATATAATACAAGTAATGAAAAGAACTTTAATTTTAAATGTCTTTTTAGCTCACCTGAGCTGAAAGCTCAAGTGAGCTATTCTGATCACTTTTTGTCCGTCGTCCGTCCGTCCGTCCGTCTGTCTGTCCGTCTGTAAACTTTTTACATTTTGAACTTCTTCTCTAAAACCGCTTATCCAATTTCAACCAAATTTGGCACAAAGCATCGTTATGGGAGGGCGAATATAAATTGCAGAAATAAAAGTCCGATCTGTATTCAAAGCTGAGAAAACCTTGAAACTGTAGAAAAAGGGGGGTGCATTTTAAAAAATCTTCTTCTCAAGAACTACTGATTCCAATTCAACGTAGTTTAGCATAAATTATCCTTATGGGAATGAAAATATAAATTGCAAAAATTAAGGTCTAATTCTGTTTCAAATCTGAGTTATTACGAAAATAATAATAAAGGAAAGGCGTGTTTTAATCAGTTTAATAGCTTCGGATTCGGCATCCGGTAAAATGGGTAGACAAGACTTGGCCTGGGCAAAACAAAAGATTGGCAGTTATTAATCTGCCAATTTCATTAAAATTTCAGGATATATGATGGACCAGTATATTTGTATTTGCTGTAAATATTGCTGCAAAATAATGCGTATTTGGAATTGACGATTGCCGATCTGCCCCGGCTTTTATTTTGCCACGGCCCGGGTTTGCGTACCCATTTTACCAAGTCTCGTATTCCATACATCTAAAACGAGGTTCTTTGTTTAAACAGCCATGACATTATACGAAAAAGGGTCGATCTGACTATGATGAATTTGCTTGTTGTGCAACAGTTCGCGAATGATGGGAAATTTTTGAAACATGCAAAATATATTGGTGCCGATTTTGTGTAGTAAATTGAGGCTAAATATTTCAACGCGTTGAAAGTTTTCACACATGACGTTGGTGTTAGCTTGTTCTGATTTTCGTTTCGTTTTCATTATTTATGCTTTGTAACCTGGGAACTATCGTCTGTATTTCGTGATGTTTACGTATCAAATCAAACAGAGACTTCGGTAAATCAAACAGTTAACTGTTTACCTGCGCAAATTAAGCAAAATCTGATGTATCAAAAAAGTACTGAAATACAATTCAATATATCGGTAATTCGGCATTATATTTAGCGTAATGGTAGATTGATGCAATAGGTTTTGTTGAGATGCTCGGCATTTTCTCGAGTTTATTCAGTTTAAATAGAGTTTGATATCGCTGTCGGAAATATGTAGGTATATACATGTACATGTATATATATGATTCATTTCGAAAAAATAAATTGTTTTCTTTATTTGTTATAGTGCATGTTTCTTGTGTTTTAATTGTGTACAATTTCTATTTACTAACCATATTTGAGTGTTAAGCTTCGAATTATAAGCAAGATACAGAGATTTGCTCACAATTCTATGTTTGTACACAGATCTTAAAAACTAAAGATTAAAAAAGTAAAAAAATTGTCAATATTTATTAAGAAAATTTTCAAAGTCTCTTCTTAACCTTTTTTAGCTCACCTGAGCCAGTCTTCTTCTCAAAAACTATTAGGCCAGGAAAGCTCAAATTTGAGTGGAAGCATCCTCAGAAAGTGTAGATTCAAGTTTGTTCAAATCATGGTCACCGGGGGTAGGGTGGGGCCACAAAAGGGGGATCATGTTTTACATAAGAATATATATAGAGAAAATCTTTAAAAATCTTCTCAAAAACTATTAGGCCAGAAAAGCTCAAATTGAAATGGAAGCATCCTCAGGGAGTGTAGATTCAAGTTTGTTCAAATCATGATCCCCGGGGGTAGGGTGGGGCCACAATTGGGAGATCAAGTTCTACATAGGAATATATAGAGAAAATCTTTAAAAATCTTCTTCTCAAAAACTATTAGGCCAGGAAAGCTCAAATTAAAATGGAAGCATCCTCAGGTAGTGTAGATTCAAGTTTGTCAAATCATAGTTCCCATGGGTAGGGTGGGGTCACAATTGGGGGATCAAGTTTTACATAGGAATATATTGAGAAAATCTTTAAAAATCTTCTTCTCAAAAACTATTAGGCCAGAAAAGCTCAAATTTGAGTGGAAGCATCCTCAAATAGTATAGATTCAAGGTTGTTCAAATCATTGTCCCCGGGGGTAGGGTGGGGCCACAATTGGGGGATCAAGTTTTATATAGGAATATATAGAGGAAATCTTTTAAAAATCTTCTTCTCAAAAATATTTGGCCAAGAAATCTCAAATTGGCATGTAACCATCCTTAGGAAGTGTAGATTCAAGTTTGTTCAAATCATGGTCCCTGGGGGTAGGGCGGGTCACAATGGGGGATGAATTTTTATAGATAGAGAAAATCTTTAAAAGTCTTCTCCCCAAAACTATTAGGCCTGGAAAGGCCATATTTGAGTGGAAGCATCCCCAGATCATATAGATTCAAGTTTGTTTAAATAATAGTCCAGGGGTAGGGTGAGGCCACAATGGGGGATGAATTTTTACTTAGGAATATATAGAGAAAATCTTTAAAAATCTTCTTTTTAAGGAATTTTTGGCCAGAAAGGGTTTAAACATGTGTAGAGGCATCCTTGGGTAGTGTAAATTCAAGTTTGCAAAATCACAGTCATTAGTGGTAGGGCGGGACCGTGATGGCGGTTTGAATTTTTACATAGGAATATAAAGAGAAAATCTTTAAAACTATTCTGGGAAAGTGTTCAGTTCAAAACTCAGTACTTAGTGTGAAAGCAAAGGTTATGCAGATTTAAGTCTGATGAAACCATGATTCCCTAGAGAAAAATGGGGCCATGAAATGTGGGGGGGGGGGGGGTATATAGGAATAGAGAAAAATCTGCTTACAGATACAACAACAAAAGGGGCTTGGTATTTACCAAAAAATAAGAGGTTGATAAAAATTGGCAGATTTTCAATTTTTTTTAGCAAGATCTACTGTACTCAGTTGTCAATATATTTTGATACTGTAATGCTAATTTGATCAGAATTAAGGCAATTGTTGCTCAGGTGAGCGATGTGGCCCCTGGGCCTCTTGTTAATTTTTATGAATTTTCCTTTCATCAAAAAGATGTTATTCATGCATGATAAGATTCTGGAAAGAGTTGCCTCTCTTAGACCAATTACATTACATTAGTTACATGATACATGTACATCAATGCATGCATGCTAAGATTCCAGGAGATCTATTGTTATAAAAAGCAACTCTTGTACCTTTGTTTTCATGATCAAGTTACAATAAGAGTTGCCTCTCTTAGACCATGTTGTTTGACCCATAGTATGATGCATTACAGGAGACACTGGACTGCCTGTGTGAACTGTACTCACTTCTCAAGGAGTCAGACATGTGGACCGGACTCTGGCAAAAAAGGTCAAAGTTCACGGAGACCAACACCGCCATAGCCTATGAACAGCACGGTTTCTTTGAACAGGCCCAGACGGCTTACGAACAGGTCAGTTTTGATTTACTTTTAACGTGTGAGCCCTTTTTTATTTAGATGCTGTCTACTGTAGATTCCTTATTTTATGCGAGTACTTATTGCCATGATTCTACTGTTTTTCATCAAACGCGAAAGCGTAAGTTTGCGAATGTCGAAGTTTCATCATAATTACGGAAAGTTTACATCTGTCCCAAAAAGAGAAGTGAGATTTTAAAATTTGCGAGATGTGCCTTGCGATTTTATGCGGATATTAATTCATTACGTCAAATTAGGAATCTGCAGTATTTGGATTATCAGATTTCATGGTTTATTGTTTCAGTGTATGACCAAGGCCAGACAGGACCACAATGCGACCTCGGCCCAGCCGACCGTTCTACCGGAGTACCGACTGTGGGAGGACCATTGGATCAGGTACTTTCTTTTCTTTAACAGTTTTTTTTTTCCTTGCTTGACCATAGTTCCCTCCCCCCCCCATCTTGTTAATGTAAATACTTGACTAGTATGTAGTCAAACACCTTTGCATCAGCAATACACATGCATGGCAATTTCAAGACTTGCAGTACCATAATTCTATGTTAATGTTGTAAAGAGCTGCTTGATTGGGATCTGTGTATTGAGTAAAAAAAACCATGGACAGATATTTTGATTTGCAAAACTATCATCCCCCCCCATAACATATAGCTACATGTATGTATGTGTGTTTTTGTAGATGTTGTAAGGAGCTGAACCAGTGGGACCTGCTGCTGGAGTACGCCACCTCTAAGGGGAACACCAACCCCCACCTGGTGCTGGAGAGTGCCTGGAGGGTGCCCAACTGGTCCGTCATGAAGGACGCCCTCGCCCAGGTAACCCCAGGGGGCGATTCTCCCAATTTTATAATTGTATTTATGATACTGAAGAAGTCATAGACTAGACATACAGTGATTTTTTTACATCCTATTTAGGTTGAATTTTTTATCCTTTCCCCTACAAGAAATTACAGATTTTTTTTTCTTTATTGATTCTGACTGTCCTTTGCCTCAATGAAATTCTGTCTCCCACCCCCACCCCCCACCAGCACCAAAAAAACATGTAACTTTTAATTAATAGATGTTGGTTTGTTGAAACTAATACAAACCTTACAAAAGTTATTCTGACTAAGAGCAAGAAATTCAAGATTCAAATTGAAAATAATAAATATAAAGTTAATTATACATGTCTGTACATTAAATTTTAATGAAAAAAAAATTGACTTTGAATTGAGTTACATAAGAGGAAAGCATTGATTGCATGTACAGTTTGCAGAATTGTGGGTTTGAAGGCCTCTTGTATATACATATACAAAGTTAACATATTAAATTCAAGTCAAATTGTTGTTTTACACAGGTGGAACTGAGTTGTCCCAAGGAAATGGCCTGGAAGGTCAACTTGTACCGAGGCTACATCGCAATCTGTCACCCTGACGACCATCATCTCAACATGGTTACCATGGTAACATGACAATTTTATAATGAAAGAAAATTGTTTAAGATTGATCAAGTCTTTTCTTGCATGGTAGTTTTAAACCTTTTACAGAACATATTTTTACAAGAGTCTTATTATTGCAGCAGTTTTTAACTTTCAATTGATAAATGAGATTTTAAATAGTACTTTTTTTTTACCCATACTTCCTTGAATATTGAATTTTAAATTTTGGATTTTGACAAATCAGGTTTTTAAGGGCAATTTTCCCCTACTATCAGAGAATTTAATCTTACGTTTGCATACCCATACTGACCATTGACAATTTTTGAGTTTCATTCCCATCAAAAAAAAAAAAATTAATGTAAGATTTTTTCCTCTCAAAGACTTATAATTGATTTTTAATAGAACAATAATGTGTTTTTGAAAATGAGAAAAGGTCAATGAGTTGGCTCATGGTCAGTAATCAAAATTAATTTGAAACTGGCCGAAGCTTTTTTTTCCAGTGGTGGTCTTGTGATATCTGACCTTCTGACTTCACCACAGATTTGGGATTTGTGACTGTGTAGGAGGTTGATATAATTTTTCACAGGGGTTTTTTGACTTCGACAAACCATGAATTTAGGAGTTGTATCAATGTGTCGGTTTTGACCTATTAACTTAGCAGGTTTTTGTGTTTTTTTACCTCTGACATGGGTGTATTTGTTTATTTGATTGAAAAGCTGCAAGAGTAATCCTAATTTGCTCGTTTGCAGTATGGAGATCTCCATTGTCTACTTTCTGAATAGCAATTAGACAATGGAGAAATGCATGACCAGTTAGAGGTAGCAAACGATTACACCCCTTCTAATTCTCCACAGATTGAGCGTCTGGTGGAGGTCTCCAGTAACCTGGCCATCAAGGAATGGCGCCGCCTGCCATCGGTGGTGTCCCACATCCATGTCCCGCTACTACAGGCGGCGCAACAGATCATGGAGCTTCAGGAGGCTGCCCAGATAAACCAAGGCCTGCAGCCCGCCAACATCAACCGCAGCTCCAGTCTCCACGATATGAAGGCCATCGTCAAGACTTGGAGGTGAGTCGAAGGTTAAGTTACAAGACTTGGACTTAAGTCTTGTGTTAGGTATTAGGAGTTGAATAATAGTTGATTTGAAAGCTGTGGTCAAGACTTGGAGGTGAGTCCAAGGTAAAGTTACAAGACTTGGACTTAAATCTTGTGTTAGGTAATAGGACTTTAATAATAAATGACTTGAAGGCCATGGTTAATACTTGGAGGTTAGGTCAAGGTTAAGTTACAAGACTTGGACTTAAATCTTGTGTAAGGTAATATCTTCAAGGCTATCATCAAGATAGGGTCAATGGTTAAGTTACAAGACTTGAACATGTGTTAAATAAAAGGCCTTGAATAATTAACGACTTAAAGGCCTCTGGCGAGACATGGATGAGAGTCCAATTTTAAGTTATAGTACTTGGAAGTGAGACTTTCATGTAACTTAAGGGACTTGTAAGTTAATTAAGTGATGAGTTAAAGGCCATCATCAAGAACTGGAGGTGAGTTAAAAGAAACGTGAAATAAGGCACAGATTGGTCTCTACAGAAACATGTACTTTACATACTGTAAACATGGTAAACCAACTATTATTGTAGACCAATTTTTATTCACGGCGACTTTATTTTGCAATTATTTGCCAATAAAGTGGTTCGCGACGACTAATGTCTGGACCAAGCCTTATCCAGACCTGTATTTGTTATAAAAACTATAGACAAAGGATTGGTTTGCGGCAGGAAATGTTTGCGATGACAAGGCTCTCGCTAACCTCGTGAAAATTTCTCGCACGCGAATAAAAGTTGGTTTACAGTATTCGGGATGACTTTATATTGCAATTTACTGGAGATAAACTGGTTTGCAGCTTCTAATTTACATGTCTGAACAAGATGTAGTAGACTGTCTGGAGAATAACCAGAGGCATTTAAAAATCTTATGAATTTCGGCAAGGAATAATCCCAACCACAGGGCTCTCGCGAACTTCTTGAAAAATTTCTCGCACACTATAGTAAATCACAGTTATAGCAAACACGCTTATAACGAATTGACGCTTACAGGGAAGTGATTTTCATTCCCTGTGACTTTATAACATGTTGTAAACTTGACGGATATAACGAAATTCGCTTATAACGAAGCAAAACTGCCTGTCTGGCAATTCGTTATAAGCGGGTTTTACTGTATAAGGTTTGTTGAAAGAATAAAGTACTTTTGTTCTAATTAGATTACGTTAAAACAGCTAATATATATATATAACACAATCCAAATCAAAAAGGGAAAATCAAAATTCCTTTTTTTTACCCCGTTTTTTATATCTGCATCCATTTACACCCCTTTTTGCGAAAAATAGGCCTTTACAAGTCAAAGTTCATGGAATTTTCCCGAATCATTGACATTTAAATGCATTACACAGACATTTAAAATGAGTAACGTTCCTCTCATTCTTATAAAATCTTATGAAGCACCAGAGGAACGTTCCTCTTTACCTAAACTAAAAATTAATCTCTTTGATTACTTTGTTTATTTAAGCCAAAATTTTCAAACAAATTTTCCTCAAAGATTTCTCAGCAGCTATTTATCGCAGATGCTTGAAATTTTAACAAACTATTTGTTTAGGCATGCAAAACTGTGGGATATATTTCTGTACCAATCGGATGCCAGCTTTCTGTTAAATGTCGACTTTGCTTATTTTGCATATTCACATCAGAGCGGGGGTATCACTAGTGAGCATTGGCTCACAGATATCTTGTTTTTCATTCCATTGATTAAAGGCAGGTGCAGACAAGGAAGTAAAAACTTATTGGGTTCAAACATTGCTCAGAGTATTCAACTTTACTCAAGGTTTAGATCATTTAAAAAGTCAATGCCCTAGCTTAAGGAAGCCTTATTATAATACATTTTGTTTTGACAGATAATTATGGTGCTTTATTTTGGAAATAAGATCGGTACTCCTTTATAATTCCTAGACATCCTTGGTATTAAGAACAGCTAAAAGCAACATTTCTAATTGCTTTTTTTTTATGTCACTAAACATTCAGATGGTTGGCTATACAAGAGACCAATCAGCCCCGATTTCCTTGTCTGCATCACCATCATTTCAAAATGAAAGTTTGAAAAAAAAATTGTTTTGTTTATTGATTAGAAACAATTTCTAACAACTTACAAGTTCCTCTCCTTAAATATAACAATAGTTGTCATGAATATAAATTTAGAACAAAAGAAAATATAATATTGATATACACAAAGAAATATTACTAAAATCTCAAGGATACGTCTATAAACTTTGTACAGGAGCAAAAATGCTTTTGTTGATATGTAAAGGTTGGTTGTTGTTGCCATATAAAAGTAAATTTGTATCAATATTGACTAAAAAAAAAATTTCAATTGTTTACGCACAATTCATGATGCACAATGCGTGACGCACATTGCATGAAGACCAATTGCAATATTATTGGTCATCGCAATATCAGGATATAATAATGAGCATCAAAGGCCTAAGGCAAGGGTTCGGGTAGCTCAATCGTTAGAGTCATGGAAATGTACCCAGGTGACCCGTGTTCAAGCCTAAGTGATGATAAAATTTTTCCCCCTCATTTTGTGCTTTGATTTATGATTTGAGCTTAAAAATGATTGGTTCCATCTCTTTTCACAAATAGGATGGATGACCTTTTCGTTGCTCACAACGAGAATAATCTAGTTGTTTTGTCGAATTATTTGGAGATTAAGATAGTTGGCTGTAGGAGAGACCGGCCATCTTTGATTCCCTTGTCATGCTTTTTCATGAACCGTCTGCCAATGGTTTCATGCAGACAACCCGAGTTCCACTAAAGTTAGATAATCATGATCAGAAGTAAAAAAAAAAAGAAGAAAGGTTTATTCTGCACATTCAGTACTTAGATCCCACCTCTAATTTTTATCAGGTCTGCTCTTGTTTTGAATTTATCCTTTCGACTTTTGATTTTGAACTCTAATTTTATTAGTGGTCCTTGTTTGCTCTGCTCCTGTTTTGTATTTTCCCTTTGGACTTTTG
The DNA here is from genome assembly GCA_015776775.1 of Magallana hongkongensis. Classification (NCBI taxonomy): domain Eukaryota; kingdom Metazoa; phylum Mollusca; class Bivalvia; order Ostreida; family Ostreidae; genus Magallana; species Magallana hongkongensis. The sequence goes on from VIAA01000017.1 coordinate 807,177, forward strand.
ATTTTAAACACTGTTCGTTATCACCACGTCATTTTTTTCTCTACTAGGAACCGTCTGCCAATGGTGTCCGACGACTTGTCACACTGGAGTGACATTTTCACATGGAGACAGCACCATTATCAGTTCATCGTCAACCATTACGATTCTCACGCCCAGCAGGACCCGGTAAGGTCATATGACCTCGTTCATTGCTTATTTTACTGGTTAAAATAGGCATATATAATGGATTAAACAAAAGATCTTAACACCAGAAATAGATAAAGAACTATATATGCATTCTTATCATATGGAATGATCCCCCTCTGATTGTATAAAGAAACCTCATTTTATAAAATAACTTGTGACAAAAATTCATAATTTATATCATGTATATTCATATAGAATGATCCCCTCCGACTTCAGAAAATGACAGTGTTTAACAAAATTAAATAACGTTTCCTGTAACAAAAATATGTAAATTATATACGGTAATTCTATATATTACTATGAAGAGACCCCCCCCCCCCCCTCTTAATATTTAAAATGCATAGATTCAGAAAACTGTTTATTTTTAACATTATTTTCAATCAGTTAAGAGTCATATTCTAATATTCTACTTGACAGCATTATTTGTGATATTTTTTTTTTTTAAAAAGGGAGCCATTATGGTTTGTTTTTGTCTTAATGGGGATTATTGATCATGACCGAGATTTAAAAAAAATGATAATTTCAAGGTCATGTTAACCTGATAAAACTACTTGCATCACAGTTGATGATTTTGTTTTAAAATAAAATACTGTTGAGTAAACACATTAACAACTGAAATATTTTTTACAGAGTCACATGTATTTGAGTTATCAATAGTATGCAATTTTAAACCAATATGCCAACTTATGGAGGCTGGGTTGTCAACTTACTGTAGATTCCTTATTTTACACGAGTACGTAATTCCGCGATTCAACGGTTTTCAATCAAATCATGAGAAAATAAAATCGCGAATGCCGAATTTTTTTCATAGTTTTATGTGGCTAACATACGTTAAAAAAATTAAAAGCGAGATTTTGAAATTCGCGAGACGGGCTTCTCGCGATTTTTATGCGGATAATAATTTCTCGCGTTTAATTAGGAATGTACAGTATTACCCATAGGTCTACTTTGTATGATTATTTTGGCCAATAACCAATTTTTTTTGTTAACATATGGTATAAAGAACAAACTCAAACACTTGAAATCTGAATATTTTTCTATACAGAACTCTTGTTCTTAAGGTGGCTCTATACACCACTTTTTGATGACGCAGTACGCAAAAAAGTAAATCTGGAAGCCGGCAATTCCGGTACTGGCTGATTTAAACTGAGGCGAAATGTATGGGGACCGCTCTTTTGAAAAAGTTGTTAAATGAATAGATTTAATTTGATAATTGGAAAATTCATTACTTACAAGTAATGTGGTATGTGATACCTTCACGTTGTGTGGTATTATTTATCGAAATAAACAATAAAATCAAGTATAATTTTTAGATAGTTTCTTTCCCATTTCGTATATGTTACACGATAGCGCAGTGGTCTCGTGGCTACCCTTCAAACCTGTAGGTCATGAGTTCGAATCCCGTTGAGAACAATAATTTTTTTAACTTTCCAAAATTTTCTAAAACGTATTTTTTATTTGAATACAGTGAAAGGAAATTCTAAACAAGTGAAAATATTGCAATTATAATATACTTTAATGCACATTAGTATCGACACCTTAAGGGGATGGGAGGGTTGCTTTGAATTTCTCTCAGGTTGGGATACATAAATCCTATTAGCCTAGTCAATTTTCCCCTTTATTTATTTGACTTAGTTTTGCATTAAAGCAAATATATTCACTTATACAGGCCTATAATGAAGTATGTATGTATTTATCATTCCATCGTGATATTTAGGAAATTTTCTTCAACTTAGAAATGAAAAGTCCCCAAGGTGTTTGGGCCTTGGGACTTAGGAACGATAACCCTTACCTGAGGAAATTTCATACCAAATAAAATTTAAAATATTTTTTGTGTTTATTTGCAATGATTTCATTCAATTTTTTATTTTACATTTATTAAAATACATTTTCTTATAACATTAAGCAACTTTTTCAGATGATTTGTCAACAGAGTAAGAAAATATGAAAAATTATGTTTTGGGGAAATACTAAAAAAAATTGCAATAATAACATTTTTGAATGTTAAGAAGAGTTAAAAAAAAAGTTATGTGTCCGAAGGAAATATCCATCATATGACAAAAAAAATTCTCTCAATTTGTTAATAGCTGTCTTTTTAAAAATTTAAAAAAAAAAACACGAAAAAACATTAAAAAATTCTTTAAAAATACCTATAGTATCCCTATCATCATTTTAATATTTGATAAGTATATGTTTTGTGGTCTTCTATTGAAAATTGGAATAAACTGTGGGTGTATAGAGCCACCTTAAGGAGATTGATATGTTCTAAAAATAACCATGTCCATTCAGCTCTCTTAATTTTGGATTTCTGATGGTGGGTTTTGATGATTTATTATTTCTTCTTTTTTTTTGACCTTGCAGGCCAACAGTAACCATTCCATGCTGGGGGTCCATGCCTCTGCTCAAGCTATCATCCATTTTGGTAAAATTGCCCGCAAGCACGGACTGACAGGGGTGTGCCTGGACTCATTAAGCAGGTTAGGAAATGTTATTTACCCTTTTGGAATTGTTATTTACCCAAGTAAAATAATATTTATTCCATAAAAATGTTATTTACCCAATGCGATGTTATTTACTCTTTCAATTGGAAATGTTATTTACTCAATGAAAATGTTATTTACCCTTAACTATGAAAATGGTATCAATGCTTTCGAAACTGTTTTATGAATTGGAATTGTTAGGTATGCATTGGAAACGTTATATATGAGTTGAAAATGTGAGTTAACCCATTGGAAATTTTAATTATTATGGATATAATTTTTATAGTAAACTGCGTACGAGTTTTTTTCATCTTGTAATTTCTGTCCACAATCAGCTTGTTTTATGTAAAATATTTAAAATTTGCTCTTGAAGCAGTTGTGTTAGACCATATGAGAGATGGAACAGTTATGTTAGCTTTGCCGAGATATCCCTTTTACTGCGTATTGTATGCAGCGTAATTTTTGCTTTGTGTATTTTTTTTTTTATGTTCAGAAAATGGTGCCTTCTCAATCAAGTTTTAATGCTGTACCATGCATATATGCTAATATGTGCACGGTAAAAACAAAGTACATTAAAAATTATGCTAATTCAGTTAGGTGCTTATTTGATGAAAAATCAATTTCAAATACAGTAACTGTAGAATGATGCCAAATGAAATATGTTTACAGTAAATCACAGTGCTGTAAATTAATGTTTTCCAGGATTCACACCATACCCAGTGTGCCCATTGTGGACTGCTTCCAAAAAATACGGCAGCAAGTCAAGTGTTATCTCCAGATGGCGGGTACTATGGGCAAGAACGAGCTCCAAGAGGTCAGTGTTAAGTACTGTAAATAATGTAAATACTGTAAATGAGGTAAACATTGTAAATGATGTAAACACTGTAAATGGTGTAAATACCGTAAATGATGTAAATACATGTACTGTTATAAAATCTCTCATGATCTGCGATGATATATGATTTTTATCCAAGGCTCGGGGATAGAAAAAACATAATGAGTTGGATAAAAATCATATTATATCATTGCAAATCTTTCTTCTTATCACATTGTTTTCCTCATATTTTGTTAATTAATTAATTAATCTTTTCTGTAAACATTAGAATTGTGTTAATTAACATGTATTTAATTTTTTTAGATATTTTTATCAGTTAATGAAAATAAAAATGAAAAAGCATTAAATGTATCACATTTATAACTCTACACTTTTCAACTGAATTATTTTGTTACTTTTTTATTCTACTTTTATTAGTTATCTGCCTGAAGCTATGTAATGTTTAATGAAGAACACACAGTGGAATATCAAAAAATTATCCAATGAGTGATATCCACCGCATATTGAGCTAAACATGTGATAAGTACTGTAAATGGTGTAAATTCTGTAACTACAGATTTATGTCATTACAGTACTGTAAATGAAGTACATTTGGCTGTGTACTGTATATTCCTAATTCTACGCTAGTAATTTATTCAACATTTAAAATATTTGTCATTAAATCTAGAGAATATAAAATCACGAATGCTGAATTTAATTCATAGTTTATATCTGTCTGGAAAAGAAAACAAGATTTTAAAATTTGCGTGTCTTGCTTATGGCAATTTTACACAATTATTGATTCCTTGTGTTTAATTAGGAATCTACAGTATTTTTTGGTGGAAAATATTTGCCCAAAAAGGAGTAAAATACTCAACCAAATTTAAATTTTTTACTGTGATATGTTTACAGTAATTGATAGCTACTGTAGAAGCAGAAATATTCATTGAGAATTTAACTTCGTTATTTTCGTCAGCAGTATAAATCAACAAAATTTAATCCTGACAAATTTTTAACCATAGTATTTAATGAATACAAAGAGATTATGATATGACAAATTTAAATGTCAACAGAATTTTATTTGGTTCTAAAACAACCAAATTTTGACCCAACGAAAATATGTGCTTCTACAGTATATACAAGAGATAAACAATGCTAATTACTGAAGTTTTAAGAGCTCTGGACAGTTAGTTTAGATTTTTTTGGCCAATTATTTTTTCAATTGATACTGTAGTGAACTAATAAAATGGTATTAATTGTTTTTAAGCATCTATTATTTATAGTCAATCTTTTTATTCATTAAAGGTTAACATAATGTTTGAGCAAACACAGTTTACTGTGAAATCAATATAATTCATGGGGGTCAATTTTCTTGGATTGGTGAACTTTTACAGGTTCGTGGGGACGTAATTTCATGTATTCTTTTATACAAACATAAAGACATATGGTTTTATAACACTAATTTATTAATTCGTGGAGGATGCAAATTCCTGGATGAGAAGTACCCATGAATTCCACAAAAGTTGAGCCTACGGGAAATTTAATGATTCCACAGTAACTTGCTAATGAATTGGACATGAGTAATTATCAAAATTTCAGTGAATTATAATTTATATATAATATTATGTACTGACAGTAAAACACGCCTATAGTGAAGTCCCAGGGACGGGCGATTTTGCTTCGTTATAAGCATAATTTGTTATATCCATCATGTTTACAACAAGTAATAAGGTGACGGGGAATGAAAATCACTTTGATGTAAGCGTCAATTCATTGTAAGCATGTTCACTATAACCCTGTTTTACTGTATTGCCAATTGTGGTCTTCGCCATATGGTACTGAAATAATTGCAAGCCTTATGTTATTTTTTTTGGAGTGTGACCTTTTATCTATATTAAACATTTTATATGTTAGTTGACAGGTTATTAACATGCAATAACATTTAAAATTTTTAATATATGTAAGAGTACATACTTAGTGTCTAGAAAAATATTATTATTTGAGTCAAACAGGTGAACTTTGTTTAATATATTGAAATGAAAATGTGCTTTATTAACAATATATACATATTAACATTAAACTTTAAGATAATATTTTCATTTATTTAAGGTCATATTGTTTGAGTAAATACAGAATGACGAACTTGGAAATGAATTGAAGGTCTTTAAACCTTCAAACAGTCACCTACATTAACCTACATCAGATTTTTTTTTAAATTTTTCCCCTTAAAGAATGGACTACTTATATTGTTAAGGAGGCTGGATGGTCAACAAAATTAACCACCAAGCCCCGGTGCCATAAAACTTAGTCGAGCTCACTTTTGATCTCAGTCTCACTTTTCCACTATATGTTACACTGGTAAAAGTGAGACCGAGATCAAAAGTGAGCTTGTCTAACTTTTATGGCCCCGGGGCCTGATCTGTCTGGTAATTTTAGACATGATTTGTCAATTAGGAAACAAATAAAGTCTAAAAAAATGGCCATTTGCGTCCACTCAGGGTTTACTTTGGGTTTACTGTGGGTTTGCTTTTGGGGTCCACTTAACGCACTAAATCGTGAAACAGACTCTTATTTTATCTTACCATCTTACTGCCTGTCCTGTAATTCCTGCTCCTAAATGTATATTCCAAATACACACACAGTGTCTTTTTTCAGAGGTATGCTTCTGATAGGAGTTTACTCTCTAGGTCCATCTAGGTTTACTTTGGGTTTACTTGGGGTTTACACCAGTAAACACAGAGTAAGCCCCAAAAGTAAACCCCGAGTTTAGTAGGTGTTTACTTTCTGTTAGGTTTGGTCTGATCAGTACTGTTCTTCACCAAAGAGTAGAGGTTGAGTTGTATGTCATTAACTATTAACAGTATTTTCTTGCCCCACACAGGGCCTGGAGGTGATCGAGTCAACCAATCTCAAGTACTTTACCAAGGAGTTTACAGCTGAGTTTTACGCGCTGAAGGGGATGTTCCTCGCCCAGATCGGCCGATCAGATGATGCCAACAAGGCATTTAGCGCAGCTGTACAGATGCATGACACGCTGGTCAAAGCTTGGGCACTCTGGGGTGACTACTTAGAGAGTGTGTTCACCAAAGAAAAGTAAGTAAGAGGGACTAGTGGAACTACTTGCATTGGGAGGGGGATCTATTTGTCTCAGGAGGGGGAATTTCTAAGGCTCAGGAGGGGAGATTTCTTTTTTTCAGGTGAGGGGTTCTGTTTGTCTTGTGAGGAGGATTTTTTTTTGTCTTCAGAGAGGGGGATCTACATGTATTTGTCTTGAGTGGGATGAGTGGTTTTTTTCTATTAGGTGGGGGTATCTCTTTGTTTTGGGAGGGGGGTCACTTTCCTGGGGAGTAGGATCTTCTTGTGTCAGGAGAGGGTTCTCTTTGTCTTAGGAAGTGTGAAATTTCAATATCTCTGAAGGAGGATATCTTTGTCTTTGGAGAGGGAATTTCTTGGTCTTAGGAGAGGGGAATCTTTGTCTTGAAAAGGGGTTTTCGTTGTCTCAGGAAAGGGGATCTCTTTGTCTCAGGATGAAGGATTTCTTTGTCTCGAGAGAGAGAAGATCTCTGTCTCAAGGGGAGGTGGTTCTTTCTCTCAGGAGGGGGAATCTCTTTGTCTTGGGAGGGGAATTTCATTGTCTCCAAAGGGAGGGATCTTTTTGTCCAAGGAGAGGAGTTATCCTTGGACTCAGGAAGGGAGAAATTTCAATGTCTTCGAAGGATCATTAGTTACATGGTTTGTAGTTGACCTAATATGGTTTATACATGGTCAGTAAATTCCAGATGAGTGAATGTGGAGCCTGATCCCCCATAAAATGGAATTTACTGACCATGTGAAAACTATATTAGGTCAATTACAAATCACGTAATGATTATGTCTTACCGACGGCCTTTGTTTTAATGATTAAAAGTAAATAAAAAATGAAAATTAAGCTTTCATAACAATATTACAAGTTTCAGTTTGAGGATAAAAAAGAACGTCATAATACTCTAAGAATGATGTCATAATGCTCCAAGGGGAGCTGTATAGAATATACGTGGTCTCCATGTGACCGCTGTAAGCCAATAATTTCCTTACAATTTAGCAGGAGGTAAGATATATCTTTGTCTTTGGAGAGGGAATTTCTTTCTCTGAGGAGTGGTGATCTCTTTGTCTTGGAAGGAGGATTTCTTTGTCTCGAAAGATTGGATCTCTTTCTCTCAGAAGGTGGGATCTCTTTTTCTCAGTAGGTGGGGTTTGTCAGGAGGGGATAAACTTGTCCTGAAAGGAGTTTCCTTGTTACAGGGGGTGGGGGGGGGGTCTACTTTTCTTGGGAGGGGATATCCTTGTCTTAAGAGTTTGGGGGTGTAACCAATTGTCTTTGGAGGAATCTCTTTTTGCCTGTTTTATTATTATCATAATGTCCCCTGGTTTTGCAACTTGCAGGTTTAAAATCAATTCTCCACACATAACAAGAAGATGAAATGAATTGTAGTTATAAAACATTACATTCTTTTTACTTTCATTTTAGGAAGACAGAGCTGGGAGTGTCGGCCATTACTTGCTTCCTCCACGCATGCCGCCACCAGAACGAGAGCAAGTCGCGCAAGTACCTGGCCAAGGTTCTGTGGCTCCTGACGTATGATGACGAGAAGTCGTCGCTGGCAGAGGCGGTGGACAAGTACTGCGTTGGGGTGCCACCTATACAGTGGCTACCATGGTTGGTCTTCACGTTAGGCAGTTCTGTCACATTTTAGCATGTTTGTCATGTGTATATCTAGTCCTGACCAATCGTGTGCAGTATTGTATATAGAGAAATATATGCCCTGTTTTATTTTTGCCTCTTTCGCCCTCGTTGTCAGCGGGTGAATTTTAGACAGGGCGAATTGAAATGTATCAAATTATCTCTCTTTAAATACAATAATAATGTGTCAAAGCAAGTTGAAAACAGGGTGAAACCTTTTGCAAGTGTAGAAGGCGAAAATAACATAGGGGTAAAAATAACCCTGTATAGAGTAATTCGTAATACTCGTTTGTGAATCATATAAATACCCAGGTGTAGTGCATAGGAACATTCATAAATGTTGATCAGATGTGGCAACTAGCATACATATAAATTACATGTTTGTACAAAAAAGTGTTCAGTTTAAGGGCTCCATTTGCATTTCACACTTAAAAGTGTCAATTCAATTGTCCAGGGGTACTGTTATCAGATTACATTTGTCTGACGTGTGTATATTTTCTAACATATTTTGGCAGAAGGAGGCTTCCATAAAACAATTTATATATGATCACACATACATGCAGATTAATAGATACATTCAGAAAGTCAAAGACTAATGAACCTGTTGTAAAACCATTTCCCACCAAATATTGTACACACTAAATGTACTATGTTTACAGTATTTCATCCCCCTGTCTTCTCTGTTACAGGATCCCCCAGTTGTTGACCTGTCTGGTCAGGAGTGAGGGGCGCCTCATCATGAACCTACTGAGTCAGGTCGGTCGGATGTACCCCCAGGCTGTCTACTTCCCCATCAGGACCCTGTACCTCACCCTCAAGATCGAGCAGAGGGAGAGATGTAAGTCATAATCTAGAGCAAATTCAGTTGATTTACAGTAAATTTCTATTAACAAGTCAGAGGGAGAGATGTATGTAAGGTATTCCATCCCTAACTATCGTATTTCATATCTAATAGATTGCCAGTTTGAAGTTTCACCTTTGAAATCTTTAAAAAAAAATAATATTATTAAAATTATCATATGTTGAAGTTAACATTGAAGTCTATGGGAGAAATGCATTTTTAAATATATGTCTTTAGTACAAGCAATTTTCTCACATTTCTCTTGGTAAAAAGTTGCAAAAGCTTCCCCTTTCTTCGAATATGCTAAAATAATTCATAGTTTACCTATATATTTTCAGAAAGTGATTTTTAAAAATTTTCCTAAAGGGCAGACAACTCTTTAAAAAAAAATTAAGTGCAAAAAGTTTATTCAATTGAAAACATACATACCCCCGAGTTTGGTTAATGTCAGCCTCATCATAACTTTTAAATGTAAAATTTTAAAATTTGATGTAGTATAGATCACTCAAAATTGTTAAATAAAATTAAAGAATGGCTGAATTTTGAAAAGCAGTTTGATGAAATGTCATTAAATGTGGCATGTGATTTTTTTTTTTTAAAGACAAGAGCGGTGATCCAAGTGCGGCACCAGTCAGCCGGACCCCCTCCACGACCCAACAGTCCTCAGCGGTCACCACGACAACCGCAACAACAGTGACCACCACCTCCTCGGGCCCCCCGGGGTCAGTCTGTACCCTCCACCCCCACCACCCCGGGGATATCCCTGACAGGTAAGGGACCTTGACATTGTTCAGGATGTTCAATGTAGGAGTATACTTCAAACAGATGGAGAAAAAAACATGGCATATGTAAATCAAATTAATGATCGTGATTCAAATATAATAATTTGAATAGCTTATGCACACGAATTTAAAGTTGTGAATGAAAATTTTCATATATATATGTGTAATAGGTAGTTTGTCATTTTCATTTCTTAATGATGGGGAAAGATTTATTTTCATTTTTTTGGATTAGTAAAAGATATCATCAGTTCAAAATAAATGGTAACACCATGAGAGATAAAATCATGTATGCTTACTACTTTTGTCTTTTATGGGAACAGTTTTGCGAGGGATACATGTATCTCTAGTTTATCCACACCTGAAATTAATATTTCGAAAAAAAATTCTCTCCCTTTGTTGTGACAGAGGAGCCCCTTCAGGCAGCAACCCCCGCCTCAGCTGGCACCACCCCTGGTGTTGCCGGTCCAGGGGGTCAGAAGAGCGGACAGCAAACAGATGGTGGTCCCATCAGGGCCCCCGCCCCCATGTGGAGGTGCAGCAAAATCATGCACTTGCAGAGAGAACTCCATCCCACGATACTGAATTCACTGGAGGGGATTGTTGACCAGGTATGTACAAAATATTAAGGGGACCTCCACACCTCATATTTTTTTGTTGAAATTCTTTAATTGACATCTTGACACAATGTCAACAGTAGATTGAAATTTCTTTTGCTACGAAAAGATAGTTACAGACATTCAAATGCACAATGCTAAACTTGCTGGAGAGTGTTGATGACCAGGCATGCATAAGGAGAAAAATAGCCTCAACACCTAATTTTTTTTAAATTTAATTGTTTAGGAGATTTCATTTTTAGCTAAAGATAAGGTTATATTTTATTCAAACGTGCAATGCTGAACTCACCGGAGGTTATCGTTAGTCAGGTATACATAGAGAGAAGAAAGGCCTCCATACCTAATCTATTCTATAACATGTTTTGTAGCTGAAAAAAAACCTGATGCTTTAGTCAAGTTTAGAAGATTGATTATATGTTGATTTTGTTATTGAATAAATCTACCTTGTAGTTTTCAGCAAAATTATTTCTAAATAAGCCATTTAGTTGAAAGACAGTTGTAAAATAGCAGGGGCAGGGTATGGTGGGTATTAAAAAGTGAAGAGAAGGAGGGGATGGGGGGTACCGATAAAGAGGAGATGGATGTTTATGTTGGTTCTGATGTTGTAGACCTTGTCATTACATATACAGTCAAACTTCGTTATCTCAAACTATTTTGAATCGTTTAAAAACTTCTAGATATCCGACTATTTGAGATATTGAGGGTAAAATACTTTAAAAAATAAGGGTTGGGACTTCATATCCATTGTATTTAAGATATCAGTGTTCGAGATATCGAAGTTCAACTGTATAAGCCTTTTGTTTTGTGTAGATGGTGTGGTTCAGAGAGAACTGGTATGAGGAGGTCCTGAGACAGCTGAAGCAGGGACTGGCCAAGTGTCACGCCGTGGCATTCGAGAACCGCGGAGCAGGTACGTCTCTCTCTCTCTCTCTCTCATTCTCTCTCTGCCTCTCTTCTCTGTGCCATCAAGGAGTGATCTATCCAATCTTTTTCCTTTAATTAATTTGTCAGGATTTTGCTCTATAGTTTTAAACAGTATTTATAATTATTAAACAGTGCTCTGTGTATCTAAGGTTTGCTGATTCCACTTTTTACACTACACATCTTTAACTTCTTCAATATTCTACTATTCATGTTTTTTTAGCTGCCTAGTCTTAATACTTATGAAACAATCTGTATAACCAAAACACCACACACCCTGGACTTTGTTGAGATTTTGTCACTAAACATTTCAAGCAGTGTCCTTGTACATATTTCAGTTGCTGATGCCACCATAACGCCACACACCTTGAACTTTGTCAAGAAGCTGGTCAGTACGTTTGGAGTGGGGATCGAGAATGTCTCGAGCGTGAGCACCACGTTCTCGAGCGCCGCAAGTGAGTCCCTGGCCCGCCGAGCTCAGGCCACCGCACAGGATCCAGTGTTCCAGAAAATGAAGAGCCAGTTTACTACGGACTTTGACTTCAAGTAAGGATATGGCTAGATTCATGTTAAGTTACGTAGGGAAGTAGAGAGTGTTAGATTCATGTTAAATGATGCAGGGTGAATAGCTTCATGTTAAATTACAAAGCAAGTTATTGAGGAAGGTGGGTTGGAAGATGGTTCATTTCTAAAAGTAACAATTTTTAGATTCATATATCACACATGGTAATTTTTATATTCTTGTTAGATTACAAAGAAAATAGGACAGGGGATGGGGGTAAACTCACCACTTAAATAAAAGATTATCAGATTTTTGTTAATGATACAGTGATAGATAAAGAGCACAGTGAATTTTGGGGAGGGGTTTTTTTTTTTTAACCAGGCAGATTAAAGATTGAGGTAATTCGGCTCCGCCCTCACCTACTTTCCTCAAGTCAATACTCAGCCTCAAGTTTTTAACCTCAAATTAATGCAATATTCCTTTAAGGCTTTGAGTTGACGACTGAGTTGAGTGATTTAGAAATTTTGGTGATGATGGGGCCTGAATTGAAGTTCTAATGTTAATGTCTAGGATTTCAAAATAATCTTCTACTTTTTTAAATCTTTGTGGTTTTATTTTTTAGTGTCCCTGGTTCCACGAAGCTTCACAACCTGATCAACAAACTGAAGAAGTGGATCAAGATTCTGGAGGCCAAAACTAAACTTCTACCCAAGTAAGATTTTCTTCGCAATATTTCTCATTTGTTAACTCGCTGTTGGCCAGGGTTGTTTTTTTCCTCTTAATTCATTGTTATGTTACAGTAAAACATGCTTATAGTGAACATGCTTATAATGAATTGATGCTTACAACGAAGTGAATTTCATTCCCCGTCACTTAATTACATGTTGTAAACTTTACGGATATAACAAATTACACTTACAATGAAGTAAAATTGCCCGTCCCTTGGACTTCGTTATAAGCGTGTTTTACTGTACTTTGTCCATTTTCAAGTAGAATCGCGTACAGAATTCACAATTTTGATACTTAAAGCAATATATGTAACATGTATTATATACAAATGTATCACAGAAAAAGTAATACTCGTACTCTATTTACCAAAAAATTCAACATAGTTATTGAAATTCTATTTATTATATACAAGTATAATAACTCCTCAAATACCAGTAGACTCAGAGAATCTGCATTATTTTGTTGATTATGAAGATCAGAGAATCTGCATTTCTTTACACACAAAGAATTTGGAGCTCTTCTGTTTCTGCATGCCCTCCTTCTGCCCTCAAAGAATTATTAGTCTCAGTTTGCTTGTTAACAGGTCCTTCCTGATCGAAGAGAAATGCCGATTCTTGAGTAATTTTTCACAACACACGGCGGAAGTGGAACTGCCGGGCGAATTCCTGTTACCAAAGGTACGTTATTGCAATGTTAAAAAGGACAACACAGAAACCATTTCAATGGTGGATATTAGATTTTATTTATATTTATGTAAATGTTCACTGATGATAAGTTCTGGAATGTTGTGCACCATGGCAACTGAAGCACTGACAGGTTCCTTTCTATTACCAGCAATTCCTGCTTCCCTACAAATCTTAAAGCTCAAATATGAGATTCCGATATATTTACATTCTACTGTGTTTTCCCATTAAATTCTGTGATCTTCAAATGCCTCTAAATGCAACAAGTAGTCAAAGGTCAAATTGACGAGTTTTATTATGACGTCACAAACGCTGAACGCTGCAAACTACAACGTCACAAGCGAAAATCAAAGTTCACGCTTGTGGCTGTTACTGTGGCTCTTCCATTAATATTAACTTACCCTTAGAATAAGATAGGAATTTTAAGGCATGAATCACATTTGCAGACAAGGCAAGAAGTTGAAAAAATGTAAATATAAACATTAAATCATGATTTTTTGAAGTATACACTCTCATAACTGCCGCGGTGTGTGCATACAAATTTTCATAACGCGCTAACGCGCGTTACTCAATTTGTATGCACACACAGCGGCAGTTATGAGAGTGTATACTTCAAAAAATCATGATTCAATGCTATAGTATTCTTCACAATATGAGACTTTTAGTGGTGGTTAAAAATATCATTTTCAAAACTTAAACTAAAGGAAGATCTGGCCCTGGGGTCATGAAAGTAAGACAAGGTCACTTATAATCTCAGTCTCACTTTAACAAAAGGAATATATGGTGGAAAAATGAGACTGAAATCAAAAGTGAACTCATGCATCTAAGTTTTATGGCCCCGGGGCCTGATGGGTAATTTGTTGACCTCTCGATCAGCCTCCTTATATTTATAGATAGAAACCTTCCTAACTGTACCACAATTTAGCGAAGACGGAGTTAGGATTTCTGATTTTTTTTTTCTATGTTCTATTTACAGCACAGTCATTACTACGTAAGGATTGCCCGCTTCATGCCGCGGGTGGAAATTGTCCAGAAGCACAACACCGCCGCGCGGCGTCTGTACATCCGCGGACACAATGGCAAGGTAAGTGGCGGCTACGGAGAAAATTATTAAATGTTAGAGTAAAAAGAAATTAATGTATTGGTTCTTGGCCAATTCAAGTTCGGATTTTAATTTTGATTTTTAACTATTGAACAAAATAGCTGGGTTTTTTTTAAAATAAAATTGATACACAATAAAAAGGTAGACATTAAATGTCTTTATGACCTGTAAACAACTGTTTGGGACTAGTTTTTTTATTGGTGCCTATTCAAAGAGCATGATCAAGAGTCTCAGACACCAAGTGCTAATAGAATGCTAATAGATTGCACCTGTGTTTGTAATGCTTCACCAAGATTGGACTATTGATCATATTAGAAAGAAAGTATTGAATGTTCCAATTTAGGTATGGTATAAACAATTAACGACATATTAATTAAGAGATCTAATGTAGTTACTGTAACCATAGTAACTGTACGATAACAGCATGATTCTTATTTTGTTAGAAAATATCACTGTAAACGTATTATATTTGGCGTGTACGGAATTTGGCGGAAATAAGTTTTTGAACAAGTTGGCAGTGAATTTGAATTGGCGTATTCCTGAATGTGACCATTCTTATACATTTATGCATGGCGTTTAACGGTGTACTTGATTTAGCAGAAGCCGCATTCCACCAAAAGCGCTAAATAGAATACACAGCCAAATGTAGTTCGTTTACAGTATATAAATTATGTGAATCTTCTTTACAAAGCAGTTGTGACGATTTCATGTCATAATTTCACATGAATAAATAACGATAATTAAGGATACATGTCTACCCTAAATTTTGCCTGGAGTGCTAGGTTCTTTAGGCTGTCATGCATAATGAATAATGATTACTCTAAAATTCAGTGTTCTATACATACAAATGTAGTTATTTTAGCCTAGCTGTGGTTTTTTGTTCTTTCTTTTTTTTTTTTTGGCCCTTTTACAAACAGTTTTGTTTCATCTTTAATGACCAAAACACCTGGAAAAAGATACTCTTTTTGATAACACACTGTCAGTTACTTTACTTTATTTTTTTTTAATTTACTTAGTCTGAAATTCGCCCTTTGACATCAAAGGGAAGAAAATATAATAGGCTTATACTTCTCTGTATAGAGTATCTGTGTATCAAGGACCAACCTAGGGGGCGACTTGGGCGAAATAGTCGCTTTTTGATTGGTAACTTCGCCAGAATTTCCTCCGAAAGAGAAGTTGAAGTCGCCCTGTATTATGAGTTCACAATCATGTAAATTAACCCCATAAGGCAATAAAATGATAATTAACTAATTCTAAAGACGTTTTCACAGTCTCAGTTAACCCCTGTTGTGATTAATTACTCAAGACTATCTTATCTTTAGGGGGTTTTAATTACTGGTGATGCATGATGCAACCACTTACTGTGCAACCGATGTTTATTTATTTTAGTGTTTATGTTACAATCAGTTGGTAACTTGTAATTAGTTAATAACTCTGCCAAAGTAATGCTAAAACAATCATAAAACCGTTTGTTTACAGTTATCTTTAAAAATAAGAGCATCTACATAACGGTTGAAATTGGGTCAAAGGGTTAGACTAATACCTCTAAAATACACAGAAATACAGAGACTGATTTTATTTGTCATTTAGCTAACACAATTACAACACATTTTATCTATAAAATGTATGAATACATAAAATAAATTAAATTTAATAAATTGGATAAGTTTTTTTTTAATTTTCAGAAGTTTTATTTTTTATTGACTTCTAATCTAATTTAAATTATTAAAAATTGAGTCATAAGCGTTATGCTGTTGTCAAGTAATGGAAGTCTCCCTGATTTCGCAAACTTTTCTCTATTTTTCTGTTAGGGAGAAGTGAAGTCTCCCTAAAATTTTGCTCTAGGTTGGTATCTGGTGTATATTTGTTCTGGAATTTTTTCTAATTTCATGACAGACCAAATATATGAGAACTGGTTACTATTACTACAATAATAGTTATTGTAAAATTTCACAAAGTTCCCATGCATGTACAGCTGAAATTTGGTATCTCGAACACCGATATCTCGATTACAATGGATACGTCAAAGAGATTTTTAAGTCCCAAACGCTTAAAGTATTTTACCCTTGATATCTCGAATACTCGGATATCTTCAGTTGGAAGTTTTTTAACCAGTCCCATCTAGTTCGAAATAACGTGGTTTGACTGTATATGTACAGTGTACAGGGCTAATGATTTTGCCATAGTTTGTTTTGAATGTTTATGACAAAATATTTCTTTGGTATTGGTTGGCGCTGGTAGAAGCATTTAATACCTCTGTCCTACCGTCTATTCAACCTGTAGAAAGCTTTCCCTACATAAATACCAAATAAATGTCAAATTGTTTTTCATTTAAGCCTGAAGGGCTTTATGACAGATTTGATTTGTACTTTATCACCTCATAATATTCAAAGAATAATTCCATATTAATACTCATACTTATATTACGGTTAATTTTCAGCAATTATACACGAGAATATTAAAATAGTAATCGGATAACAGTCATTACGCACTACCAAGTCAATTTGTAGTGATATCACAGACGAAGACGATCGAAAATGTTAATAGTCAAATTTAATGCCAAGTTTAAGAAGGACATTTTATGCTTGATCGTTAAGTCTAGTCTGGTCTTTTGTTTCAAAACTCTGAAAAAAGTCGCACAGTCACTCATCTAGCAGAAATGACAACTGGATTTAAGAAGGGAAGTCTTATGAACAGTAATTAAATTTAGTGTGGTCTTAATAGTTTTTCAATGCCGAAAAACATGTAACTCTAGCAGAATAAACATATCTGAGTCAGACTCCATATTTAGCTGTTAATGTCACTTTAATTCCTGTTTACAAATTGGGCGTGGGTAAAGTGCGAAGTAATTTTGTGATGGGAGTCTGGTGACTTTTATCACGTAATTCGATTGCATCACAATCAAAAGCTTGTGGATATCTTTAAACTGTTGAGTAACAGCTGTGTTTATCACGAGATTGTGTCCGATGATTGAACTATAAAGTCACGTTGTCTTATTTATTCCAAACACCGTTTTACTTGATTCGTTTTACGTGCCTTGATTTAATATTTGACTGACTCCTATATGCTTGATAAAGTAGTCAGCATCTGTATGCAAATATTTTGATGATTCCAGTGCAAGATCAAAGTTTGTTTTTTTTTAATTAAGGGTAAATAGATGTAGCATCATCAATATTCAATGCAATATCTCATATACACCTAATATCCATCTTTCCTGATTCCCTGGTGTGCAGTGTGTGGCATTTCAATGAAACTCAGTTCTTCATATTTCCGGTTTATTTCAATCAAATCAATATTTATTTATTGATATTTCAGTAATGGTAAGTCATATTTTCACATCATCTCACAATAGTCCTTTTTTTCCCCCACAGGTGTACCCCTACCTGGTGGTCAACGACGCGTGTCTGACCGAGTCTCGCCGCGAGGAGCGGGTCCTCCAGCTGTTACGCATGATGAACCACTTCCTGACCAAGCAGAAGGAGACCTTGCGGCGACTTCTGTACTTCACAGTGCCACGCGTGGTAGCCATATCGCCACAGATGAGGCTGGTGGAGGATAATCCCGCCTCTGTGTCACTGCTGGATGTTTACAAACAGGTCAGTAATCACAATTTTCCTCACCCACTTTTAAAACCGTCACAACTGTCATCAAACTGGAGATAACTTTTCGTAATAAGTGTAATGCAATAAAATTTTACTTCTTATTTAGAGGCCTTTTATTTATAATATTTCTACATATAAGTTTTAGATCTTATGTCCATTTTTTCTGTCTCTTTCTTATTTCACAGAGATGTACCAAGCGGGGAATCGAGCATGACGCCCCGGTTGCTAGGTACTACGAGCGCCTGGCGACGGTCCAGGCCCGGGGGTCACAGGCGAGTCACCAGGTACTGAGGGACATTCTGAAGGATGTACAGAGTAACATGGTGCCCCGGGGTCTGCTGAAGGAGTGGGCGGTCCACACGTTCCAGACCGCCACTGATTACTGGACCTTCAGGAAAACGGTCAGTATTTAGATACATCACTTGGAGGGATGCACTTCGTCGTAATTAACAGTTATTTATCTTTTACAAGGTAGATAATGAAATGCACTTAAATGATAATTATTATGTTCTTTTGTTACTAACTTTCCTCCAAATTTTGTCAATTTTTCTCAAGCCTAGTATGAATTTTTACCTCAAATGTATGCACTTTTCTTAAAAAAAATTAATTCTGATCTTAAGTAATTTGAAAATGTTGTCAACGTAGGGGCATAGTTTGTCATGGGAGCAATTTTGAATTTCTTTAAGATGACTTAACCCATATTTTTGCTCTCAATTCTTGTGAAATAAGAAGCATGGAATTTGACCCTAGATCAAATTTTAAAATTCTCTGCCGACGCCGACCAATTGTAAGGGGGTATACAGATGATTAACAGGTTAAACTGCCATCTCAAAATTAAAAAGTTTGTAATTTTGGCATTTATATGATGCACTTCCCTTTCCACAGCTGACCATACAGCTGGCCCTGATGGGGTTCGCGGAGTTTGTGCTCCACTTGACGCGGATGAACCCCGACATGATCTATCTCCACCAGGACTGTGGATATATCAACATCTCCTACTTCAAATTCGACATAGATGACCAATCAGGTAGAAGAAATAGATGGAAACTTTCCATGATAGGCAATAACGAATTAGTTTATCATATTGTCAGGCAGTTGTCTTAAGATTCTAGTCTTTGGAATTTTATGTTGGAAAAAAAGAAGAAAGGAAAGAGAAAATGTGAATGGAAAAAGGAACTCAGAAATGTTAAAGAAAATTTTTGTTTTAGATTGTGTATACATAACGAGTCTTAGAGTGAATAGTTATGATACATACTGCATTTTTAAAAATTATTCCATGCAAACAAAAATAATAAATGAATACAGAGTTTCCTTCTTTTTTTTTTAATATGGTTGTCACTGTTTATCTATTTCAATCTTTGATAAAGTCAAAAGTTTTCCCTCAAATGCACAAGGACGTAAATTGTATTGTATGAATTGTATGCTTTAGAAATAAAAAAGTGAGCTGGAGTTGTTATGTTTGCGACTGATCTTTCAGGTGACCTGGACGCTAATCGCCCTGTGCCCTTCCGCCTGACCCCCAACATCGCCGAGTTCCTGACGATGACCGGTGTAACCGGCCCCCTCACGGCCTCCATGGTGGCGTCAGCGCGGTGTCTGGTCCAGCCCCAGTACAAACTACCCAGCTTCCTGAGGGCCATCCTCAGGGACGAATACATCACCTGGCACAAAAAGGTACTGTAAATTCCTTATATTACGGGAGTACGCAATTGCGCTATATCACTGTTTTGTATCAAATTACGATAATATAAAGTAGTGAACACGGAACCTTTTTCCTTATTTCTTTTTGTTCTCGACTCTCAAAAAATAATGGATATATTTAAAATCTGCAAAGGGTGCTTCTTGCGATTTTACGCTGATATTAATTCCATAAGGAATCTACAGAATTAGGTTTAAAACTCTATTTACATGCAAGTAAATGTATTACCTGGTCAAGAAATTGCTCTGATCTTTTTTTTATAGATTCTGTATGTTTTTATTTGACAGGTGAGGTAATTGGTTGTCAAAAAAGATTTCATATTTCTTATAGGCTGTAAAAACAGGGGGTTACCTGCATGAATAACCTAAATTTCAAGCTGGGCAGGAAATTGCTTAAAGCAAATTTCTCTTTCTCTTCACTATTTTATTTATCCATCTTTGTCTACCAAAATCAAATATATATGTAAAGTAATTGAAGTATTAATAATCTGTTTTACAGAAACAGGAGGAGATGAAGCCAGGTGTGGAGCCTACAGACATGGACAGTGAGCAGCTGATCGCCATGGTCAATAAGGCAGTGTCCTGCAATCACCTACTAGACTACACAGTAAGTCACATACCATACAGTCGGTCACATACCATATAGTCACATACTGTAAAGTTATTCACATACCAAATAGTCACATACTGTACAGTTAGTCACATACCAAATAGTCACATACCAAATAATCACATACTGTACAGTTAGTCACGTATTGTATAGTACTGGTAAGTCACATACGGTTCAATAAGTCACATAACATAAAGTTAGTCACGAATTGTACAGTTAGTCACATATTGAACAATTAGTCACATGCCATTCGATAAGTCACGAATTGTACAGTTAGTCACATATTGCACAATTAGTCACACACCATACAGTAAGTCATATACCATTTAGTAAGTCATGTTTTGTACAGTTAGTTACATACTGTACAGTTAGTCACATATTGTATGGTTAGTCAAATAAACAATGAGTCAAATATTGTACAATTAGTTGCATACTATACAGTTAGTCACATAATGTACAGTAAGTAACATACTATACAGTAAGTTACATATTGTTCAATTAGCCACATACTGTACAATTAGTCACATACTATACAGTTAGTCACATACTGTACATTTAGTCACATGTTGTACAGTTAGTCACATGTCCTATATCCGGTTAATTGTGTGATGATCTAGATTTTGCTTTTTTTGACCTTAAAAAAGAGGCAAAAATCATATTCTATTCAAATTCTTATACATGTAATATACTAAGAAAGTTTAATCACGAGGTATGACTTGCACAAATAAAAAGTAACATCTAGGCCACTTTTGCAAATGTGCCTCTATTTTATTCCTTAAGTTGGACTGACGTTTTTTTGAGACAGGATATTTTTACCTCTAATAGACATTAAGTTAAAAAAACTCGTAGGACAGGTCAAGGAAAGAAAAAACCGACAGTTTTTCGCCTTCGGAAACTCTGAATTATTGATTTTCACCTCGCTTTGCAATATTTCAGATCTGGCTACTTTTGACGGGGCAGAGAGCCGAGTCAGTACCCTTGTAGCTGCCGCCAACAGCCACGACAATCTGTGTAGAATGGACCCCGCCTGGCACCCCTGGCTATAAGGAGAAACAACTTTGTCAAACACTGTAAAATGGAGATTAACAGGGGGGGGGGATAATCTTGCATGTATGATGACCGTTTGTAAAAGAGAAATGACTCCCACAGACTTTGTACAAAGAGGAATAAAATAACAGTGGAGAAAACTAATCATTCATGCATGAGGACTGTTTAATTTGTTGAAAGGAAAACTTTAAACAGAGGAATAATGAGAGAGAGAAAAATCTCAGTCTGGTTTGACAAACTGGGATAACAGTGAAAAAACTTTCCCAGAACGTATATCCTGAACAGTTTGTAAAAGGGAAATAACTCTCACAGAACACTGTACAAAGGGAAATAACAGTGGAATAAATTCAATCATATATTTACATGTGCAAAGATGTTTGTTTAAAGAAATATCAACTATTTTTGTAAATAAGACACACTGCTGAAAAGAGTGGCTGGGGAAGTAACAAAAAAGAACAAATTATATATGGATATATAGTGAAGTGAAAGAACTCTACTTAAAGGGAATGACTCTTAGATTTGAAGTCTGTGTTAACAGTTTGTAAAAGGGAAATAACTCTTAAAAACAAAACTGTCTTAAATGGACATAAGTGAGAGCATGAAATATTAGAAGTTTATAAAAGCAACCCCTCTTTTGAGTGTTTGTTGAACCGTTAAAAAATCATTTTAATAAATGGGATTCCTTGTAGAAATATGATTTTCATGATTTAAAAATTCTGATGATTGGGTTTTGTTGTAAATATCCAAAGTAGCAATGTATACATTGTGCAGCATTTGACAATTTGTTAGTGTTAATTTATTCTAATACGTTTACGTATATGAAATGCATCAGAATTTCTTGTTAAAAATGCATTGTTAAGGTTAAAATTCACCACAATCAAGTTTGAATGTGAAGTTCTATGTGTTCTATTTGTAATATTTGATAGCATATATCATCCATTTTCCA
Source organism: Magallana hongkongensis (assembly GCA_015776775.1). Lineage (NCBI taxonomy): Eukaryota > Metazoa > Mollusca > Bivalvia > Ostreida > Ostreidae > Magallana > Magallana hongkongensis. The sequence goes on from VIAA01000017.1 coordinate 829,454, forward strand.
TTATATTTTGTGACAGTGCTTATTGCAAAGTAGTAACTCAAAGGTTTAAATGTTGAAATAGGATAATTCATTCGTTTTTGTATGTGAATTTATCATTATTGTCTTGCGACTTGTAATTTTGTGTATTAATCGCATATTTCAACTTCATCAATAAAATTCTCTTCAGGATAGCAAAGTATTAGTTTGAACATCACTATATATTACTACTCAGTAAATGATATAATTTGAGATATTGATTGATTTTTTTTTTTTTTATTTGTGAATTTTTTCAACTCGCCTGAGCTGAAAGCTCAAGTAGGCTTTTCTGATCGTTTTTAGCTCACCTGAACTAGGTTTCATATTCAATAAAAAGAAATTTTGTCTAGACCCCTGTCAATCAATTGTTTATCTGGGAGCTTTGTTTCTGTACAAACAAAATATAGTACTTCCATCTCAAGACAGATTGATAAATTTGGTACACACAACCAAAATGTTAATGAAGGGTCAGAAAACAGCCAGAGATCTTCTTCATTGGTTAGGAATAGTTTCCTCTTGCATAGATCTAATTCCCAATGCTCGTCTTTATATGAGACCAGTACAATTACATCTAAGTTTTTTGAAACCAAGTTCATTTGATTTGGAGAAGGTAATTCCTATTACACAACATCTCAAATTACACCTACAGTGGTGGTTAAATACAGCAAACATTTCCAGGGGCAAATCTCTGCAACTGGAAGAAATAGGAATGACCATAACTACAGATGCATCTCTAACAGGGTATGAGGGTCATCTCAACAATCAGATAGTTCAAGGATTATGGGACAGTTGTCACCAGAAATGGCATATCAACTGTCTAGAGATGGAAGCAGTATTTTTGACTTTGAAACACTTTCAAAGACAAATTCAAAACAAAACAGTGTTGATCAGATGCGACAACACAACAGTAGTTCAGTACATAAAGAAACAAGGGGGAACAAAATATCCTCGTCTTCGTTACCAAACTTGGGATCTTTGGAATTGGGCAATAAGTCAAAATATCAAATTGAAGGCTGCACTTATAGCTTGGAAGTTGAAGAATGTTTTAGCAGATCATTTGAGCAGGGTCAAGATCAGACAAACAGAATGGATGTTGAACAAAGAAGTAGTTCAGACTATTTTTTCAAATGTGGGGACATCCATTGATAGACATGTTTGCATCAGTTCACAATCGTCAAACTCAAATATTTTGTACATGGTATCCCCACAATCAAGCCTTTGCACTAGATGCTCTGACAATTCCTTGGGAAGGAATGTTTCGCTATGCATATCCACCAATATGTTTGATCGCTAAAGTTCTTCAGCATATCAGACAATACAATTGTCAGGTAATTCCTATAGCTCCATTCTGGCCAAGAAGGCCTTGGTACACAGAACTACTTCAACTTTTAGTAGCTGTACCATTGAAACTTCCAAATTGCCCACAGTTACTTCAACAACCAAACCCAAAAATTTTCCATCCAAATGTAGAAGTACTACAGTTAATTGCATGGCTTCTATCGACAGAGGCTTCAAAGAAAAGGGCTTTTCTAAAGACACTAGAACCTTACTTGCAGCAAGTTGGAGATCAGGCACCCACAAAGACTATACTTGCAAATTCAAACAATTTAATAGCTGGTGTAGTGCAAGGAAAATTGATCCCTATTCAGCATCTCTAGTACAAGTAGCTAGTTTTTTAACAGATCTTTATGCTAAAGGTCTTCAGTATAGAACCATTGCAGGGTATAGATCAATGTTGTCATCAGTTTTACCACCAGTGGGGAAAATTTCAGTAGGTCAACATCCATATATTATTAGACTCTTGAAAGGGGTGTTTAACTCTAGACCACCTAAAGTTAAGTCAGTTCCTAAGTGGGACTTGCCTAAAGTTCTACAAATGTTACAAAGTGCACCTTTTGAACTCAAGGCATCTTTGAAACATTTGACTTTCAAAACAATTTTTTTAATAGCAATTACTACTTTCAGGAGATGCAGTGATCTACAAGCTCTCAAACTTGGAGAAGGATGGGTCAATATTCAGAAAAAGGGAGTAACTTTCATAAGACAAGGTTTGGCCAAACAAGATCGACCTAATCATTATGGAACAAAGATATTTGTTCTTGCGTTTCCAGAAAATAAATTGTTGGATCCCAAAAGGTGCCTTTATTTCTATTTGAAAAAACTGAGGTTTTTAGAGAAAAACTTAAAGACAGCAACAAGTTATTTTTGAGTTTACTTGAACCACATCAACAAGTATCTTCACAGACTATATCAAAATAGATTGTTCAGACTATTCATATGGCTTATGAAAATCAGAAAAAATCAAATGTTAAAGGACATAGTACAAGAGCCTTAGGACCTTCATGGGCTTTATTTAATGGTGCCTCAGTTAAATCAATTATAGAAGCAGCAGATTGGAGTAAAGAATCTACTTATTGTAAATTTTATTTGAGGGATTTAGATGACTGTGTTCCAGTTCTTAGATGTGCTGTAAATAAGTGAAACAAATGTAGTACATGTATTGTATTGTGTTCTGTGTAAATAGAAACAATGCGTTTAAAGGAGGAGATCATCTCCGGCGAGTTGCATGAAGAAATATTTCTTCGTGATTGTGTATATAGTGTATATATGAAGACTACTAGATGGTATTGGGAGAAATACCGGAATTTCTTCAAAGGTTTGAGGTAAGAAAATTTTTTCTTGTCCTCCATTTAGTTAGATTGCTTTAGAATCTAATTTATCCTTATGTATATAACGACTGGTAAGTATAACGAACGAAATAAAATAGGAAAATTTGTATTCAATTTTATGAGAGTGTTATACTTACCAGTCAACTTTCCCACCTCCCACCCAAAAGAAAATTTTTTAAGGGGATGAAAGTGTTTTATCATGTAGGTTGGGAACGTTTTGTTGCCCGCCTATATGAACTGATTTTGGCAAGCGTCGGAGAGGTGTCTTTAAAGCGCTTGAATCTTATTCTTTTAAACGCTTGCCTGCGAGTTACGAACGTTTACGTTACGAAATTAATATTTTTGGAAATATTTTTTAATAAGGATGGAAAGATGGGTCTGTAGTGTCTGTTGTTGTCTATAAAGACACAAATTCATTTAAGAATTTATGAAAAATTTTGTTCAGAAACCAGGAACGTTGCCATTAAACAGATGATGCACACAATTTATCAAACCATTTAGATCGCCATATTGTGACACACCGTCTTTAAAAGTATAAAGCCTTGATGTAGTGAACTACCTTACAGGGAACTAGACACGATTAAAGATCAACATTATGAACCATTCATTTTTTTTCGGTGGTGACGGATTGGCATTTGCTTTAGATCGATACATGTAAACTGAAAACGATTCCGGGTCGAAAAATCAAATCATAACACTGAAGAGACCTTTAAAATGAAGTCGGCGGCTTGCACAGAGAAGGTACAACAAATGCACTGCATGAAGTGCAATCAACAAAAGGGCATATAAATTTTAGCTAGCTGTTATAAAATTTGAATATCGATTGCAGCATGGGACTCAATAAGTTGCACACTGACTTAAAATTGATATATATCGCCAACAAAAAAGTGCTTTGCCATTTAATTTTATAATATATTTAAAACCCCAGGTCCGGTTGTTCAAAAGGTGGTTAACTTAAACACTGAACTATCTTGGTAATATATCGGTAAATTGCAGACAGCGTTGGTCTCATAATATTTGATAGAAATACTTCCTTTATCAAAGGTTGGGTGTATGTACACTAATGTATAAGTGTTGGAGTTTTGGAATTATTGAACATTAACGCTCATGAGTTAAAGGATGGTGTATCTCTTTTCGAATAGGACCTTTTTGTTCTATTTTCTCATCATAGCCCATGAATTTCAATTCGTTTAATCAGACAAGAGGATTATACTGATTTTTTAATTGATCAATTACTATTGAACGATTTTTAGCCAAAAGCAGTATCATGAATTTTCGGAAAGGAACCACCTTTGTTCTAATGGGGCTGAGATTAAAACTGAACAACATTCGATCTAAATCAAACGGTACCCGATCACCACTGAAAAACCTTGAACTTATCAAAACTGAATCAGGATTAAGAAATGTTCGACGAAGGCCCATTGATATTCGAACAAAGCTCAGTGGTTTCAAAACAGAGAAGATAAGCACCCGTGTTGGCCTCGACAATTTAAAGTCATCAATGAACATCTGCACAACAGTAGCAAACCACACTTTGCAAATGGGACTAACTAGCGCCGAATCTAGATTAAACAATGTTATATCGAAGGTTAAAACGGTTACACCAGAAATTGAAAACATTCAAGCAGGTTTGCAATCAACAATGCAAACCAGTCGAGCAAAGCTTCAAAAAAGCCTCGATTTTGGCTTTGAAAAAACTCAATCAGGACTGGATAACGTCCGAAACAGTCTCGATTCGGGACTTGAAAAAACTCGATCAGAACTGGACAACGTTCAAAACAGCCTCTACTCAGGGCTTAAAAAAACTCAAACAGGACTGAACACCGTTCGAAACAGTCTCGATTCAGGGCGTGAAAAAACTCGATCAGAACTGGACAACGTTCGAGACAGCCTCTTCTCAGGGCTTGTAAAAACTCGAACAGGACTGGACACCGTCCGAAACAGCCTCGATTCGGGGCTTGAAAAAACTCGATCTGAACTGGCCAACGTTCGAAACAGTCTCGATTCAGGGCTTGAAAAAACCCGATCCGAGCTGGACAACGTTCGATCACGAGTGAGCAAAACGATTTTACATCTCGACAAGACTCGATCAAAACTGAGTGACAGAAGATTAAGATTACCGGAAAACTTTCGATCAGGATTTAAGAACATTAGATCAAAGTCGTACACATATCAAAAAGTACAGACAATAGTATCGTCTGAAATAAACAACAATCGAATAGGACAATATCTCCTTCGAATCGGATACAAAATGATTGAGTCAGAATATATGACTCGACCAAGAAGTGAAAGTAAATGTCGACTAGGTCGTTTTTACAGATCTCGATTTCGATCGAATAAAAATCGTCAATATCAGTTTCAATCGGAAGATAATCATCGCTATCGAAATAGACCAGAAAAAGATTTTCAATATCCAAATAGATCGGAAGAAAATCGTCAGTATCAATATGGACGGGAAAATAATCGTCAGCATCGTTATGGACCGGAAGAAAATCGTCAGTATCAACATGGACGGGAAAATAATCGTCAGCATCGATATAGATGGGAAGATAATCGTCAGTTTCGATATGGACCGGAAGATAATCGCCAATCTCAATATGAGGATAATCGAAATTATCGATCTCGATGTGAAGAGAATGGTGGATGTTGCTCTCGATGCTGTTGTAAACGCACTTGTAATTGCAAAACTGCACAAAAAGATATTGAATATTACATTGATTACTTTGTGAAATTATTTTTTAGAGTGGTAGTTATTGTATCAAACATTCCTGGTTTTATATAACGTCTATCTCTCTTTTGTTGAAGACCTGAGAAATCTACACTCCAGATTACTCCCGAGAGAACACTCCAGACGCGTAAACAAATACGGATTTTTTGTGTAATGGTAGTGAAACCAAGGACGTTACCATTCATTTACTATGTACCACTTTTCAATTCTGCAGACCAGGTGGCAATGCAATTAAACTGTACATGTACATCTTATAATATTTGACAAAATTAAAACATTTGGATATTTCACTATTTGATTGTATATTACATGTACATTGTGTGTCGTCATTTTACTGAGTATGTACACAGCGTTGAGAATGAGAGAAATAAAATTTGAGTTGCATGATATCATGTTATATTATTCGGATTTTTTATTATAAATACTTCAATAAATACACACATAGAGAAAATGAAACCTACACAAAAACAAACAAACAAACAAACAAACAAACCCAATCTATACTCTGTTCTGAGATATTTAGGCAGCACAATTACCAGATGTATTTGATATTTTTTAAATGACTCAAGAGTTAAAACGATACATGTTCATTCAGTAGTGTCAAAAATCACTCGCACATTTCAACATTATCATCCAGGTACCTCCGTTTCAATTGCAATTGAATATCCCCGTCGACGATTTATTTTCAGCCGTGTATTTAAATCTGACAAGCTAAATGGGTTTTTCAAAGGGGAAATCTTGGAAATTTTTTTAAATGTTTTAAAGAACATCTTTTTAGACCCTGATGTTTAAATAAAAATAGAAGAATTTAATTCTTGGGACAGACTATGGTCATCATTGTCCTTTAGCTGTGCATCTTTGACGTCCCTGAAATTGGGAAAATCGCAATTTTGCAAACAGCTAGATGAAAATATTGTCATTTTCCCCACCATATCTTGCCTTTGGAAGTATAGAGCACAGGTCTGTTCAAGTACGATTTTTACACATCTTTTTGTTCATTTATAATCATGTTTGTTTGTTTGTGTTTTCCCCACTTTTTTATTATTAATTGTACAACTATCATTCCTTTTTCTTACTTTTATTTGAACTTACACTTCAAGCAAGTAACTACTGCTTAGCATTATAAAACTGCATATTCATAGATATTGTTATTTAAAATATGGAAGTGCTTGTGTTGGTGTGTTTGTGCGTGGTTTTTGTGGATGTAATTCTGTTTATGCTTGCAATGCATAAATAAATAATAAAAAAAATTGTATATTTGAATATTATAATATTTATTATAATTTTAATACGTACATTGATTTTTTGATATAAATAAATTTTATTTTAATAATTTATTTTTATTTATTTTAATAAAATGTATTTGAAAGTATTCTGTATCTTTAGTTTTCTCTTCTCCGTTCTCGATGACGAAAGACTATACGAAACAGTGTTTTCAAAAAATTACAAACAATCAATCTGACTTAAACGAAGTCGGTTAAGAACAATCTTTTGAAATTTATACCATTTTTTAAAAGTGTGCTAGGTATCTTGATGATAAACATTGTTGATGTACACTCATATCGCAAGTTTTTTTTTTTTTACATTCCCAAATTCTAGGGACTATTGAACTAAATTTTCAAAGCGCATTCTTTTTTTTTTCAAAGTGCGTTGCCATAAAACTACTACATCCCTTAATAAAAACAATGGCATTGTTAAAACAAAAAACCCAGATTAACAGAGTGTTAAAATTTAACAATTCATATCTTAAAACTTAAGGAAGACCGGATGGTTAGTTTGTTGACCATCGAACTTCTTTAAGAAGGGAATTTGGATATTGACCGTTAGCTAAAAGAAACCTACTCCTTTATTGGATATCACTTCCGGTTAAGTTCATTATCATCCACACCGTTCAGATTGTCCTGGATTGCCGATGGAAAGGAAGTGCCTGTTTAAGCAGCGAAATGTTCTATACAAAGACCTTAGATTATATCAAGATTGTGAAAATGACGGTCAGTAAACTGAAAGCGAGTGCATCCTATCATAAGAACAATAAATAATACACCAGAATTTATCTGCTCTAGATGAGACTCTTTCCACAAGGATCATACAGCCCATCTGCAAATTAAACGTTTAACTTTGAAGATTTTTTTTTACCAAAGACTAAAATCAATTGCAGATTCAAAAGTAGCCATTAAACAGGAAACCATTGCTGTAAAAAACCAATTTCTTGTTTTGAACTTTGGTAATTAGTAATTAAATGAATTTAATTGTTATAATTGTTTTATTTATCTGTTTCATTGTTTAAAAGACCTACCTTATACAAAATTTGTCATTTTAATATTGTTCTATTTATATTTATATACATGCGAGAGCGAACACTTAAAAGTTGTGCTCAGTGTATGTGCTATCATTGAAATATTCTTATCATGTCATAACTAAGATTATTTTTCTTTTTTTTTTGGTTGTGAGAAAACTCTTTGTCTTGAAATTTTTTTTTTTAGAATTTCTTATTAAAGAAGTAAGCAAGATTTTTACATTTCGCAACTCATATAATAAATAGATGTGCTTCTTCTTAATTTACAAAGATGTTCATATTATGCTTAGATTGTGTTGAAAGAAATACTGTGGTATTGTTAAAATTCGTGGGGGCCAATTTCCGTTGATTGCTCAAATTTTACAGGTTCGTGGGGATGTGATTTTGTGTAATCTCTTATACCTACAAAAGGAAATTAAACTTTATTACCCTAATTTATTAACTCGGGTTGGATGCTTATTCGTGGATTAGAGGGTACCCACGAATTCCACGAAAATTGGGCCACCACGAAATCTAATGATTCCACGGTATATTGCAATCGATTTTTAAACCTTTATTTTGTTAACATTTTTGTGTATAAGTTATATAATGTCAAGATACCATTAGAACTTATTTCAATATGTCGTCGTTAAAAAGTGATATATGATAATAGATAGAAATGGAGATGCAAAATGTAAAAATAGTATCAAAAGTTTATGTATTTTAGAGTTTCCTTGAACTCGATGTGACCCTGTTTGAGTTATATATATATAACGGCCGCAACATTGGCAAATACTGCATATTGTTTAAAAGATAAACATGTTGCTTCGATCATTGCTATTGTCCGGGATGGTACTACAAATAGCGGTCCCTCTCTCTGTCCCTGTGAAGAACAAAAATTATAAAGGTAATTTTGTGAAAAATAATTTTCTTGCAGCTTTTGATATGCTTTAATTAGGTCTAGGCAACCTTCATTCTTGGATGATAGATTTTGTCATATCTTTGTTAGAGGATAGATGCTTGCGATCCCCGATGAATTTTTTTTTTCAAATGTGGGGCAATTAACTCTGGTTATAGAAAGGGGTTAACCATGACATAAAATGTAATTGTTAGACCATTAACAATTCATCTTAGTTAGCTGTCATTAGTTGTAATTTTTTATAATATTTAAGAAATATTTAAGTTAAAGTAATTAGGGCTGTTTTTAATAATAATAATAATGTTAAACTAAATCATAATTTAGGAAATCAGAATTTAAAAGTCCCTAAGGTATGTAAGCATTTATTTTGTACAATTACAAGTTAATTTCCAACATGCATGTCTAAACGTAAATGTTTGAAAAATAAATAAACAGTCTCGGTCATTTGTAAAACTAAGCACCTGCAGGTATGTTCACGAAACTTTCCAAAGATATAACCTAAGTGTGTTCCAAAGATATGACTTAGATTAAAAGTTAGGAACATCCTAAGATCAACTTAGGACACGTCTTAAGATGTAGCTCGACGGTAACTTAGGAACGTCTTAAATTAGGATATCCTAACCTTCAACAACCATTCTTATTTTTCACCACTTATTCATACAGATCGAATTTGAGAGATTTCGGGGATAAATCATAACATATTTTGCCAGAGAAAATTGTACGTGTCAGTACTTAACAAAATAGGTCTAAAGCCAGTAGTTTTAATGTATACATTTTTAATTAACAGACACTTAAATATATTACAGTGCCTTATTACAATTTAGTTTACCCCCCCCCCCCCCCAAAAAAAAAAAAACCAACCCCGAAATCCAAATGACTGCAATTTTTTGAAAAGAAAATATGTATCAGGACAGAATAAGCTTGGAAGCAAATAGTTATTTAAACAACACGTTTGCATTTTTTGAAAATTAGCATTTGATAATCTTATCACTGAAGTACGTGCAATACATGTACATAACCACGTGCTTTTTGGAAAATTTAACGTTACATGTAAAAAACACACTCGTAAAAACACAGCCACTTTCCCTTAAATTTGCAATATTATATACGAACATATTAAACTGTTATATATGAAATAAGTTGTAATATACATGTATCTCGAAAATACATACAGTGTAAATATAGTTTATTCAACATTACGAATTTTTCCAAATATTTTTTTTTTTCAGAACGAAGTGATATAAATTAGAAATGATCATGCATGACCTATATAAACCGATGTTAATTCACTTTATAGCTAAGGACATTTGAATAATTTCCAAAAGTAATCAAAATAAAAATGTAACTCACTTAGTTTACAATGTAGATATTAAAAATAAGTGAATAATATTCATTCACTAAACAGAGACAGTATTTGTGAAAAATAAAAATGGTTGTAGAAGTTTGGGTCTCTCCACATAATTTTGTTTTAAAATGAACATATATGATAGAATAAATGACCCCCCCCCCTTCTTGTTCCCGGTTTGGGAATTTGATGTTTGTCGAAAATGCTGAAACTGTAGAAAAAATTGTTTCATTCTACCGGTTGTGAGAAAAAGCATCACAACAGTCTCCCCAAAACACGTGATTTTACAACCTTAGGATGGTCTTAGGACAAGGTAAGTGATGTTCTAAAGTTAGGACAAAGTTATGGCGGTTCCTTAAGTAAGGAGAGCTTCGAGAAACAGACTTAAGGCTAAGACGTATCCTAAGACGTACTTAGGACACACCGTAGTCCAAAGATAGCTTCGTGAACATGCCTGCGGGTGTACAAACTTTAAAAGCATTTTGTGAAAATTGTAAACATAGAATTTCAAATCGCAATCATTAGTTTATTTCATAAACTTTAATTTCCATACGCTCTGGTGCGTGCATTTTTCATTCAATTTTACAGGAAGCCTTTGAAGACACATTATCATGCATGAACTAGTTGAAATAATGTTGATATGTAATATCTAAAAAAAACCCACATAATTTTGACATATATTCAAAGTCACAAAGACATATTTTCAATTAAATTTCAACGTTGAATCAATCTTGCTGCCTGACGTTGAAACAGCGTTACACTTTTAACGTTGCTTAAACTTTCATATGCAACCATATGAAAACTTTGATTCAAAGTTGTTGCATGATTTTGAAACAACGTTGTTTCAACGTTGAAATGCCCCTGGGATGGCATTGTTTATTGCTTAATTATAGGACCTTAATTCTGCAGCAAAACCTTGTTTTGAATGTTCTCGTATTTTCCTATAGTTGCAGGTGCTCTTAGAAATGAAGCTAGAGATCTGATTAACAATCTTAAGGAGGAACACATTGAAGATGAATCAGCGGTAATTATCTTGATCCTTTTAATAGTGAATGGCAATAAGGATTTTTACATATTACAACATAACTTTCCTTGGATTTTCCATATCATTGTCCTAGGCATTTATTTTCGTTTATAGACGTTTCTAAATGTAGAAACAACAGCTGTTTATATTATTCTCAATTTCTATTCTCTATTTATCTATTTCTATTTATTTATAAACAATTCTATTTATAAACAACATTTGAATCTGGTAATTAGTTTGGCCATACACCTACTTAACTTTAACCTTCCTTGGATTTTCCATATAATTGTCCCAGGCATTCATTTTCGTTCATAGTAGTTTCTAAAAATAGAAACAACAGCTGTTTATGTTATTATAATTCTCCAAAAAACACTGGTATTTATAAACGACATTTGAATCTAGTAATTAATATGGCCATATTCTTACATAACTTCAAACTTTCCTTCACATACTCTGTTGAATTTTTTTTTCAAATCTATTTTTTTAGCTCACCTGAGCTGAAAGCTCAAGTGAGCTATTCTGATCACTTTTTGTCCGTCGTCCGTCTGTCCGTCCGTCCGTCTGTCCGTCCGTCCGTCTGTAAACTTTTTACATTTTGAACTTCTTCTCTAAAACCGCTTATCCAATTTCAACCAAATTTGGCACAAAGCATCCTTATGGGAGGGCGAATATAAATTGCAGAAATAGAAGTCCGATCTGTATTCAAAGCGGAGAAAACCTTGAAACTGTAGAAAAAGGGGGTGCATTTTAAAAAATCTTCTTCTCAAGAACTACTGATTCCAATTCAACGTAGTTTAGCATAAATTATCCTTATGGGAAGGAAAATATAAATTGCAAAAATTAAGGTCTAATTCTGTTTCAAATCTGAGTTATTACGAAAATATTAATAAAGGAAAGGCGTGTTTCAATCAGTTTTAAAATAGCTTCGGATTCGGCATCCGGTAAAATGGGTAGACAAGACTTGGCCTGGGCAAAACAAAAGATTGGCAGTTATTAATCTGCCAATCTCATTAAAATTTCAGGATATTTGATGGACCAGTATATTTGTATTTGCTGTAAATAATGCTGCAAAATAATGCGTATTTGGAATTGACGATTGCCGATCTGCCCCGGCTTTTATTTTGCCACGGCCCGGGTTTGCGTACCCATTTTACCAAGACTCGTATTCCATACATCTAAAACGAGGTTCTTTGTTTAAAGCAGCCATGACATCATACGAAAAAGGGTCGATCTAACTATGATGAATTTGCTTGTTGTGCAACAGTTCGCGAATGAAGGGAAATTTTTGAAACATGCAAAATATATTGGTGCCGATTTTGTGAAGTAAATTGAGGCTAAATATTTCAATGCGTTGACAGTTTTCACACATGACGTTGGTGTTAGCGTGTTCTGATTTTCGTTTCGTTTTCATTATTTATGCTTTGTAACCTGGGAACTATCGTCTGTATTTCGTGATTTTTACGTATCAAATCAAACAGAGACTTCGGTAAATCAAACAGTTAACTGTTAACCTGTGCAAATTAAGCAATATCTGATGTATCAAAAAAGTACTGAAATACAATTCATTCTATCGGTAATTCGGCATTATATTTTGCGTAATGGTAGATTAATGCAATAGGTTTTGTTGAGATGCTCGGCATTTTCTCGGGTTTATTCAGTTTAAATAGAGTTTGATATCGCTGTCGGAAATATGTAGGTATATACATCTAAATGTATATATATGATTCATTTCGAAAAAATGAATTGTGTTCTTTATTTGTTATAGTGCATGTTTCTTATGTTTTAATTGTTTACAATTTCTATTTACTAACCATATTTGAGTGTTAAGCTTCGAATTATAAGCAAGATACAGAGAATTGCTCACAATTCTATGTTTGTACACAGATCTTAAAAACTAAAGATTAAAAAAGTAAAAAAATTGTCAATATTTATTAAGAAAATTTTCAAAGTCTCTTCTTCCAGAAACCAACTTTAACAACTTATTGTATTGTAAACTTAACCTTTTTAGCTCACCGAGACGAAGTCAGGGGGAGCTTATGCTATACCATCGGCGTCGGCGTCGGTGTCGGCGTCGGCGTCGGCGTCGGCGTCCGGACCTGGTTAAAGTTTTTGTTGCAGGTCCTGTTTCTAAGCTATTACTTGTCCTATCTTCACCAAACTTGCATGGATGATGCATCTGGACCTACTTATGGACTTGAAAGACTTGGATGCTGAATCTTAGTCCTAAATTTCAGATGCTGGAGGAGGTTAAGGTTGTTGGAGCAGGTTAAAGTTTTTGTATCAGGTGCCCTTTGATAGCAATATCTAAGTTACTGCTGGTCCGTACTTCACCAAAGTTGCATGGATGGGGTGTCTTATGATACTGATGCACCAGACAGGCTTGGGTGCTGAATCTGAGCAATAGGTTACAGATGTTGAAGGAGGTTAAGGTTTTTAGAGCTGGTTAAAGTTTTTGTTGCAGGTGCCCTCTGATGATTATATCTTAGTTACTACTTGTCCTAACTTCACCAGACTTCCATGGATGGTGCGCTTATGATACTGATGCACCTGACAGGCTTGAATGCTGAATCTGAGCCATAGGTTTCGGATGCAGGAGGAGGTTAAAGTTTTTAAAGTATTTGAAACAGGTGCCCTCTGATGATTATATCTTAGTTATTACTTGTCCGAACTTCACCAAACTTCCATTGATGGTGCGTCTTATGATACTGATGCACCTGACAGGCTTGAATGCTGAGTCTGAGCCATAGGTTTCAGATGCTGGATATGGTTAAGGTTTTTGGAACATGTCACATGTTTAATAGATAATAATACTATTTCTAACTTGCATAGTTGATTAAATTGTAATAGGAATGAATCACAAAGGAAGCTTCAGATGCAGAGCTTGATCTCGATTATCAAGGATGCTAAAAAATATATATCTTAGTTATTACAGGTCATAACTTCACCAAACTTGAATGGATGGTGTGTCTTATGATACAGATGCACCTGACAGGCATGGATGTTGAATCTGAGCCATAGGTTGCGGATGCTGGAGCAGGTTAAGGTTTTAATTGCTAGTGCCCTCTGATGATGATATCTTAGTTATTACTGGTGTGAACTTCACCAAACTTGCATGGAGATGCGTCTTATGTATACTGATGCACCTGACAGGCTTGAATGCTGAAACTGAGCCATAGGTTTCGGATGCTGGATGAGGTTTAGTTTTTTTGGAACAGGGCTTATAGATGATAGTTTGCATAGTTGATTTAACTATATTATAAATGAAACGCAGATGTTGCTTCAGATGCAGAGCCTGATCTCCATTATCAAGGATGCTAATGAAAATTCCTACCTCACTCAAACCAGCTCGAAAGATAGATGTGTTTGTTGATAAATGATATAACATGATTCCTATGATATAGTATTGTATGGTATGAAACATTATTGTTTAATATGATACAATATAATATAATATGTAATATTATAAAAAGTTATATGATACGATATGATATTGTATAAATTTTTTTGATATTTTATGTTATGATATTGTATCATGATATCGTTATGTATAGTATTGTATATTATGATACAATATTGTATAATATTGTATTGTATTATTAATTTATTTTTTTATCACATGATTCTATTACATAAGATATTGCAAAATATAATATTGTATCCTATGATACAATATTGTATATTCTATAATATCGTATCATACGATATTGTATATTAAAATTATGATATTAGTTTCTGTAAAATAGAATTATATCACATGAGATTGTATAATATGATACTGTAATATTATATAATATCGTATCATAGGATATTGTATAATATGAGATTGGTTTATTATATGATATATTAACACATCATATGAAATTGTATTGTATGATATTGTAAAATATATAATTGTATCATATGATACAATATGTATAATATTATATTGTATTATATAATATTTTACTTTTAATTATCACATAATATTGTATCATTTGATATGATACAATGTTGTATCAAATTATATTGTTTCATATGATACAATATCATATTATGTATCAAAAATGATACAGTATCATACAATACCATACTATATTATGCAATCTAATATCATATGTTTTAATGTTATGATGTATTATGTAATATGATATTTAATATTATACTATATTGTTTTATATATTATGATATTGTATTATTTGATCAAATACAATAACGTATAACACAATACAATGTCATTTCATACCTTACAATATCATATCTCATCATTGTTTATTATCATGGTATTTTATTGTATTATATGATATATGTATCATAAATGTTGTAAATATGATAGGATGCAATATTTAATTTTATATTATTGTATTGATTAACATTTGAACATATGATTATCATACTGTACAATTTTTTAACAGATGATATATGATATTGTGTCAAAACAGAATCCATGAATATCGAAGATCATTAGGTATGATTTTCATTTAATATGATAAAGGTGGTCTCATGAGGTGAAGTCTCATAACTCTAAAGGGTGATGTCTCGTCTCGGTGAGCTTTGTAATCTGTGATTACCTATGTTTTAGCTCACCTGAGCCAAAGTCTTCTTCTCAAAAACTATTAGGCCAGGAAAGCTCAAATTTGAGTGGAAGCATCCTCAGATAGTGTAGATTCAAGTTTGTTCAAATCATGGTCCCTGGAGGTAGGGTGGGGCCACAATAGGGGGATCATGTTTTACATAAGAATATATAGAGAAAATCTTTAAAAATCTTCTCAAAAACCATTAGGCCAGAAAAGCTCAAATTGAAATGGAAGCATCCTCAGGTAGTGTAGATTCAAGTTTGTTCAAATCATGATCCCCAGGGGTAGGGTTGGGCCACAATTGGGAGATCAAGATTTACATAGGAATATATAGAGAAAATCTTTTAAAATCTTCTTCTCAAAAACTATTAGGCCAGGAAAGCTCAAATTAAAATGGAAGCATCCTCAGGTAGTGTAGATTCAAGTTGGTTCAAATCATAGTTCCCATGGGTAGGGTGGGGCCACAATTAGGGGATCAAGTTTTACATAGGAATATATTGAGAAAATATTTAAAAATCTTCTTCTCAAATACTATTAGGCCGGGAAAGCTCAAATTTGAGTGGAAGCATCCTCAGATAGTATAGATTCAAGTTTGTTCAAATCATGGTCCCCGGGGGTAGGGTGGGGCCACAATTGGGGGATCAAGTTTTATATAGGAATATATTGAGGAAATCTTCTTCTCAAAAATATTTGGCCAAGAAATCTCAAATTGGCATGTAACCATCCTTAGGAAGTGTAGATTCAATATTGTTCAAATCATGGTCCCTGGGGGTAGGGCGGGGTCACAATGGGGGATGAATTTTTATAGATAGAGAAAATCTTTAAAAGTCTTCTTCTCAAAACTATTAGGCCAGGAAAGCCCAAATTTGAATGGAAGCATCCCCAGATCATATAGATTCAAGTTTGTTTAAATAATAGTCCAAGGGTAGGGTGAGGCCACAATGGGGGATGAATTTTTACTTACGAATATATAGAGAAAATCTTTAAAAATCTTCTTTTTAAAGAATTTTTGGCAAGAAAGGGTTTAAACTTGTGTAGAGGCATCCTCGGGTAGTGTAAATTCAAGTTTGCAAAATCACAGTCCCTGGTGGTAGGGCGGGACCGTGATGGCGGATTGAATTTTTACATAGGAATATAAAGAGAAAATCTTTAAAACTATTCTGGGAAAGTGTTCGGTTCAAAACTCAGTACTTAGTGTGAAAGCAAAGGTAATGCAGATTTAAGTCTGATGAAACCATGATTCCCTAGAGAAAAATGGGGCCATGAAATGGGGGGGGGGGTAAATAGGAATAGAGAAAAATCTTTTTACAGGTACAACAACAAAAGGGGCTTGGTATTTACCAAAAAATAAGAGGTTGATAAAAATTGGCAGATTTTCAATTTTTTTAAGCAAGATCTACTGTCCTCAGTTGTCAAGATATTTTGATACTGTAATGCTAATTTGATCAGAATTAAGGCAATTGTTGTTCAGGTGAGCGATGTGGCCCCTGGGCCTCTTGTTTTAATTTCACGCAGAACTTTGAAGGCTTAGAGGTAGAAAAAGGATTGTTTGAAAATCAATTTGTGGAAGAAAACATCAAGCATACCAAAAAGGACCAAGATGATCCAGAGAAGAACAAGACCAAAGAAAATTCAAATCAGATAAACAAGTTTGATAAGGAGGTATATTTTCGCATTTTCCACCCTCTTTCCATACCTGTATTAAATATTAAATTATTTCTCCATATATTTACAATTGGTAATGTATTCATATGTTCCTATGTTGGTGATTATACAATTATTGCTGTTTCTAAGCCCAATATGACGATTTAGCTAGCCTTGAAGTACAATATTCACCGTGTCGGAGACGAGGTGAATATTGTACTGTAAGGGTAGCTAAATCATTGTATTGATCGAAAAAAACAGCAATGATTATCTAATTATTTGATTTAGTGACGAATTGATACAGACATATATTAAATTGAGAGTTATCAAGCAATGTTTTACTGTTAAGCCATTGCCGAAATGTAATTATGTTTAAATATTTTCTCTTTTGAATTATATTTTAATGAATCATGTTTCGTTTTACTCGAGGACTGCGCTCTATATACATTTTTAAATTCTATAGTAAAAATTGCTTTGAATATGTTAAATTCTGGTAAACATCGTGCATTTAGCGGATGCCGGTGTTGCTTAGCAACGCTTTGCACGATTATTTTTTACGGATTTATCGCTTACACTTGACATCATATTCGTAATTATGCATTTATTTACTTTTCATAAACAACTTGAAACATGTTGGAATTTTAGGCATTTATACCATTACAACCGTACCAATTTCTTTGTTTTGAATTTCAGACTGTGTTCAAAGAAAACAAATTATTGCTTTGAAGCTAAGCTAAAAGTATATTTATCTTCAATAATTTTAATCATGTTTTCCTTTATAAAACCACAACATTTTGAGATATTCGCCACTTCATAACTTAGTATTATTATCCAAATATATCATATTAAGTCGTCTAGCAAAAGTTGTGAAGATATAATTTTATTCGCTATAATTTGCTTTAGGATGTGGATCCCAATGATATCGAACTAACGATGTTATTAGAAGGAATGGCGGTAGAAAAGAATGGCAAAGTGCACAAGGTAAAAAAAAATATTTTTCATACGACTGAAATTTACTCTTGACAAAAGAATGATATTGAGAAAAAGTATGCTAATGAGGTAAAAACTGAGACTGTTTATTTTGTGAGCCATGAGTTGTATAATTTAATTAAAAATATGTAGTAATATAAGTATATTCTATATGATGATATATATGATATATTATATCAAAATATAGACACTTGTGTTGTAAATCAGTCATCATCCAAATTTAAAAAATTGTTTTATAAGCACTCTTTAAAAAATCATTTACGAAAACTTGCCAACAAAGAAAAAAATTAAATATCGTCATATTGAAACACAGGTACCCAGCGGAAAATGAAAGTGAAAGTAAGGATGATATCTATCGTCTTAATATTGAATAAGATTTTGTTGTAGCCCTTTGAACTCACGGCTTATAAAATACAAAGGACATTAATGATGGAAGTAGAAGTTCAAAACTAAAAAAACAATTTTTGAGTATCAGTTTAACATCAATATACATGTATAGTATAATTACATGTATAAATAGAAACTAAAAAAAGAATTAATCGGGAAAATTTCAACGAAAACAGCATGAACATTTGTAGGGAATATATTAAGGTATACATATATTTCTACTCTTTCTATTATAATTTAGATAGTGAAACACGTGCACGATTTAAAGCAATGTTTTGGTTAAATAAATCTTCCAGAGTTCAACAGAATCTACTGCATTTTTGTTCATAATTCAGAATCACGTATCGATAAATCCCTCATTTAAACATAACAAAAGCAAGAAGCACAATAAAACAGTTTTTTTCCTTTAGATATTAAAAGCAAAAAACTCCACTCAAATTAGAATAACCAGAGTACAAAACACAGACGTGTTACGATGTGGAATTCAAATCATCTGCATCTCCATATATCATTATAATGTCTAATTATTGCAAATAGATATTCATTAAACCAATCTCGATATAATTAAGTTCTAAATCAAAGTTTCGTATCTCAGACACTGTTAACTCAAATGAATATCATTTAAAGATATTTAGTATGTTACATGTGCTAGTATGTAATGCATTTTCTTACAGGTTAAAGGTTTGCATCCTGAATTGACAGCCGTTGCTAATGCTAGCAAGCACGAAAAACTTCTGTTGACGCCTAAACAGGTATAAAATATGTAAAAAAACAGTTTTTAAAGAACAAGTATGACGTATCTATGACGTATCTAGAGATAGCAAAACTTAAAACGTAATATCGCTTTCATTCCCATTTAAAAAAACAACAACGTTTTATCATGTATGCAATAACCAACAACACAAACCTGAAAATGTTTATCTTCTTTAGATTTTTTTATACAGACAACAAAAACGCGCT
Source organism: Magallana hongkongensis (assembly GCA_015776775.1). Classification (NCBI taxonomy): domain Eukaryota; kingdom Metazoa; phylum Mollusca; class Bivalvia; order Ostreida; family Ostreidae; genus Magallana; species Magallana hongkongensis. The sequence continues at coordinate 848,963 of VIAA01000017.1, forward strand.
TAAGAAAATAAAAACAGTTTAGGATGTTATATTTTGTCTGATTTTATTCATGTTCTGTCCTGAGAAAAAGAATGGTTGTTCAAGATCTCGATGATATTTATTGTTTGAGTCTATGGCATTATTTCGTGCTTTATTCAGTCAGTTTAATGGCTTAATATATATCAACAATATTGAACGCAAATAAGTGTTTATATCTGTGTTTGTACATAACACAAGAACAGAGTACAATATTATATGTTTTATCAGATGGACCAAAAAAAGAGAAATTTTATGAGAGGGTATCATAAGTGGCCAAAAGCCATCGTCCCCTATACAATTGATAAAAGTCGCATCGGTAAGCCATTTTCAAGTGCATTCTTAATCTAATTTCAACAATTTATTTTACATAAATTGAAATCTCATATTGCCTTTTTTCACACGGATCACTGCCGTTAATTGTGTATGGGTTGTTCTGCAGTTCAACAACGAAGTTACGATATCATCAAGACAGCAGTCGAAATCTTCAATGCACGCACCTGTTTAAAATGGCTACCATACACACCAGAACTTGCTAAGGAATTAGGACACGACCATTTTATAAAGTTTACAGATACCAATAGGTATGTATAGTGATGTAAATTAGGCAACATTTTGGAAGTTACTTGCTAAGGAGTTAGCTACATTGTATAATAAATATGTTGCTTTCATTCCTAACGAAAACGTTCATTTGTGCATAGTGTAAGAATAAACTTATACCATGAAATTGTTAGCTTACGCAATGCAGCGTATAACTTTCTGCGTAAATTCATTTCATTTTTCATTTCTATTATTCAATTATTTAAAAAACAAACAAAAAATTAAAAGATAATTAAAAAAAACCCAGAAAAAATAGATGAAAATTGTGGATTTACATAGTAGTTCCATCAATGCCAATGAATTCTTTATTTGCTTTCTTAAGCAAGTAAGTTCATAAATCTAATTTATGATAAAGCAAAACATATAATTGCGTACCTCTTTGTTTACACAGTTGTGTACACAATGCGTTCGGTTTAATGATAATGGTACAGGTTTGATGTACGTCTCTTATCATAAGGATATACATGTCTTCATGCTTTAATATTTACATTTTCAAGTGTCTTTGCCTGTGATAACACTACGTATCGATTTTGTACTATATAACCCATAACCACAAATGACGCCAAATTGAGACGCCAGCGGGGTTTGCTTATTTATATTTAAATATTTAATCGTACGATGATTTAAAATAATATAAATATAAGAAATAAGGAATCATTCTTTGAAAATTATGAGGTGATAATTTCGGTCGGGGCGTGATCAAATCTATCATAAAGCTCTCGGGCTTTATTGGATTTGATCACGCCCCGACCGAAATTATCACCACAGAATACTCAAAGGATGATTTCTTATCCCTTGAATAGTTAAGTAAAAATAGATTAAAATTTAAAGAATACATATTTGTTTTTGTAATTATATCAGCATAAATTGTAAAAAAAGAAAAATAGAGCATTTGTTAAAATTTCATGTAAAAAATGAAATACACCCACTCGCCCCTTATTGTTTGCAAATCAGGATTATACCGTAATCAAAGTACTAATTGTATGTGTCCTGACCTTTAAATATGTAATAACTTGAGCTTTGGTGGTCATCTGTGTAAGATCAATGTCACTATGAAAAAAAGATGCATCCGATTTTTTATTATAGAGAAATAGTTGATTGTTATTTTTTTCATAGTTGGGGGGGGGGGGGGTTGGTATCATGTTTGGGCTTCATCAAAGTACCTCTATTTAACAACTTTCACGATAGCAGTACGGTAACTGAACAAAACCCCTTAGAATAGCATTTTTTTAAAAATACAGTGGGTTTTTTTTTTATAAGAAAAACCGAATTTTCGTTTTAATAAAACTACATTTTCTGCTAGATCTACTTAGCAGATTAGACATAATGTTTAGAAATATTTATATTGAGGAACAGAATCGTAAGTTTCATTTTAAATAAAATACAATATTGTTAATTACCTAAAACTTCATTTCTGTTTAATAAATTGATGAAGATGAGGTTTGTGGTTAGAGGGAGATAACACATAAACTGTTATTGTAACGTAACACCAACAACCTTTTATTTCAGATATGACGTCAAGATTTGTATGACATATATTTGATTTTTGCTTTTAATATTTCACAAGGTTTTATATTTTACAGTGAAAAAGGACACATGCATTAAACCAATTTATATAAAGCTATGCTCTTGACGTTTGGTTTGAAATAGTGCTCTAAAACACCAGATTACACATAAACTCAAATTAAATATTACTGAAATCGGTGGACTTGGAAAGGTTTAAATAGGATGTTTTTTGGTTTACATAAATGTAGTCCAAAATTTTGACTTTGTTGTATCTTTTTCAATATCTAAATAGTTTATAAAGAATTAATAAAAAGGAATCGTGATAAAAATCATGACATCATTTTCGAACATTTTTGGCTTTTATAACCCCCTAAATAAGCACATAAGTATTTATTTACAAGATAAGTTACATATCATTGAAAAAGTCAGTTTGAAATGATGAACTTTGACGTTTTGTAGTAATAAAACGGGTCATTTAAAGTAATTTGATTTTTATAAGAGAGAAGACTTTAGTATAGTAAAAAAAAATGGTATGTAGCTTTAGTGCAATATTTAAAAAATAAATGCAAGGCGCCAACCTTATAATTACCTTCAGCGATGTAATGAAGCGTTCAGACTTATGACAATCTTTTCTTTTTTTAATATCATCTGCTTGTTTAATAATATTTCAGTGGCTGTTTTTCTTATCTCGGGTACTTGCCCATTAGTGGGTATGAAATCGGATTAGAAGACCCTGGGTGCATGTATGTAAGTTGTGCATGTATTACGATTGTTTTATTTTGTTTATCAGTGATATTTGAAAACTGACACATATTTAATCATTTCAATAATTCAGGTTTGATATCATGTGTTTTTTATGTCCTTGGGTTTAAGTTCTATAAGTAGTCATTACAATGCTCTCAAAGACAAATTCAAATGATAACTTGTAGCCTTGAACGGATTCCTTTTCAAACAATGATCTTTAATATCTCAATATGCAAAAAAAGATGCCCAGAATAATGTTCTAATTGATATGTCATCACAAAAGAAGTTATTAAACGACCCTTTTAAGGAGTTCAGTAATCAGTCCCATAAAAGTTATATTTTCTAGATATTAAGAAAACGGTCAAAATGTGTTTACACTTATGAAAAAAAATATGTGTTTAACATTGCAATACCTTTTATTTGGTATCAAAAAAGGGAGATCATTCTTTTAAATTAGGGATCAAAAAGGTTGGATGTTTTTCATCAACTGCTCTTTATTGGAAAATACTTTGTAAATATTTTTTTTACTCAGGGATGGTATGGGGCTAAAACCATTATTTACATTTCGAAAAAAGAGAAATATTTCAACAAGCAATGGCAGAAAATATTAATACACTGTTCCTATTTCAATTTCATGTTTCGTTGTCGTATATCATTTAGTATATCACCTTCTAGAAATCAAACGGAAGACTTACTTGTTGCTCGCAACGAGACCTACTTGTTGCTCGCAACGAAATCATGTCTAGTCGTTTGACTACTGCAGTGTTTCAAACAGAGAAAAACCCACATAGTTCTGAATGAGTTGACTGTTTAAAAATCAAATGTAATAAATTGACAAATATTTTTATAAAATTCTCATGAACATGGGAATTGTCGGTGGTGATCAGATTTTATGAGAAGCCATTTCGGCTTTCTAGGATATGATCACGTGACAAATCAAGTTCATATTCCGATTAACTGCATACCATTGCTTAATATTTTTTCATATTTAATGTTTTTCATAGGTCGGAATCGTGGTTCACGAAATGCTGCATGCTGCCGGCTTTGCCCACGAGCAAAGTCGGAGCGATCGTGACGAGTATATACGTGTTCTTTTTGAAAACTTCGATAACAGTGATCTTGTAAATGTCATGAAGGATGATACCTTAGATCGCAACCCATACGACTATGCAAGCACTATGCAATACCATCTGGATGTAAGAGATACAAATTGTTTGGGGTTCCATTCCATATTTATATTGTATTGTTATCTTCTGCGTTTGAAGCAAGTATACAGTTCATTCCACCCCCCCCCCCCCCCTTTACTATATTTGAAATGTCATGCGCATAAAAAAGTTGTCTTTAAATATTTTTTCTAACAATGTTGAAATTCATTATAGCATAATGTTTTGATGAATATAGAGTAAAAACATGGGGAGATTTGTTACTTAATGTACATTAAGTTTTTGCATTTCTGGATTGCTTTTGTGGAATTCTTTAACTAGCGAACATTTATCGAGATGGAATGACGTAAGTATTTAAAGACAACAATAATAAAAATGATAAAGTAATTTTTGGGAGTTGATTTTAATCAACTCTCCTATGCAGTAACTCTGACAAACCGGAAGTAAAGCAGTGTTTGGACCTAAGCACAAATCATCACCGCTGACAAGACTTAGATCTTAAAAATAATACATAAATTAGGTTTAATGTATGCTGAACGATTGTTTTTCAAGGAAACGTATTTAGAAATACCTTGAAAATAGTCAGATTTTAAATAGTACGAACAATGTAGACATTTTGTAGTTTTATGTATCCCTACGCCATAGTTCAATATAGTCTCGTTCAACCAGACGCCCGGCTGTCTTGAAGTTCGTAAATCCCTGACAAGCAGAGAGTCCCTCTTGGTAGTCGGAGATTAACGGAGACAGCCAAGCGTCTGGTGAAACTAGACTAGAGTTCAACATTGCTTGGATCCTGATATGTGCACACTATTTAGAAATATTTCGATTACTGATACATAGTTTGATGGAATATATTTATCTTTAAATATTACACAACATTATTCATATGGGGTTTACTAAACAATTCTAGTCGGTAAAGTTCCAGAATTTATATTATAAAAATGTGTGTGATTCAAATACAGATTAGTAACTTGCCATGCAAAATAACATATCGTTGATTTTAAAATTAATAATAATCTATAAAATCAACTCACCTCAGTACTTCAGTAATTTGATTAAAAATTTCACAAACCGAATGTTCTTTTAAAAATAATAGAGGTCAGTTTAAGATGATTTGGAATTATATTTTCATTGATGTACAAGCACATAATAATACTTAATTAAAAACATTTTTGTTCCGGGCAGGCGTTTTCAAAAAACGGAAAACCCACATTACAGTTCTTGGACAAAGATCTCGAATTCTTAGCAGGAATGGGTGAAGAAGAAGGGATAGGTTTTTACGACATCAAGGATGTTATTGTAAACTACGAATGCGCAGGTTAGTTAAAATGGTATTGAAGAGTTGGTTTCAGCGGTTCGACTTTGCCCAAAAAATTACCAATAAGCACCTTTTCTAGGCAAATTACTCTTACGGCGATTATTTGAGAGTAAAAGAACAAAAATCTACATTGACTGTATGGTTATAAAGGAAATGCTGTTAACGAACTCATTGATAAATTAACAAGAAAAAACATGTTTTACATTTTGATATATTTCGATTAAAAAAAAACCAAACAAATAAAATGCACTCCCGTGAACAACGGCTAATATAAAAATTAGATGAAGTCATACTCGGCAACGGTTTGTAAAAGTGCTTTTTAATGTACATGTTATGTCTTCTGAATAAGACATGTTGCTGTGACCATTTTCCTTAAATGATAATGAAACAGGGTGCATACAGTGAAACTTGGTAAAAGTAAAAAAAAAGTTTTTAATTTGCTTATCTTTCATTCATTTTGAACGATTTTCAAAACTGAACCTTTTTACGACAAATGAAATTCACATTCAAATCAGTTCATTACAAAATTGTTAAAGTATTTATTCAAATATAAACACAGTCAATTGCAATTACGTTAGGCATTTTTAAAAATAGTTAAAAAAATGAAATTAAAATAAAAAAGAAGTTCCTCTGACAATTTAACACTGAAATAGTTTACATACAAAACTGTGATTGTTTTGACCAGCTGGCTGTCAGGATCCACCAGTGTGTGTAAACGGAGGCTTCGTCAACCATGAATGTGTATGTTACTGCCCTCAAGGATACACCGGGAAAACATGCGAAACTGTGATCACAGATAGCGGTAGGTCCAAAACTAAAAAGAAGATGTTACCTTTTCTTTCTCTTTCTCTTCTTAATTTTTGCTACAAAACATGGTGTTTGAAATTTATGACATATTTCGATATGGTTTAGAACCAAGAAACATTTCTTCATCTTTTTCATGTAATAGTGTGAAGATGAATGGTATAAGTTTATTACTATGCCTCGACAATACTAAATCACAGCTGAAACACTTATTCGCCTGAAATCCTACAGGAAATAGTTATATACATGTATCAAGTATAGCATATTAACTAAGTCGGGTTCGAAATTCAAAGATTCAGCTGCTGGATACAGACCACAATCATTTATTTTCTTATTCCACCGGCTTGAATCATTTCAAAGGTAAACACCTATAGAATGACACAAGTCCAACAACGTATCAGGAAAATCAACTGGAAAAGGACTGAGATATACCCCTTAGATACATGTAACCATTTTCACTTAAGATGAAGTTAACAAACATCAATCCACTGTTTACCGATCAAATATGTTCGCTATCCTCTTTGCTTGGTTTTTGAAATATTGTAATTATATAAGTAGTGCCTGTCTTTGTCAATTTCAACTGTTACCCTCCAGACAGGCACTATTCATTTCATTATACTGTCTGAATTTTGAAGAAAACTTTACTTCTTTATATAGGAATGACGTAAATTCTACGGCGAGCCGAACGCTCATTTTTTACCCGCATGTAACAAATCGTTGTGTTGCTAATGCTAAGGGTAATAGAACGGCGTTTTAACCAATCAGATTTAAGTATCTGATATAAAAGTGGAATATATAGCATATATAACATGTTTTTATGCAATAATACCATTATATTTGCCCCTAAGTGACAGGAAAGTCATGGAGTGTCCACAAAATCAACGTCATAATAAATTATGATGACATTTTCACGCGTATATTTAATGCAAGCACTGTAAAACCAGGTGCCTTATTATCCATCATCAACGCTAAAGTAGCCTTTACAAGATGAAACCTTAGTGATATATAATTTAAATGTAACCTATGATCATTCTCTTGTCATATTTACATTTGCAAATATGTTATCTTATTTTAACCTATAAAAAAGCAAAAACGTTAAAATTCTGTATGGACTCTTTCATGAAATAACCAAGATCATAGCACGCGCTAATCGCTTGTTGTAAACATAATATTTCGGTAATTTAAACAGTTCTAAACAATTTGCCTGTTTCAAATTTGAATGTAAGTAATTAAAAGGAATGTTAAAAAGTTCACCAGGATATGAAATTGGTTGGTACATGATCAAATCTTCATTTGACAAACCAAGTTAATACCCCGGAAAACCTTTTAACATGCTGTTTATTTCCAACTTACTGCACAGAAAAAAACTAACGAGTGCACTGTTTATAATTGATTATTTACTAGAAAACATTGCATCAGTTGCCATGACTTCTTAAAAAAGAAGAAGATATATCTCCTTTTTTTTACTTTTTACAGATTGTGGTGGAATGGTGGAGGTTCCACCCTGTAACGATGTCTTTGTGATATCACCGGGTTATCCAGCATCATATCCTCCTGGGAAAACATGTCGTTGGGGAGTGAAGGTTTGAGAAAAAAATTGCAGGGGTATTTTAAAGTTTCTTTAGTGAAGCCATCGTCTTTATCATTGAGAAGAAGTGTGATCGCAAGCTTGGTATACTGTAGATTTTTAATTCAACGCAAGGAATTGATAAAAAATATCCTAAATAGCATATTTTGCGATATGTTTAAAATTTAGCTTTGATTTTTTTCGGACGTATGTAAACGTAATGAAACTATGATAAAAATTCGGCGTTGGCGATTTTATATTTTCTCGCAATTTGATGCAAAACGATTCATTAGCGAAATTAATTACTCGCATAAGGTAAGAAATCTACAGTTATATACTTCTTATAACGAATATGTTATCTGAACGCGAAATATTTTTCAATGGATCAACGAATCTTATTTGATGATTAATTGATGTTTCGTTTCTTGAAAAATATATTTGATATCATATGTGTTACAATAACTTTAAATGTCTTTAAAAATTCTCAAATTTTAAAATGCGTATAAATGTCTTTCAAATTTAACTACACTATTGACTGACAATTTCTATATAGTAATAGTAAAGAAACAATATTGCTAAAATAAGGTGTATCATACAGCATTTTCAAAAACATTTGGGATCCATTGCTAGTTTCCTAAATTAAAGATCATATAGGTCTGCTACATTTTTTGATTTACATATATTTTTTTTTAATATGCAATCATTTTGACTTTGGATCAAGATAGTTTTTTCTGGTTCCTGAATTAAAAGAAGGGTTTACTAGTTTTTTTTTATTAAAGAAATGAAAGAAAAAACATGCTCACAGCTGAACTAGTTTAAATAGTCCTACATCGAAAACCAGTTTAAAATCACAAATTGCCTTTTATTAATCTTACTGACTGAAAACAAATTTTCATCTGTAATTTTCAAACTGATTTTGAAAAAAGAATATTGAGCAAAAGACTGTTTTGAGCAAATTGAATTCCTTAAAAAAAAAATAATTAAAATTTTTACTGAGCGGACCGCAATTTTGTCTTGATATATGACACACAAGAATGTATACATACATAAACAGGCTCCTAAAGGATGGAATATCCGAATGACGGTTGAAGAGCTTCGCCTTCCTGGAAACAGTTTGAACAGATGTTACAATTGGTTGGAGATACAATACAACTTACCCGGGCAAAGAGGAATTAAGTAAGTGATAATATCGTATTACCTTATGTTTTTTTTTTACATAACTAATACAAATTCTGTTTAGAAAAAAAAATAGTTTTACCTTTTGTGTTAAAGGTTTTTTATTTAGAACTTTTCAAAAAAGATTTCAGGTTATTTTTGAACGGCATGTAAAAAATATAAGCTTAAACAATTTCCAATAACCTTTTGTTATCTGAAAAATCTTTAAAAAACATTAAGTTAAGAAAAAAAAAGTATCATCTTCCATATATCCTTACTTTTGAGAGCAAACGGGTTAAGTGTTTGAACAAATTTTATTAATATTTTTTTACCCCATCAGTTTTTTAGGATTTTATTTATGCTAGTGAGGAGTTTCAAATTTAAAATTTTGATTTGCTCATTATTATATATAGTTAAGGCTCAGTTCTTTATCACATGATTAAAACTAGCATCAGTTGATTTCTAATTTTTGGTAAAATGATATTGACATGTTTTCAATGAACGAGGCAGTAGGCTGTGGGAATTTTACAGTAAACCATTTCTAAAATTCAATTTGAAAATCGTACTTTGTGTATTAACTGATTAAAACATACATTATTAAAAGGATATTGTTTAAATTGAAAACAATTGTTTGATTGTAATGTATTAAATAAATTGATTTCCTTCAAGCATGCCAATATAAAGGTTTAAAGTTGACCATTCAACTGAAACAATTAGTTTTGGAGATAAATTGTTCCTTTTTTCAATTTATCTAGACGTTGTGGAGAGATGAATGGTGACCAGTGGACTGGTTCCAAGGACAGTCCAGACTTCATGACCCTTACATTTAACAGCGGAATCAATTATCAAACGTCCCCCTTGCAAGGCTTCAGACTCATGTTCAACGCGATCGAACGCAAAGGTAATTGAAACCTCTGTGTTAATGTTATAATAGATAGCTGCAAAAGAAAACAAGGCTAAGCCCACAATAAAATGTGTCATGTTTGTGCAATAAAAGAATATTACCTTTTTAGGCTGAAAGGAAGTGTTACTTAAACATGATTAAATCATTTTTATGACATATTTTTACGGAACGACGGTCTAAGCTAAAAAAAAAAGTTACATTTTCACTGTTAAATGTATCTTTACTTTACAAACTCATTGAAAACTCAGAGGGTTGCGTTCGTTTATGTATTTATTTATTATTCCAAGTGCTATGCACTTAGCTTCGTTTTACGTTATTGTCGTCCTAACTCGACAATTTCCGTGATATTTAGAAGACTCCGAACAATTAAAAATAGTTTTTAAAAAGTGTATCAACGATCAGCTTTAAAGAAATAATCAAAGTACTGAGAGTACTGAAAGACGGGGTCTTGAAAGCTTGAATTTGTAATTGTCCTGGATTTCCTTGTATATTCTCCCAAAATTTATAAGTTTGAACTATTTGTTATAATCTATGTCAATTCGGCTTTTTTGCAATTGTTTGATACTTTATCTAAATTTTACTCTATCCCGGCCTTCATAATTGTAGAAAATTTACACAACGGTATATTATGTAAAATAAGACCTCAAGGAAAAAATTTTAAAATTACTACTAACCGGGAAAATCAAACAACTATATCAAAGTAGATAATTTTATTCATTAGAGTTATTCAATTTTGTGATCCAAGGGAAAATCCACAAGTCGGACGGAATTTAATAAAAGTTTTATGAAAACCCCGAAAACTCTAAAACTGCTGAATTAACAAAGAAAGTGAATATTTGTATACCGATAACAAACACAGGTACCTGACGTTAGAAATATTTTTTTTTTACAATAAGATTCCAAGAACTTTGACAAGAAAAAGATTTGTCACGGTCGCCATTTTGATTTTTAAGACCGACTTATCTGACACGATTTTCTTCATTTGCGATTCATGCAAAATTAATAGGTAAAAATAAATCCGTTCGCCACTTGCTACTTTTTTGTGTAAACTCGTGCATCACCTACACGAATTACGATACAACCGTTCCGTTCATTAAAAATCATTCTCCGAAAATCAGAGACATAAATAACAGAGATTGTCAACTCCGCCATTAGCGTGTAAATGTTACGGGACCAACCTTACTTTGAGAACTACATGTGCAACAGCAATCTTGCACAAGTCATTAAATTTGAACCTGATAGTAAACATGAACATGAACCTGTAAATAATTTAAGCATGTTTTATTTATGAAATATTTACAAAAACTCTTTATTTAGTTTTTGAATTACTTGTTTAAAACTTATTGACTTTTCACAAAGTAATGGTAATGCATTACTTTACTCATGTAATAGTAATGTGATGCATTACTTCAAGAAAATTAAGTAATGGTAATGGTAATTTAATGCCCTAATTCATGAAGTAATGGTTATGTAATGCATTATTTTATAATGTAATTCACCCCAAGCCTGATTCCAACTAATCCGGAAATCATGAACATTAACATCTAACTTGGTTCTTCAATCGATAAGATTGTATATATCATATGATGTATAACTCTTCTAAAATGTATAATCTATTATAGATTTTGCTTACAATGCATTGTTTAAAATTTAAATTCAGTTTAATCAACTAAAAAGCCAACGAACGAGAAGGCAAATTCAGACTTGTTTTTATTTTCTTTGAGAGATGAACAGCAGTCATACCGCAAGTAGACTGGAAGCCAATGAAACAACTATTTCATTCTTAAAACATCTGTGTATAACCCGTCCCAATTTTAACTTCGGCTTGCGCATAAAGTTTGGTAGTATTCAGGTGAAAGATTGTCAAAATAAAATTCACAACTTTTCAAAAATGGCACATTGCGTTTGGGAACTTTAATTTCGATTCCACCATCAACCTATTCTATTGATTAATGAGCTCGTTCACCAACTGAATCGTCAACGGCGCTGTGCATTCAGTTACGTAACTCATTCCACATTTGAACCCGAGCAAGAATATTTTGATCAATAAAACTATTTGTTTATTTTCTAAATAGAATTTTGTTTATACATAGAGGACTTAAAAAGATTTAATGCGTGTTTTTATGATACATATTTACTGAAATACATGAAAACTTTCTGCACTATTTTCTTACCCGTAGACTCAATGCATGTGTTCTACGCGTGCCTTCCTGTCTGAGACTTCGACTGACAGTAAACCAATAGACGGGGTCACGTCACCTCGTCTAAAAACTGTTGCCTGGTTTTTTTTTAAAAATTTTTATTACATTAAAAAGATTTCTTTGATTTGAAATGATTGCTTTTTAATAAGAAGTGCTACTTTTTAAGAATAAGAAATTCGCCATCATACATACATATAATAATTTATTGACAAATATAATTAATGATCGATAACATCACAATTCAATTACTATATACCAAGTCTCATTATCAACACTTAGTCAGGTAATAGTTCATTGTGAAAAAATTAATGTCAACGTATGACTCCGCTTGGTGTAGTGGAAAAATAAAAACAAGTCGATTGTTTGCAAAATATGCTAAAGAAACGCTTTTTTTCAAGCAATATTTATTTTCAATTTAAAAATAAAATACTATTTAACCAAAATAATCCAGCATGTCATTTGTACTACTCGTTTATTTTAGTTTCCTGACTTTCTTTTTAGATGACAAACGCCCCCAAGATCATATTTGAGGGGAAGAAGTCCAACAAGCAAGGACAACTGAGAGCACAAAATAATAATCAATCGTGAAGTTAATTTATATGATGCATTAATAAAAAGGTGTCGATGGTTTTGTTTTGTGTTGGTTTGTTATAGATAATTGAGCAATTATAAAAGTTGTTATGGTCTTTCAATGACTGTTTTATCATCCGGGAAAGACATGCACACACACACACACACACACACACACACACACACACATCAAAAAATGATAAATAGTTCTTAACAACCATTTACCAGCTAAACACTATTTAACATTTTTGAATAAATTTAGAGAAAACTACTATTTTTCTTGCAGTGCATTACCGCTAACATTATATTTATTCTAAGAAATATCTAAAAAGTAAATAATAATAAACAAATCAAGAAAGATAGAAATTAGTAATAATAATAATTAATGATAATGACAACTAGACATGGTATTATTGCTAGCAATTAGGAGGCCTTGCGTCCGATGTTTAGAAGTTGGAATGACCTTTCCATTGTTCTTCGTCAATTAAACAAATCTAGAAATGGGGAGGGGGGGTGAAGAGAAGGATCTGAATCTTCTTTATTATTGCTTATTAAATTTTTTCTCACACTTAAGATTAAAAAGATCTAAAATTTGCATCTTTGATATATTAAAAAATATTCTTCAGTAAAGAGCTGTGGAAGAAAGACGTTGGACTGCTCTAGGCTCCTAATTTCAGGGGGTAAGCCCCTTTTCCTTCATACAAAATAAAAGGTGTTTTGAATAAAATATATTTTGTGTAAAAAGTGTTTTAAACTTTGTTACCGTTCTTGAAATAAGATTGAAGAAAGATATCATTTTAAGGGCAAACTCTAAAATGTATTTTAGGAACCGAATAACAAAAGCAAATATGGTTGCACCCTTTTCATTATAATTATTATTGTTTTTTCTGTCACGTTTTATCAAAAACACTTTTAATAAAACTCTCAGATTTTATTCATTAAAAATTTATAGGAAAACTTCTTGTCATTTTTGGTCGTCACTTCCGGTCCCGAAATGTTAAAGATTTTATGTTTTTGCTTTTCCTGGTTACATTATTTGTATAAAAAACCGTCCCGGGCCACTTAAAGTTTTTTTTTTCTTAGTTAACGATCAGGCATTTAAATTACCAGAAAACATAGCATTTTAGATAATGCTAACTTAACTTATAAACGTCCAATTTTATAACGGATTTTGGTTTTGTGTTCAGAAGGGCATTTTACCCTTAAAATCACACATTATGTGACACTTTAGTACATTAAAGTACTTTATTTATAGAAAACTTTATCTTAAACATTTTTATTCTATATTTTTTGAAATAAATTATTGCTCAGTAAAGAAGAATTATAAGAAAACTTAAGAGCCTTTTGGAAGCTAAAATTGTAAGGCTAGTCTCTTTTCCCCTTAACAAATAAAGGTCTTTTAAAAACAAACTCGTATTATTTTAGGATTAGACACTTTAACTCATTAGCAATGCCGTTAAGCAAACATTTTCAGGTAGTGCATTGTTTAGACCATTCTAATAAGAATGTCTTTTTTTATATTGCTCTTCAAGATATTTATCATTTTGCGGATAGAAATGACAAAAGATGTGCTCTAGCCATTTAAATCTGTTAAGCCATTCCAAGTTTTTTCTATGTTTAGCGTCCGCGGACGGCTTGGTTTTCAGATGTAAAAATAAAAAAAAAACCACAATGGTTATTCATAAAATTCGATCTTTTTTTGGTATATCGGGCTCGGGATCGCATTTTTAAATCGGGATCGGAAATCGAATATTTATAAACAACATTCAAAATGTCAGTTCTACTATAATGCAGGGAATTTATTTGTTTTGTTTTCTATTTCTAATATGAAGTTTTGTGCCAAAGATATGGATTTTTTTTTATTATATTAGTTGTTATTTTTGTTACAAAATGAAGAAAATACTTCAAAATATATAATAAATTTTATTTTGTTGAACCTGTAAAGTAGTGTGTTTTTTCTAAGTTTTGTGGTTTATTTTCCTGATAGAAAGATAGGTTTTTGAGTTTTGGGTGGACGCTAAACAAAGAAAAAACTTGCAATGACCTTATTAAGTATCGCAATGTTATGACTAGTAAGGTAAATATATGTACAATGTCCTCCCTTCTCCAGGGAAATGACACATTCATTTGAAACAGACTCCGTTATTTCAATAGCTGCAAAATCATATGAACTTGATGTATACATACAGATCCGATATATTTGTCTGTATGATAATGGGGAGTTTATTTTCGTTGTCAAAGAACTGATTGCAAATCAAAGCATATGTCTTTCGTTCATTATCTGTTTTTGTAACAAACCCACCTAGTGTTCCCATATAAGTCTTTTCATCGTAAACTCATGGTAAAAAATCAATTTGAAATTTGAAAGGTACTTGTTAAAGTAACAAAACTGCACTTTCACTGTCATAAAAAATAGATAATAAAACCCATTTTTAATGGAAAAAAATGAAAAATAGAAATGAAATTTAATAAACGTAAACGTGCAAAATTTGAAAGAAACTCGGTGACCACTTTGTGTCCTTAATAAAGATTTAACACCTGCACGTGTCCATGTAGCTCACCTGAATCATGTCATTTCACAATGATTTAGTTTTAAAATGTGGACCGTTGTATCGAATATCATTGAAAAGTGATTTAAACAAATACCAGGGTAGGAGACCTATGGTTCTATCATTCCCTGTTTTCAGTTTTGGCAATAGGAATATATTGTACCAAGAAGTGGTTCCCATTTCAATGATTAATACCTTTATAGATAAAAAAAAACACTATGGATAAGAAAAATGAAGAATCTTTTTAAATGTATCCATTACAAGCTTTAATTATCCATATGAGACCAACAAGTTTATACTCGAACTTTGTCATTTTTGAACATTTTACATTTTTCACTTCACAGATGCCTTTTGAAGATTGCATGCATCTAGAGGTCCTGTTAATGCTGCCTGCTAACTCCAGCCTGGTAGACTGAAATAATTACTTGGTAGACAGATTTCTAAATTAAAAGAATTAATACTAAAGAGGTTGACACCTTAAATACAAGTAGTGTCAATCATTCGGAAATCAGTTAGATATAAATTAAAGATGGGGACTTTAAATTTCCATATAATTTATTTGTGATCTAAATCACATGCTTTTTTTTAAAGATTGAGCTACAAATTACAAATAGACGTTGCAATTTCCCTGAAAAAAAAATGGAAAAAAATTGGCATGGACATTGATAATTTGTAAAAATCAAGAAATGTTTATAGTTTTAACTATAATTTGATCATGATTTTAATAAAATATGAAGTTAAAAATGTGTAGTGAATATGCATGAATATCAAAATAAAAAGTTTATGAACCCCTGCCTCATTTGTGACTTAAAATGCCAGTATGTAATGAACATAAAACATGAAAGTTAAAAATGTTCGAGTAATCAAATTTTTAACACAAATGAAAAATTATTACTATGCTATCTTGTAAAAACGTAAAATTCAAATAGACATAAATCTAATGTGTCGTCTAAAAGGTTAAGATATTGCATGCAATAAACAAGATTTAGTCAAAAATTGTATTTTTTTTCTTTAAAAATATGAAAAATCAGCTCAATATGCCAACATTTCCGATAAGAAAAAAAAGAACAAACCTCTTGAATCACAACTTACGATTCGAAAGAGAATTTTATTTATAGCAATTTAAAATGTATCAGTAGCATATTAAATCTGAAATTTCGAAACCTACGAAAACTAATGCATTTTTAATGTGTTGATAAATTAAATACCAATCATGTCTTCAGGTTAAAATGGAGATTTGTAAAAACTTTCCGAACGACTTTTTCTTTCACCTTTTGGTAGAATTATAATTATACATGTATTTTATATCAATTGACCACTGTGTATACTACTCGAAAGTTGTCGGACTGTCGAGTGTTCCTTAATCCTAATTGAAAGTTGTTCGGCAATTTCAATCTTTTTTACTCAGTTTCGGTGGACCAATATCGATATCTTATTTAAATAAATAGATGTTTGGAATCGGGTCAGTATTAAGGTGGATAATGACCCTTACCTGTACAATTTGCATGGATAATCTAATTATATAAAAACGAAACTAGATTTAGATTAAGAGTGTAATCTTGATTATCCTGTTACTGAAGCATTTAAAAAACCCTTTGGAGCAACTAAAGGTTGGTTAAGAACTTGGACAGGTAACGCACGATAAGATAGTTTACCATGAGAGCTGTGTATTCACCTTTTCTCTATTGAGAGGTAGAAAGGCATAGCCTTCATCCAGCTTTAGCCATGATGACGGCTACAACTGTCCACTTTTTAAAATAGAGTATGTACATGTATTCATCATCTTCTTCTAGATCGCCATTACAGATGTTAAAAATAGGTGTGTGCATGATTGGGGCCTTCGTTTCCACTTGTTTATGGTAATCTAACTGCTTTCAAAAGCAGTTAAAATAAAAGCATGGATGTTATGTCTGATTTTATACAATTAATGTATTTGAACAACTAACCCTTTAGATATTTATCGCATATCTAAGGCCGTAGTTGCAGATCAAGGGGTTATTTTTATTAAGGTCAAGATCTAGTAAATGATTCCCGACTCTCTTTTTGGTGCTAGAACCAGTATTGCGTCATAATCGATCTGATGAATCTTTTCCTATATTTAACGACTTTAAAGGAATTATGTAGAAAATAACACAATATTTTGACATTCTATATTTATCACAGGAAAAGTAATCCCAGTACCTATATTATATTTAACATCATTTTAAAAAAAAGGTTAAGAACTTCTTTAATGCCGTTTTCGGAGAGACAGTAGGCATTCTAGATATAATTCATTAGTCAAAAATGGACAAAACTCTGATTTTGTTACTTTTATCCTTCATATTTCAGTAGTGCGACTTTATGTTGTGTGTTAGCGCGATGGCGCATTGTGAAAAGTTGCGGTGGAAGGACGAGTTGATGTGCAAATTTGCGTAAGTGCGACGGTGTGTTGTGTGCCAGCGGGATGGCATGTTGTGATAAGTTGCATTAGCGTGACGACGTGTTGTGTGTTAGCGCGATGGCGCGTTTATATGAACGCGATGATGCACTAACACAAATGGGCCTATCCGGACACCATAAGACATGCAAATAGCATGACGTCAAATCACATGACGTCAGACATATCTAAGGTTTAAACGTTGCCTTCCCCGAAACAGTGCAAGCAATAGGGGCAAACAATATCGAGATTTTTCATGAGAAAATTAACCGATGCATCTTTAATGTGTCAACATTTACATTCACAATTGATGAAAATGTTATATGGGATGTAATAAGCAACAATGAGCAAGAGTTTTCAAGTTGAAGGGCTTTTCACCATGTACGTGTGTACATTGTAATCCTGATTTAAAAATAGATTGGTATATTTGAGCGGTCGAAAAGGGGGGGGGGGGGGAGTGATAATTGGTGTTGGATTATAATCATTAACAAAGAATCATCAGTTTGGATTAATTTAAATATATTCATATAATTGAAATGCATACTGAAGGAGCTACAATAAAACTCACAGAAATGGGGTGTGACCCGATTATCTATCAATTGGGCGATATTATTCATCTGGGAAAGGGTTTCACTCGCGTGTCGTACTAAATATACATTAAACAATTGCTACTGGTACTGTACCAGTTATCGGCTAAGACCAGTTATCGGCTAAACTGATTTTTTAATTCAGTCGTCTTTTTCGAATAAAGAAAAGTAAGTTTGATTGAAAACGTTTTTGAATATGTTTTAAACATGAGCTTAAACGATCATTGTTTACCACTGATTTTACATCTTTGCACTTTCAGCAGTGGAGGAAATGACGTAATAAGTCAAAAATAGAATATTACCACTTTGTTATACGTTATTATATCCCTTCTTTGATTTGGCATATAATATTAATACATATAACATGTATAAACAAAAGGAATTCATTAATTTTCGAGAGATTCTTAGCGCAGTTGAACGCCTGATTGCACAATTATGTATTGAATACGTGTACGATTTGGTGAATAACCGTATGATAATAAAAGAATAATTAATTCAGTTTTGTTTATAATGTATCACAACCCCGACTTTTTTAGTCCGACCCCACAAGGGACATAATTCAAATTTAATTTAGCAGAGTATAAAATCAACATGTACAGGGATTTTACTATGTTATTATCAGGAAGCCGATAACTGGTACAGTAGGTCGTAAAAACTCGGCAAATTCGGGGCCTGATAAAAATCACAAAACAAGATGTTTGCAGTTCTAAACAATGATATAAACTAACAGATTGATAAATAAGGAGTTCATTATTTAAAATATGGCAAGTTTTATCCAAAAATATCAAGAAATAAGAAAATACGAAAAGAAAACATTAAATTTTAGCCGATAACTGGTACAGTGCCAGTAGTCAATTAAGGGTGTATGTTAATGCGATAGATTTCTTCTAAAACATTCAATCCACAGTATGATAAATGTATTTCTTAGTTGACACCCTCCCTATGGATCTATGCCGATAGATCTATCTGAGATCTCAGCTTGAACTTCGCGCCATAATACGTCATTCATAATGTTTTGCTCGCCGATTAGTTGGCGAGTCCAAGATGGGCAAGAGTACATGGTGTGTACACATCACAGGCACGTAGCATCGAGGGTTGGGGGGGGGGGGGTAGGTGGTCTTACCCACTTTTTTACGCAGCAGACATTTTCTTTATTTGACTTATAAAAAATAGAAATATCATAGGTTTTCCATTTTTGTCGGAGCATGTAAAAATAGAAATATCATAGATTTTCCATTTTTGTCGGAGCATGTAATAAATGAAACCGAAAATAAGGACGTTTAATTGAATTGAAGTTAAAAAACCCCCACGGAATAGGATTTTCTTTCATGATTTTCAGAAGTCCCCATTTTTTAAATTGCTTGTCAAGATTTTTTGGATACCCCCCCCCTCTCTCTCAACCCTACACCTACTTACAAAAACGATGCTACATGTACGTGCTTGGATATTCTTTACTATTTCCTATGGTTGGAAATAACAAAATGCCTTTGATATAATTTAAAATTTGACTGTTTGAGATTTTTTGATACATTTGTACGTTCCTAGAATAATTTGAGACAATTTAATTTCCAGTAATATACATGTATTTGCACTAGATCGAAGAAAAAGATTGAACTTGCCTCTAAACTTTCCACGTTTAGTTTCTGAATTTATGATCAGCAGCTTAAATTAAAATTCATTTCTTTTAAGAACGTATAATTGATACATGCATGCTTCCATTGAATAAATTTGGCACAATTTGGCTAGTCAGGGAAGCTCTATGTATAAATACAGATTATGAATACTCGTATGCATATAGGTGGAAGTAAATCATCAGGTCCCCAGGACTTTTCTATGACCAAGCTTTAATGTATGGCATTTTCAGAGCGTTATACTTGGAATATCAAAATTCCCAGCAATTTGTTTTGTTATGAAGATTTAAGCAAAAGTTGATATTGCTTTACGGCGCAAAGTTCAAATCGAAGGTTTTTGTTAAAAATGCAGGTTTTATTTAATAAAAAGGATCCAGAAATTCTTAGAAATTTATTTTAATTCATGCATTCCATGAAATATCATACATATAAAAAATAAATTGCACTTGATTGAGATAAATTAGATATTTTAGGAATTCATTAAAAAACATATCACAGGTGAATTAGATGATGTCTATGTGTATGGTTTATTGACTTCAAAACAAAGAGTTTTTTGCAGGCTTTAGCTAAATTCAACGAGTGAAACAAACGCATCTATTCAAAAATGAGTGCTTGCTTTGAAGTTTGATATGTACTTTAGTAACTTAAGTAAATCTAATCCCAAAAAATTCACTTTAGGTCAGCTGCTATAACAACACACGAGAACGCCAAAAACTCTTGTATTTAATCAGCTGGCTTCTTCATACGAATCGTCAGATGAAGACGAAGGTGTTGGCAAGTCATCCTTAAATTTTGCCTCCACACCTCTTTCTTCTTTAAAAAGAGCAAAAGCAGGATGTATACGGTAACAACAAGATAGATTTTCAGTATTTTGCTCATCGTCTCCGACAAAAGAAGCGGAAGTATTAGAGCTTGTTGTTTCGTTTAAGTTTTCTTCTACTCTTTCTGTATCCTTCATCGGAGAACATTCCATTTCTTTGTCCTTCTTCAGGTTTTGATCATCATCACTATCATCTTCACGTGACAGGTAGTTATTGGCGAATACCATACCAATGACATTAATGTAGTTTTGCCGTCCAGTCTTTGGTCTGGAAAAAACCAGCGATCCACTATCACCTTGTTCAGAAAACACTGTTCTTGTACCCTTCACGAGGAAAAGGTTTTCAGGCATACCCCTGTCATAATATTCCGAACAACAAATACTTCCTTTGGTAATGTTTGTGGTCGCTCCTATTTTATGCACAATGCTTATTTGTTCTAAACTTTCATCATATACTTTTGCACTTGTTTTCTTTTCGTCTTCCCTTCTTAAGGGTACTTCGCAATTATTTAAGAGAGACTCATTTATTTCAACAGCTGCAAAATCACAAGAACTGTCCCTTGTTGTGAACACACAGGTACCGACATGTATATCTCCGTCGGTAGAATTATACGTATACGCTAAAAGTTCTTCACTAGGAAAGATATGATTACAAGTCAACGCATATATCTTGGTCTCATCATCAGATTTTGTAACGAACCCACCAAGTGTTCCTGCGTGACTGTTCCCTCCATCTTTTAGAAGTAATTTTTCACCCTGCTTTAAGGACTTTAATGCTACTAATCTTCCTTTTACAATTTCCAAGTTATATGTCTTAAAGAAGGTTTTGTTTAACTTCTTAAGGCGATGTTTTAATTCTTTGACATTAGTCGTTTTCTTCACAAACACTTTAATTGAGGAATTATTCCAGATTCCAAATGAATGAACACCAGAACTTCTGAAAAACAAATGGAATGTTATGCTAATTGAGTATATACTAGGCTTCCGGACCATTTGATGTAGTGTGACGGTGTCTGATGTTGACTTATGAATGCTAGTATTCGTTAATCAATAATATAACGCACCGAATTATTTGTAAAGATTACAATTTTTTTAAATAGTGAAAATGTACATTGATTTTTAAAAACCATCTCGTGTAATTTCACGAGGAGCTTCTAACATTTAGATTTATAATTCAAAAACTGAAAGCATGTGACAATTTGAATTATTAGTCAGTTACTACATTTGTGTAAGTTTCCATACTAGACAATTAAATAAGAATCAAAAGGACAAAAATGTTATCCTTTTAAAAGATAGGAAATGCAATATTATTATTAAAAAATAAAAAAAAATGTTTAAAGCCTTTACCCTAAAAGGTATTCCTTCACATTGCTTGGAACAATTGATTTATTGGCAGCACCCCGTAAGGCAGAAGCATCAGTTGTGTGTTGGTTGTTTTCATCAGTCAATATCTGTTTACGAATATCCTCTATTTCGGTAACGATTCCGGGTAGATTTTTACCAAAACCTTCAACAGGCAGATTTAACAACCATTCTTGCAATAGTTGATGAATTTGTTCCTCCAAACAGATAGATATCATTCTGAGAATGTGTTCTTTGTCTTCTCTTATGATGAAAATTGAGTCTTCAACTTTTTTTGTTCCATTGTAATTGGGATCAGATATGATGAGTATTTTGTGGCAAGCTTTCTCCCTGCGTAATATCTAAATCCACAGATGTAATCACTTTTATATTCAACATATAAGAGTTTTGCCCAACAACATATTCGGTTCTTTAAGTACAATGTAATTAATATTAAAATAACCAATTACATTAAATATCTAATTGCAAAGCAAAAATACCTTTAACGCTGGTTTTGTTGATTCTTGAAAACAGAGAATTGGGGACTTTTCCCAAATTTTCTGATTATGTGGTGGCATTTCTGTTGTCCCTTTTTACAAAAAAAGTTGAGCAATTTATTTTTAGCATTTACGAGGGTTGTTCGAAAATTATTGAGAAAACTCGAATATTTTCTTTTCTAATTGACGAATTTTGGTGAAAATTGACATCGACACGGAAGAAACGCCAGCAAATAATAAAACAAAAATATATTAAAAGAATATCTAATATTTTTTTTACGACGGTAGATAAACAAGTCGGTGGTCGGGGTACCCGGCGCAGCCATGAACTCGGAGATTTAACAACTTAAGCATCTACGTTATAAGTGTACGTAGAATTACAGTTAATGATAAAAGAAATCAAATTAAATATGTTCATTTTGCTATTCTTTGCGACAAACTTTTGATTAAGTTTCACTGATGTTCGAGTTGAAATACGGATATGGTACACGTATATTTACCAAACAATAGAAATCTGACAACGACTTTACATTGAATTTTGACGTCAAGGCGGCGCATTGAAAACCGTCAAACTGGTGGAAATCTCAGAAGAAGACCTTTTAAGGCCACGCAACTGCTTTAAAAAACTATACGATGACAAGACAAGGTATAGAGCTTCAGTTCATTATATTTTTTTCACTGATTTATTAACTAGAATTAGGCCAAAGGGATTAATTATCAAGTACTTTCGACACGCTAACTGTTGTCAACAGTTCTAAAATATATAAAAAATGACTGTAGGAGACATTCACAGTAATTAGACTTTCGGGTAAAAATAACTCGATTTTTCCTTAAAAAAAAACAAAGAATGAGAGAAAATGTGAATGATGACATCTTGAAATGAAAACAAAAGATGAGAAATAAAGAATAATTCTTATTTCCGTTCGTTTGTAAGGTGTTTAAAACACATGAGCAATAAGAAGCGTTAAAATGACGTTGCGAAAAGTTTGCGGTTGCGCCGGGTCACTGGACGAAGGCACGTTGGCCAGCTGACCAGGAATGATCTATTCATGCCATGGACAAGAAACTTTTCACATTGATAATCTCTATCCTGATTTACTTGTTTGTGAAATTTCAGAGGTTATCTTTTATACTAAAAGAATAAGAGAAAATGTATGTCTCAATAATTTCCGAACAACCCTCGTATGTTTAACACCTAAATCATTTAGACCATTTTATCGTACACTTTACCTCTTCTTTTTGATAATAAGTTTAGTTTGTCTTCAGTAAACTCTCCAACAATCCCTATTTTTATGACAACGTCTTTAGCCATAAAGTTCGCACGATCACTGGCCTTTCTCAAACCTTCTATATGATCATGGCAGTCCCTCGTCAGATTGTAAATATAATAAAAATGGTGAAAATATTTGGCGTTGTAATAAATATTCTGTACAGATGACTTTGATTCCCTCCCTAAAATAAGCAAAAATAAAATGATTACACAACCATTAAAACTTCCAACTAGCTTTTAATGAAATTTAATTCCAACTGAAAGTCCCACAAAAGCCACATATACCCGAGTCTCTGTCGGTGATCGCTATTGTTTTGCTTTTTGGATGTTTTAGTAGATTTCCCTCCTCCTCTCGTAATGATTCTCCAAAAGGTGAACATTGTTTCAATCTATCATCGAAGCAGAATTCCTAGATTAATAAGACAGGTATAGAAGATTATCCTCTCATCAAATGACATCACTTTATCTGTGGCTTCGTTTAAAGCTATTTAAGAAGTCGAGATAGCCACATTTTAAGACAGAATACGCCGAATAAATATGTTTTGGTTTTAACGTTAATTTTGCAGTGAGTTTAGAAATTAAATAACTTCAATCTTATCTGAAATTCAGGTTAATATTGTTATAATAAATATCTTAATTTAAATTGTTCTTGAATCTGATTTTTTCGTTCGAATTTTACAAACATAATAAAAAAAATTAGAATTCATGTTAATAATATATATTATACCTACCACATTTTCAGCCATGGAATGGAATTTAGTTTGAGCAGTTTTGAATTCTTCAGCTAAAAAGGAGGTTTAATACCGTACATCTTATTGAATTTTAACAATTATATTTCAAACGGTGTATTTCATTGATTAAAACTTTCTTTCCTTATCTTTCTATATCGTTTTATAAATAAACAACTGTAATTCATCAAAACTTGTTTAAAAATTATCACAGATACATCAGTTTTAATTTAATATTTAAATACAATCAAGAAGATAACGATAAAATAACTTTGTCAATTGACTTAACAAATTGACATGCAAAATGTAGTTTCAGTTTACAAAATGATTTTTTCCATCTACAATCTTCTCCGGATTGGGATGCTTTTTTTTAACAGGTTACAAATTACTATTTTTAATTCAATTTTTTTTATTATCCGTCTAAGTTTCTACAGGTATTTATTGTTTTTTATGCCATAATTCTCTAATATTTCGAGGCAGATAATTGAACTGATTAAAATATCAAAATTAGACATAGATAGGCACACCTTTTAAATATTTCATTTAAAAAAATAATTTGTGATCAAAACTCTTTTGTTAAATTATTTTTGTAATCGTGGCGACGTAAAATTTTCAAAAATCGTAAACAAAAAAAAAACCAAAAAAAACCACACCACTTTTTTTTATTTCAATTTACCAAAAGAGTTTTAATTGATAGATTGATTTATTCTTATTCATTTTTAAATCGGTTTGTCAGGACATACGTTAAAAACTCTCTGAACAATATTTAATTTTCCCGATAATTCTCTTCGATATTCTTTTAACAAAACAAATAATTATGATATACTTAGTAGAGGCCGAACGATGAATTTCGTGAAATTAATTTATTTTCTATTTCAAAAAGTGAAATAATTTGATTATGACATTGATTATAATGAATTTTAACAAAACATGTTTATAGAAATTTTACATGATGATATTACCTTGTCTTGTTTCTACTGATTCCAGTGAATATTCATTCTTTGGAAGTGGGTTAGTTTCTTCAACTGATACCTCTTCACTTTTTGTATAACTCTGAAATTAAAATCTTTCAATTAAAATATGTCTATGGGTACAAATGGTTATTTACTAATCAACTTCAATAAAAATATTAGATCCAAAATTCATGAATCTAAATTCTCAATAAATAAAGACAGACATAGGGAGCCAACCGAAGCATTGTCATTGGTGTTCACCGTGAAAACTGTCAGCTCAGGAACACCTAAAAAAATTGGATAAATCAACCAAAAATCAATATCACTTACTTTTAACAATGCATAACACAAATACTATTACAAATACTAACGAAAAAATGATCTAGAATATATCGAAATGTACTTGGTGACTCATTTTAACCAATGAAGAATAACTTTGTGCAAAGAATTACTAACATATTCGATAAAAAGGTGATTAATGGTTTTACCTGTTTCTGTTTCAAATTCAAATGATCCTTCTGAACATTCGCCTACGGAAACCTTTGATTTGAAACGCATAAACCGTGATTGTTTACGTTTTTCAAAATTCTGAAACAATTATTTTACGTGTAAATATTAAAGTTTAATGAAATTAAAAACATTATTGCATATGATATATAAAAATAAAAATGCCAACAACATTTATTCTACATACCTCATTTTTTTGTACTGAATAAACCCCAGTTTTAGAACTAAAACGAGAAGAACTTCCTGAACCTGCAAATGTACGAAACAAATTCAATTATCCAATGCTTTTTTTTAAATATTACAATTCGATAATATACAGTTTACAGATATCTGAAATTATATGAAATTAAACAATGAGAGTTATTTATACAAATTTAAGAATTAAGTGTGAAAAGTTCAAACTAAAATGAAACCTATAAATATTGCAGTAAGAATCACTAATCTAGATTATATAAAGTGACCAAAAGCTGTAAAATTTTTCAAATTATAGACTTTTATCTCATTATCTTTAGCAGTGGTTATAGATTCAGAAGATAATTTATTTCGTCTATTTAGTGTTTTGTTTAAATAAAACACACTTGAGACTCTCAATGTTCCATGACAATAATTAGAAAAATATTTCTATTAAATTGAATTTGAAATTAAATCAAGCTTAATGAAGGTTTAACAAGAATAAGGTAGACTGTCTTTAATGTTTTACCTTTTGTTGTTTTATCCGATTCTTCTGGATCATCTGTTTTTGAGGCATTTGGATTTGAATCCTTATTTAATGATTGTTTACCATTTTCAAAATTCTAAAAATATATACCCTAATATCAAAACTCCATTTAAAAATGGTTGCCTTCCTAAAAGACATCAACAAATTTAAACATTTTTATATGAAATTATCAAAGGATATTTGGTTTTAATAACCCACCACATTTTCTTCAGGTGAAAAAAACTCCAGTTCGACCTTTGATTTTTTTCAACAGCTTTCGAGCACCTTGGAATAAAAATTAACTTAGGGTCAAATTGCTTCTTTTCTTACAATGTAGAACACAAACTCAATTAACATAGATTTTTTAAGTATATTTATATAGTAAGCAGATCATTTTCAGTGCGATATTTATATCATCCCAATTTTGGTAATACTCTGTAAGATTTGGGATGAGAAGTTTTAAAAGTTTTAAGGTTAAAGGTTGGCAGTCTTTCATGTTTAGTTTCATGTCTAGCCTCATTATATAAAAACCGTACACTTTGATTAAATTGTCATTTTAAGTATTGAATTAGCTAGCTTCATTTGTTTACTAAAACCTGTTTAAAGAACATTCTAAATATAAGAATGCCACATAATTTATTATTTTTATTTAATAAGAAATCAGCAATAACCTGACGTGTGTTTCATCCCCAAGAAACAAGAGGAAGCCAACAGAAAATTACGGTCACCTGATTACCATAGGCTTAGCTTGACGAGTCAGAAGGTCCTATTTTTACATTATAAGCTTCATTTTATGCACATAACAACAATAAATGTAGTTTTCTCACACAACTGTGAAAGTACAGAGGAAAAACAGATAAAATTCAATACATTTGTACTATAAGGACATAACAGATCTGTTCAACGGTTTTGAACCCCTGATCCAGGGGTTGCGAATTTCAAAATTTAAGTAGAGGGTTTCATGAATATCAAAACTATGCAAACACTTATTTCCCCTACCCTGAATGAAGAGGAACAACTTTTTATGATTTAATATACTTTCACATTATGGTAATATTATCCCCGCCTCAGTTCCTGAACCCCAAACACATGAGCAATGATTTCGGTGGAGGGCTTCATGATTATCAGATTAATGCATTCAGTTTATTCCCCCAACTATGGATATTAGCACAAAATAAGATAGTATAGGATTTAATACATTTTCAATTTTTTTTCCTTATATTATCAAAGGACTATGTGCGGTATTATGCAATTTTTGCCCCCCAAATTCAAGTCTTTTGAAGAGCTTTAAAACCAAGGTGGCAGATAGTTGAAATCATATTGAAAACAAGTTTTCAAAAAGTTGTCACCACAGTGACGTCATAATGTAGAAAATACGTCATGACAATCATATTCCTTTGAAAAAATCAGATTTTGTAGCAAACTATTGGTGTTTTCCGATGGTTTTTCGACTGGGAAACATCGAGCGCAGGTTTGCTCAAGTACCATTTTTTAGTATGATGTGTATTATTATAGGAAGAAAAACATACAATAAAATCGTCCCTAATTTCATTAAAGACATTGTGAAAATAATGAAAATACATCTAGTTTATATTGAACAACAATGAATGTACAGAAGAAATTATTTAAATTTAATAATTTTCACAATGTTGCCAAATTGGCCCAACCTAAAAGGCCTGAACTTGTCACCTAAAGGTTATAAATTTAAGGATGAGGGCTACATGGATTTTCTGAAATATATATGGAAGTAGATTTTTAAAGATAAAATACATTTTCACAATTTGGTCATATTTGTCCCACCCTCATGTCTGAACCCCTGACCAAGGGAATTTCACAATTTTAGTGTAGGGTTTCATATACTTCATGATTATGAGTTCAGTTTCCTCTAATGTATATGGGAATAGAGGAAAGTTTTAAGATTTAATATATGTTCATTTTGCCCTGGCATAGGGCTTGAACCCCGGACCCAGGGCCATGAATTTTTCAACTGAAGAAAAGGGTTCATGGACATCATAACAATGCATGTCTTTTTATATATGGCTCAACCCATGAGCCCCGGGATGGTAAAGTCACGCATTTTACATTTTAGTTTCTTTTTATCAAAAAGATGTTTCAAACCAAAAATAGTAATAAATGGCCTTGCAGTTTAAAAAAGAATAAAATGTAGAATTGTAAACGCACGATGCACAGGTCGACCGACAAAGACCAATATACACAGGGACTCTGGCGCCGGGGTCAAAAAGCAAGCGTAAACTTAAGTCCAAAATTGTAAACTGTCTTAATGTCTCTTGATTGAAAACACTGACCAAATTGAAATACTATTAAAAGTGTCTCGATATAATGGTGTCAATTACAAATTTCCATCTTTATTTTATGATAAACCATTATTTGATGACTGGTTGATATTTTGACTTAAATCTGAAATTGCTTCATGATCCGGAGACCAGGTGACTTAAGAATGAGGCATTTAAAATAAAAAAAGAATTTTTAAAATTGTCATTTCTGATTAATGGATAAGTTTCAAAAGAACTGTTTCATTAAGACTATACAACTGTGATTAATATTCAAAACTTAAGTTAATAATAGTCATAGTAATCATTGTAAACAATTTGAAGAATAATTGAGGGATAATGTTTTAGCTATGTTTTCCATCCGTGTTACCTTTGCTAGATTCTGAACAATCCTTAGGAATATCTCTGGATTTTGAAATCAAATCTCCACATGATGAAGAACGTTCTTGTTTTGGATATCTCTGCAATTATTCATTTAAACTTAAAATAATATTATTTGAAAATCAAGTTTTATTGTTTGTTTTTGTTTTTAAATTTTAGGACTATAGTCAATAAACCTCTTTCTTTTCATGGTCTTCCACCACTCGTCCGACAATTGATGGAGCGCTTTGTGTTCTTTTTACTTTTAGAAGACCAAAGGCTTCTGAGAAATGAAAGAAAACCCTAAAGAAATCATTGGTTAGGTAAGCATTTATCAACGTGAACAACGTCTCATCCCTTTACGAAACCACTATTAACTCTGTTTCTAATTACGTTAAAATCTAGAGTTATTATACATTCAAAGTAATATCTGTAGAAATTGTAAAGATTATCATACTTTAATTCAAATATGAAAATTTGCAATATGTGTCTTATCGCAATATTAAAGCTTAAGGTTCTTTCTATCTGCTAATCTTCAAACAACTGTATATCAAATAAAAGTGGGAGCATTTAACTGTAAATATTCCAAATATAATATTCAGGATAATGGCCTTGTACATCCACTTCTATTGAAATGGTGTACTTTATTTTTGTTACAAACCTATTCTTAGATTTCAAAATTATAACAACAATATTTCTAATGATCTTATATTAAACCATACCTTTTATCACAAAGCCAATTTTTTTTTATTGGTCCATTGTCTGAAAGAATAATTGACAAGATTATTTTCATATGCTGTACATGCGGCAATACAGAATTTTTTTTAACAAGTTTAGATGGAATATTAAGAAATGAATTAAATGTGTAACCTTGTAGAACATTTCTTTCCTGAATTCCATTTTCTTAATGTAAAGGGGTATAATCACAATTTTTAAAAAAAAATATTTTTATACTTATATTCTTTTGAATGCGTTAGTAATGCATTTCTAATTATCTTTCACAATTTGATTATTAGTCGTAGAGTTAAAAGCAATATGCAGAACTTATAACTTTTTGTTTTGTAAGCAAGGCTCCTGCATTGCTTTTTTTTTTTTTACATTAGTTCAATAAACCGCTAAAATCTCTTCTTCAAGCTGCTAATCGTTTTTAATACAAATAAATTGTTTTGTCACATTAAATGGTCTAGACCACTGAAACTTAGATTTTGGTTGAATATTATAAATTGAATAAATAAAAGTTATATAGATTCGCATTTTGTGCTCTTCGTTATTGTTAAAATACTCGATTGACAGTTTAGCCAAATCAAAATAAGTTACACACGTATAAATACAATTACAATCAACCTAATGTTTAAAGAACTTTAGATTCTAATAAATATCTACCATTTGTGAGTCATTTTCAAGATGTGAACAAATTGCAATAGATAATTGAGGAGCAATATCAACGCATACAAGAAAACTTTATATTTTGAAGAAGAAAATGGAATTATTTTCTTTTCAAAAATTTCAATGGTACACAGTTTAGATATCAAAATTTATTTTTATGAATGTAATAAAACTTTTTATAGTAAAGAGCACACAGTGAAAACGTTCATCTTTCAGTCAAGTAAAAAATAATTGTTACATGCGAAGTAATATTTTCTGAATATTTTGACATGTTCTTTTTTTGTTGCGAATTTGATAAATTTTAATCTTTGATAAATATAAAACCACTATATTTAAAAAGTATGATCCTTTTAAATCAAAGTTGGTCAATCAAGTTATACATCATTGCTGTCTAGCAAAACAATCTATAAGCAAATTATTTATAGTTACTTAAAATCCACCTTAAAATAGTGATATTATTTTATGATGTACTTATAATATGCTGTCGATATTGATGAATTTTGTAAAATTTCTAATTTTTCATAAATAAGGACAATCTCTGTAAACTTAACGTGTGATTATAGAATAAAAAAGTTAAAGAATTGTTTTATTGAGCTCTGTAATCAATACCTTTACAGTGTATTTATTTTACATATCCAACTGTAAAAACTCCTAATGAATAAATAAATGTTCAAAATATTCATCATCTTGCTCATTCTCTTTCGCTATTTTAAGATACCATTCTTTGGTCTTTTTCACAGGCTCTAATAAGTATAAGAAAATCGAGTGACTAGTCAATGTTTTACATAAATCCTGTTAATCAATACTTTTAAGACGACCAGTGGCGGATTCCCAGAATAAAGTTAAATTATACTCCTTTGATCAAAGAAAATGTAAAACTTGCGAGTCTTAAAAATGAACTTTTTTGGAAACTCTTAGGGTTTCTCTACATTAAACCGATTTCAAAGGTGAAGTATAATGTCAGGTCCTTATGTCGACTTGTCAGAAATGTTATAGTTTTGAATTTTTAAATATGTGAATAAGTGACAAGTCGACTTAAAGATCTGACAAGTCAACAATTATCTGACAAGTGGACATAATTATCTGACAAGTGATGGCAGAAATATGCCACCATAGGCATGGTTATCACAAATATTTTTCAACTTCATAAACATCGTCCCATTGAACATGATTTTTTAAAACTAATTGATTTACATGCATTCGTAAGAAAAAAGTAGACAGAAATGTTGGAATGTTGCTTGTCTTTTATTTACAAATGTTTATAAATTAAAATGCATCCCTTAGGCCCCCAATAAGGCTGCCAAGACCTTTTGCCTACAACTGGCGCTCCCTATCACTTTAAATCCTGGATCCGCCTCTGGCTACGATCGATTTTCTAAAGGAACGTATTCAAATTACTGGTATTATCAATATTTGATTTAAATGTCCACACGTTTAATCAATGTACCTTCAAGGGGCTTAGGAATGCCGTGGTGATAAAGAGCAATGCATAATGCTTAACTATTTTTAGGTGTAAAACATCGTATGGTTTATATTAATATCTTTAACAAATCGATTCCATTTTCTCTTTGTATAATAACTTTTTCTTCCCATTTCGTCTGTAAACTTTTTATGTACATGATTTTTGAATATATAAACTCACCTTGTTTGGCTACTTCAGAAATTAAAACCTTTCTCTTCAGCTTAAGTCATCGTTACTATAGAACCATCTGTAGAAAATATTATCAACCATGAATTTGATATGCGCTTCATGTGAAAAGAACACTTATCTACAACAAATTTGATATTTTTTGTTTGAAAAGTTCTAAGGTACGCCATTTAGATGTTAAATTTTTTTTTATGAATGTAATATAACTTTTTAAAGTCAACAGAACACAGTGAAAACGTTCGTCCTCCAAAAAGGTTAAAAATAATTGTTACGTGCAAAGCCATATTTTGCTTAAACATTTGACAACATGTTCTGTTTTTGTTGGGAATTTGATACATTATAATTTTTCGTATATATTAACCCCCTGTATTTTAATAGTATAATCCTTTAGATCAAAGTTGGTCAACCAAGTTATAAGTCATTGCTATCCAGCAAAGAAATCTATATGCAAATTATTCATAGTTACTTAAAATTCACACCAAAATCCACCATGTAATAGTGTAGTATAGTAATATTATTTTATGATATACATATTATCACACGTTAAGTTTACAGAGATTGTCTTTATCGATGAAAAATTAGAAATTCTACAAAAATTCATCGAGATCGACAGCATAGAATTAGAAAGTTACAGAATTGTTTTCTGAGCTCTGTAATCAATACTACTATTTTTTTTTACATATCCAACAATAAAAAACTCTTCATTTATGTATTAATGTATGAAGTATTAATCATCTTACCCATTCTCTTTCGCTTTTTTAAGATACACTTTCTTGATCTTTTTTACAGGCTCTCATAAGTATAAGGTAATGGAGCAACTAGTCCATATTCCACAAAAATCACGTCAAACAACTTTTTGAAGGAACGTATTTAAATTACTGGTCCTATCAATATTTGGTTTACGTGTCCATACATTAATCAATGTACCTACCAGTGGCGTAGCAATGATTTTATCTCACTATGCAAACATATCATTTAAATGCATGTTCCGTGGGGATAATACACACTGCCATGCTATTTTAGGTGTTATTATTTACAATTCGATACCGTTTTCTCATTGTATCAGAGCTTTTTTTATCATTTCGTATATAAACGTTTATCTAAATGAAAGTTTGTTTTTTATACATAGAGTAACTAACCTTTTTGGCTATAACATCAATTAAAACCTTTCCCTCCAGCTTGTCACATTTATCTTACTATCATCTCTAGTTAATGTCATTAAACATGTATCTGGTTGGCGATTCGTGAGTTTCTAAGTAAGGATTACTTATTTACAATTCATTAGGAATGTTGAGTTTGCTTGCACTTCTTTTATATTTATACATTCTATGACCGCTTCTTGCAATGATAAGGACTCATATCTATTATATTTGTACCACCTTATGCAAGATGCACTAAGGTACATATTTCATGGAGAGACTTCTTTCGGGCTGTCTAACAACAAAAACTTCAACAAACATTTTCAGTGTGACTCTGAATTAAAAAAAAAACTTCGGGCAACGCACCAAAACCAACACTTTAAAACGTTACAAAAACGTTACAAAGGACATAAATGAGATTACTTATTTGACTTAAATCGATCATATTGACTTACCTGTTGACTAAAACTTTGTTAGATAACAGTGGACTCCTATTTATGACATTCCGGTGTTCAAATATCATGGACATCAAAACTGGGTTTACAGAACCTGAGCAATGCTGAAACGTTTCCGATAGAGTTGGTTTTAACGAAAGTGAGAAATTAAACATGTTATTTGGTACTTTCTGGTGTGGTTTGAGTTTTGCTCATGACGATACTACGTTTTCCCTATATATTCATACTAAATAAAGTTCTATGATACAAAATTACCGCAATA
Organism: Magallana hongkongensis; assembly: GCA_015776775.1. Lineage (NCBI taxonomy): Eukaryota > Metazoa > Mollusca > Bivalvia > Ostreida > Ostreidae > Magallana > Magallana hongkongensis. Next base: position 883,047 of record VIAA01000017.1, read on the forward strand.
CTTTCCGGTTATCTATTGTTATTTCAAGTTTGTTAACTAAGCATACAGTGTATAGGTATAACAAAAACCCCAGGTAGTTCTATTTGACAAATGAAAAAAAAAATGTAAAGTATATCATATATGAAATGTGGTGATGACGAACAGTATTCCAAATCAAAAGTCCAAAGGAAAAATTACAAAACAGAAGCAAAACAAACACGGACCTGTGCAAAAATCAGAAGTAGGATTAGGTTGCATGGAGAAGTGAACATCCTCTGCTGACCAGTCGCACCCGCCGTGTGCTCTTTGTCGTAATCATACATACAATTGATATGTTGTGGATCAAGGTATCCACACAGTCTTTACTTTCTGATCCAGATGAAAACCGATAGAGGCTCTTCAAAAATGTAAACCTGTTTTAGCTATAAAACAGATTTACGAGAATTTGATTTATCTACCCTGGGTTAAGGATTGAGAAGAACAATAGTGCTATAAAGTCATACAGGAGGACATAAACATCTCATCACCAATACCATAAACTCTGTATTTTTTCCTTGATTGTTAAGAAAGGAGAACAACAGACATGTATTTCCCTTATGTGATATCCATCAAAAAAAAAAAAATTCAAATCATACCAAGTTTATGGAAAAAATTGTTGCAAAATAAAACTCAAAAGTTCTAGTATTACTTTTTATATAATAGGGCTGTGCTGTGCATGTACTATGCCTAAATAGTAGTCAGGGTTTGATACATAGTGCACGAGTCGGAGGCGAGTGCACTATGTTTCAAACCCCGACTACTATTTAGGCATAGTACATGCACAACACAACACTATTGTTATTATTATGCCGAGTGTTGCATATACTGACGTGCTTTGCTATAAGTAGCTTTGGCGTTTGAGTGTTGTTTTGTCCCCAAAAATAATCACCGGAAAAGCTAGCGTTTGTTCTTTTAAATTAATCAATTGATTTGATTATTTAATAAACAAGTTGTTGAAAAAAAAATCAATAAAGCTTTATGTTCGTTTCACGAAACGAGAGACCTTTCATCTTACCGAGAAAACTCGAAAGGTTTAGCAGACGAAATCTCATTGATTTTTTTCTTGTACAATCTTTATCAAGCGTCATGATGAGTGTTTGATAAGTGTTCAAAAGTTTATCAAATCTTTAACTTATAAAATTACCGTCAATAATGAGGTGTTTTTGGAAAGATTAATAATTTTAATTGCTTGACGTGAATCGTATGTTTCTACGTTATATATATATATATAAATATATATAAATATATATATATATATATATATATATATATATATATATATATATATATATATATATATATATATATATATATATATATACCATCTGTTACATTATGAAGCGTAACGATAACGCGTTGGGCTTCAGACGTAATGATTTTAGGGTCAAGAGTTCGATACCAGCTGTCGGCGCTTGCAAAGTTTTCGTTGAAAACATTTGCCGTGCTCTTTTTTGGGCATGGTATGCTCACAGAAAAAAACCCTTTGTATATAATGCGAAAATAGATGAGTATTGAATGTATAGCGACATATTGACAGAACGCATCATAATAGGAAATAGCAATATTTCACAAAAATTTGTGCTTCCATTATACTTTGTCTTTCTGAAGTATTTTAATTTCTCCAATATGAAAAATAATATTACTTCTGTACGTAACTCAAACTTTAAAAAGATATCATAAAAATATGTTATTTACATTACGTTAGCTCAAAGCAAATGAATATTTTATTAGTCTTTGATATGCAAGGTTTCTGCAAGGAAGGACAAGGTGAAAAGCTTATACCTATACATATATTCATGCCATAAAGAGTTTAAGTCAATCACAAGACTTAGTTGCAACATAGATTGATAATAAAATGTGATGATAAAAGTGTTCAAATTCAACAGGAAAAATATAAAATAGGAGCAGAACAAACACGGCCTTCTACACAAATTAACAATAGAATCAGGTGCCATGAAGGAGTGGGCATTCTCTGCTGACCAGTCGCACCAACCGTGTGGTCTTTGTCATCATCGGAGAAACGTAAAACTTGGTAGACAATTCGGTGAATAGTAATGCTCTTTGTCGTGATCCGGAAAAACGGAAAAGTCTGTACACAATTAGGTGATTACTTATGTTCTAACAATTAGTATGAAAAACGCTCATCAGTATTCGACCTAGCAGAACATTTTATTCGCTGACAAGGTCGTTGTATCGACCCCAATCTTGTTTTGTCAACAGCTTGCTTCATTTTAGAAACTGATCATACGAACAACATGCCCTGTGTATCGAATAAACTGAGAGACAAAAATCCAAATGCGAGTGATGAATGTATATCTATATTTATAAATTAAGGCATTTTGCAAATAAACTACAAAATGCCTGCACCCGAGTACTTGCTTACACCTTTGGTATTTCAACATATGTGAGATGATGTCCCGAAAGTATAGATAAGTTTTATCTGATAAGTTATTATTGTGAAATTAATAAAAAAAACCTACTTTCATTTTCTATAAACAAGCCCAAAATAGCAAAAATGAGAGTAAAGTGGTGGACACACTTTGCCGGATCCAAGTCCGGGAAAGACTCGATCAAAATAAAAACTTGCAATGAAATAATATTGAATGATTACGTATAGAGTGAATATATTTACTGTGAGCCTATTTAGAAAACATATAAAAATTATGATTTGACAAATGTTGAATAAATAAAATAAGTTAATTCGTTTCTTTAGTGGTCGATTTTAGTTTTTAAACTCATTCGCTTGCGAAACACGACCTCTGGTGAGAGAAGTGGATAGAACTTTCCCGAACGGGGTAACCAAGAACGCAGATTGACTAATTAACGAAAAGTGTAGGACGAGTTCATTATGCATCGCGGGCAGATACTTTGGATCGGACTTCGATTATTACAAAAAGTTGATGAGTAAAATGGAACAATTAATACGATTTTAGTATTAATGGAAAGAACTTTCTAGAACGGAGTGCCTAGAAACGGGTTTACTAATTGACACGATGTCAGAAAGTGTAGGGCAAGTTAAATATCGGTATTGACCAGCTACTTGGAATCTGACAACTTTGGATTTAAATATGCATGCAAATGCATAAATAATAATGCGTAACCTAGCGTGTTTTAATTTGAATTCATACATTTTCATACCACGACAGATTGGTTGTACACCTTAAACATCAATTAATGAACAAATAAATGTATTCTACGTCTATATACTGTCATTTGCAACTTCTGGGGAAGTTGCGAATGCTCTACTATATGGATAAACGATGTATGCATAAAACGGGAAAGTGAAATGGTGATGCCTCCCCTCTCCCTCCAGATTGTTTTTCGTTTATCTGAAATGCTTATTTGCGACAGTTATAGAAATTATATTGAAAATTGACCTAAGGAGAGATACAGTAAATACCTAATCACTGGTTTGAAATAAATACTTGTACAATAAAAAAAGGGTTTTTTTTTTTAAGTCAGCGGAAACAAACCGGATAAAAGCCACATCTATTTGATTTTTTTTTTCAGTCAATAGTCCCCTACCGGTGAAATCAAAGGATTTTAGTCTTTATCGTGGTTTTTCAGTCAATCTCTCTCCGTTTGTTTTACCGATTTTTTTTTTATGATAACAACTCATTTTGAAAAACTCATATTGAAAGCAGAAGATCGCATGGTTATCACTTGTATTTAAGAGCAGGTAAACAATCAGGGCAAATATTAGCATTGTCTTATCTTGGCCTCAACATCAGATATTCCAACTGTGAGTGATGGTAATGCTCAGCGTTTCAAGTGTTCACATTGTATTTTGGATTTGAACAATTACGTCCTTTACAAAAATTATTTTTCAGTATAGAAAGGAACTAATCAATTATATGTCTAAATTTGAAGCAGTCTGTCTCTGTGTTGGCCTAAAAATATGTGAATATCAACCGATATTTTGTCATGTCTGCGTTGCTTGAAAATGACAATTATCAAATCACAAATTGCTTTGCAATCCAATTGATAGTGTTTATGTCTTTGCCTTTTCCTAACATGCAGTATACATTTTAATATATGTACCTCAAATTAATAATAACGTTAATGGGATAGGAACAAAATAAATTAATGAAACTGCGTTAAATTGCGAGATAAACCCCTCGCAGATCTTACAATCTCGCTTTTACTTGTATTTTTCTGAGAGAAATTTTATTAAAAGTTGTACACTCGCCATTTTATATTTTGCGTGTAATTCTATATGCCGATAGATTTTCTTCAGACCTTATTCTTGTAACCGTATAATATATGGGCAGGTATATGTCAATTTGACAGTTATTGCAATGTTTGTGATGATTATTATTATTAATATATATATATTTAAGCGTTTAAATATGCACCAGGAATCTCAAACAATTATTACTTGGCTACAGTAAACCGTTTGAAGTATTCACTTGATCAAGACCAATAACTGGTGGAAGACGAACTGGCAATTCTTTTGAATATTTATGTTTCAAAAGTTACCTCTCTGTAGATTCTATCATAATTCGTTAAATTGTATCATGTGTTATTGCAGTTTTTAGAAACATAGCTTCGTAGATACAGGAGAGGTCATTTTATCTATAGGACGTGATAGCGTACCATCCGCGAAACTTTTTATAAAGGCGTTACACGTTTAAAGAAGTATAAGCCTCGACTTAAAATTATGAGTAAAAGAAACATAATAAAGATTTTTAATAAAAAAAAAGTTACGCTGCCATCCAACGACCTCTGGCCACGACTACAAAGTAACGTTTATAAATTCTGCGTTCATTCCGGATGCAAAAATGTTTGTCAATTATAAGTTAACCGTTATGATTACGTTTACATGTATTGGTTTCGTAATGTAACGTAAATAAAGATATCTGGTTTGAAAATTTAGAATTTTCTAAAGTCCAAAATCACAATTAAACAAACTTAATTTTTAAAAAAACATCCAAAGTGAGGGTTTGACATTAGTAAGAACCCCACATGTCTCATCTTTGACAACTCCTGGTTCTTCTTCCGACACACTGGTGTCCCCTGGTGTTCCTCTGGGTGGCATTCCTGGATCACGGCACCGGAGAGTTACTTATCTGTTGGCCGAACAGAGCAATAAAGCCAAGCCAAACTCACCTGGTGGATCTCCGTCAGCCGGCGGTACAAATACCCTATTTGCTCCCTGGTCCTATACATGGGTCCTACTCGACGTGAGGGTTATATACCAAACCTTAATGCTATAGTTCTAAACCCTAGTTAAGGCCCCTCTAAATCCCAATGCCTACTCTACTACCAGAGTGCAATCAGGGCAGTAGCATGTTGACAACTCCCCGACTTCCTCAGGTGGGGTGGAACCAATCTTTACACTGGTGAAATTGTACCATAAGACTAACAGGATGTCCGGTTTTACAAATGCAACATTCATATCGTTTGCGTTTGTTCTCCGGCGCTAGTTGCGATAGTTCCGATGCATACTGAGTCCGGCTCCGGTGCATTAATCGGATTATCAGGTCTTGGGTACCACTGACCCTTCGCCACGCTTGTCGTTTTTTTCCTGGTTGCGCCTGTTTCGGTTCCTTACCTGTGGGTTCTGTGATGACACGCAAACGGGCCTGATAGTCAAGAATCCACTTAGGCTGTTCACATGCCCAACGGAGTTTTAGCTTGTCGTGGTGCAGAATTAGCAAATATCGGTAGGTTTGCACATCATACATGTAGATGTTGTCAGACTACACGATTATCACTACCCCAGGGCCAAACTATACGGACTCTACGTTCTTCCTTGCATTACCACGCCAATAGACCAAATTTTCTACTCATACTGCCGTTAGCGAATGTGAAGATCGTGGTCTCTCTTCATCAGTTTTTGAGATGTGCGCAATTTTGTTCTCGCCAACTCATCGGACTCCCTAAGCAAATTTTCTAAATACGCCACATTTGTGTAAACCTCTTCTTCCCCCCTTTTGATGTGATTCTCTCGGGGGAGGCCTAAACTGCAGGGTCCTATTTGTGTCCTAAGATTTAACTTTAGGCGATTCGGGATATCCAGTGTGTCTATTGACTGCAGACTGCAACGCACAAGCTAATATACCCAAACGTTTGTCCCAAGAGTTGACATGATTGTCTACATAACGACGGATTCCGTCCATCAGGGTGCGGTTATACCGCTCAACCGGGTAACTCTTTAGGCCAGTATCGTGATTGCAGGGGACCAAGCTATTCCGACAGTAGGCATTACAAGTAAGTGAATCAATTCTGTCCCCATTTTCCACCAATAAAACGTTTCTCTATCCTTTACTTTTGTGTGCTGCACATCTTAGTGTCCAAAACTAGGGATATCATGGATTTTAGACATCACATCTTCACGTAAACAACTCGAAACCAAGAGAGACTTTCAGGGTCTGGAGATCTCCCTCTTTAGATAACACCCTCCTTATCCATTCTAAGCTGCCCACGCTTCATATAGCAACACTTTTCTTCTGGCCCCCTACAAGATAAGCTCACTGTCCTGAGGCACAGTTCCTGATTCCAGGAACCCTGCGGAAATCAGGTCATCCCTCTGTTTCTTTGCTAGTTCCTCTGGACTATACGAGGAAAGAGATATACCCTCTTGCTCTGATACCTCTGCCAATGAGTCAGGGCCACCCCCAAACATCTGCCTTTCTGATCATCATAATGTTCCATGAGCCTCATCATCACAAACTGGGGCTCGGAACATGCATCAGAAAGGACTATCATGCACACCTGTTCCAATGACTGTTCGAACTCGCAGCAAGCTGGAGACAATCCATCTGGTGGGGTTTGGGTTTAGGTTTGAATGTTCTCCTCTGAGAACAGGGATGCAAGAGGTTTCACATCATTTACCCCACTCGAAAAATCCTGCCATCGCTCAGATGCACATCGGCAGTAGTATCAACCCCAACACGGCACATCCTCAAGTGTATCTGTCAGGCCCAAGGGCCCACACGGCTGAATCACGCCTCGAGAGAGAGCGTCTGTATTAGGATGATTTTTGCCCGGCCGGAGAATGATGGTCATGTAATACTGATTGAGTTCCTCCAGCCATCGCTCTAATTGTCCCTCTGGGTGACGAAAGTTGATTAACCATGTCAAACTTTAATGCAGGGCCTTCGGCCGATACACATAGGGCCAACAAACTGTCGTCATTCATCCACCCGTAGTACATTGCCAGAGTTCTGAATTTGGCGTAAAACAACCCCACTCTAAACTACCATTGTACCTAAGACTTTTGGCCTCAGCTTTGAAGTTTCGCCCGGACCGCCCCTAAATACTGCTAGAGGTTAAGGCATTTCTCACCGACCTCCCCGGGGTCCCCAGTGACAAATTCTTCCTAATTTTTGGGTAAGCTGACCTAGCATGACTACCAACTGTGGCACTCATAGGTGTCGGAGTGCTAAAGGTGACATTGTACCCCACCTGATTCTCGTATTGTACCCTGTCCCAGAAATAAATGTGCGAGTGGCGATGGGTATCAGAGGACCCCTAACCGGAGTGCATAACCCCTTGTGAGATGACGGACAATTTTTCATCTTTCCAAATATTTTCAAAAGCTATTTTTGGTTAGACATTGTAAAATTTGAAAATTCATAACTGGTGAAAGTATTTCAATTATAATGAACATAAATCCACATGAATATCGACATGAAGTTAAATCGACAGCTGATATCCCATTCCATATTAAATGATAGGCAAATTGAGATTTTTGATTTTCACAATAGGAGCCACATTGAAAACAAACTTAAGGTATCCGATCCACATTAGGACATAATTTTTCTAACCTTGAATATCTCTCATTTATTAAATATTATGATATTGCTTACACAGCAATTTAGAGTAGAAAAAGCTTTACCGAGAGAAAGTTTCAACAGCAGTAATTAATTAATGAAGATTGTATTAAGATCTATGGGGACAAGACTTTTTTTTTTTTTAAATAAAAAAGTAAATATATATATATTGATAAAAAGAAAATCAATGAATGCTTGGAAAAGTGTACTTTATCATTATGAATACAAAAACTATGGGAAAGAAATTTTTTACCATACAGATTTTATTATAATTACTTTTTATAGATTAAAAGCAAAGAGGGGGACCTCATCAGGAGAAGAAAAAGGTAATTTATTAGGACACATTCCGCTCTTACATACTGATACTTTAACATGAAAATAATGTTCAAGTATTCTGAGTATTATGCCCATATATATCTGTTACGCATCCAGATTCATTGAATCTGGGGTTATTATGGATACCTTAGCTAACTCCTAACAATAATAGCATGCTAAATATATTTTTCGTAATATGATTTAATTTATAAGTGAACTAAATCAAATATGACAGGACTATGAATATAGTATAAATTCTTTGCCTACTGTAAAGTCAATTTTAAGATATCCCTAGGCCGTCTTAAAAACATAACGCAGTGATTTTGTATGAATCAGTAAAAGGGGGTTCTATATGCGACGAATTACTTCAGTGATCGTAAATACATGCTAACAAATATTAAATGTATATTCATTGAAAAAAAGTGTCTTTTACTAATTTACAATTTTTAACTGTCGATGGGCATATGACTAATTATGATCAGTCATGGAATAATTGACAATTAAAAATTGTTAATTAGTAAAAGACAAAAGTATTGCTACTGAAAATTTTAAAAAAATCTAATGAACAAAATGACGCAAAACTGATTTTGCATTGTCTGACTTGTATACATGTACAAAGATAACTCTTGTGTGTTCTGATGACGTATGCGCATTTACTGTACACATCCGCAGATAAAATCATACATCATTGAAGGGGTTGTTTTCATTTTACAATTTAAAGGAAATATGTGATGAAAATGGGCAATGTGATTATCTTAAGTTTTGATTCAACGACTAGCGGTGTTTTTGTTTAACCTTTTAACGGCACGATATATTATTCTCTCTATCAAAGAAAACTCTTTTTTTTTATTTCTTGATACTGACAAAACCTACTACCTAACCAGCGTAAATGATTTTTTAATTCTTTTAAAATTTCACATGTATGGCACAAATAAATAAATAACATAATATTTTGTAGACGACTTGCCAGTAATTTAGGAGAGAAAGTAATAAAATAAGAGAAGACATACCGGCAATTGCATCATATTTATCATACAAAAACAGCTATGTAGATACATATCATTATAATTGAAATGTATATTGGGTTCATAGGCACCATACTAGCTAATGTATATGCTACAAGAGTAATTTACAAATTGTTTTCCAATCTCATTTTATATATTTATATTTATATTCTGAATATTTGCCATTTTAAATAGCATAAATTCATGAAAAAAAATATCAGGCAACTATATCACTAATACTAAAAATTCAAATTTTTTTGACATATTTAAATTTAAATGATAAATATATTGTTTCACAATAAGAATCATCAAATTCTGAACTCATGACATTTTGAAAAAAAAAGTTACATTGTTTCTATAATGTTTAATTTACAGATTTTAGAAAGATAATTGTTTGTGGGAAGTATTCCATGCAATCTTTTATTTTGTATTCATTGGAGTTTAGATTCAAGAGTAACTTTAAATGTGAACTCAAAATACTTCTCCAATGAAATTCATTCATTTCATATCTTTTTACACTTCATTTAATTAAAGAAGTAATTTCCTTTTTCTTTCTCTATTAAGTATATTGCACATATCTTCACATCCTTGTTTCTTATTTTGTTAAACACTTATAAGGGCATATGTATATTTGGCTAAATTTCTGTCTTAGTTGTTTCATATCATTTCTTCCGATATATTCAATAATTGATTTTCTCAGTACCATATATTCTATATAAGTTGCGTTACTACAACGTGTTCACTGCTTTGTTAATTCCATGGAATCGCCGTAAGATCGCAAGAAAAATTCAGAAAAATTGTACAATTTTATTTGATTTTTTTTAAAGTGAAGATGTCACAGCGTCCTGACTGCGACCGAGGCGTTTAACAGGTCTACAAATAGTGACATTATGTGAAAACATTGAAAACATCTACACAAAATGGCAGGAATTTCATATTCGTCTTTTTTTGTCCCGGAATATTCGCAATTGCTAGTTTTTACATAATCATTCACACCAATTTTGATAATACTACATTGCTTGCTATTGTAGAACAGCCAATTGTTTGAGTTTTCGCGGTCTGGCTGACAATGCACTCGCGCGCCGTAGCATGTCGTTTTAAGCAATTTCGCCCCGAAAATGAAGATGCTGTTGCACTGTTATGGTGTTGTAGGAGACTTTACTGCGTGTAACCTGGCTTTTACATTATTTAAGGATGCAGCGGGATCTCCATGAGGACGCAGCTCCGGTGTGACAGGAGTTTTATGGCAGTTAGGCTAATTATATAACTTAAATATAATGCAACTAATAAGGAGACAACAAATAATAGTGTAGCATTAAAGTTCTTAATATAACGTTAAACATTTTTCATATTTTCCTTTTAAAACATTTACGTAATTGTTTTAACATGTTGTTTAAGAAATGTTTTTTTTAAATCATGGTATATTAGAGAGAATTTGCTTAAGTATACTGAGTTTGATATATTTTTATGAATTTTCCATTTATTTCAAAGCATACTTTAAAAACAAAAAGTCATGAGATCTGGAGTTTAAAAACTATTTCATTTGATCTATGATTAAAGGAAAAAGTCGGCTTTTATTCATAGAAAAACCTTAAGGTAAACGATTCTTTAATTTTTTTAACATGTTTTCATATACATATATGAAGAAATAGAAGATAACATCGCTACATAAGATAACCAATCTTATTCTTTAAAACAATTTTTCACGAATATGTTGTTATATACATCGAGATGATTTTTTTTTATATTTGAGATCAATTTAGAATTTTACAAACTGAGTACATTATATACTGTAAACTACATTTGGCGGTGTATTCTATTTAGCGCTTTTGGCGGAATACGGCCCTCCACTAAATCAAGTACATCGCTAAATCCCATACATCTATTTATAACAATAGTCACAATCAGAAATACGCTAATTCAAATCCACGCAAACTTGTTCAAAAACTTATTTCCGCCAAGTATCGTACACGCCAAATACAATACATTTACAGTAAATTGAATGAATTCTGTTCAACATTTTGGACAACACTGATCTAGAAAGCTATTTCCAAAAAAGAAAAATACTTATTCAACGCAGTGCGGATGATATGTGTTAAAACGACCAACCGTATTAGTTAAAACATGGGTATTACTGATTACAAAGTTACACGCGAAACTTATATTCACAAAGCACTTCGTAGGGATGTTACGCGATTTAACTATCAAGCATGAAATGCATTGGTTTTCATACCCATTAAAACAGACAGCAAATAAGCTATTATAAAACAACGTAATTAAAGAGGTTAGGTCCTTTCTTTTTGGGTAATTATTTTATGTCGCTTCTTATCTAAACATTTTTCATAACATATTGATTCTATTTGTATATTTATATATTCCAATCCCAAATAAACCATATTGAATAAAATTTGTTTAAAGAAAATTATATATTTACAGAGTTAAGTTTGGACTATAATTTGTGGCGGAAGGTTTTCAAGAAGAAAATGAACAGTTTTCATAACTCAATAGTTTTAGAGTACTGTTACTTTAACCTCCTAATTTTCAGCGCAAACTTAACTTGCATATTGTTTGAGAATTACGATATATTCATGTTTTTTTTTCTTAAAATAAATTTTTGAACAATATTTTGATATTTCTATCGATATGTTTTGACAGAATAGGAGAACAAACTAACCCTAATTTTTGCCGAAATATAAGCATACTTCAAACATATATCATTTTTTTTATTTTTTAAGATGTGACCCCTACCTTTTATTACATTTATATGAAACATTAAATGTATGTTTATCTGTATGCAAAGTTTCGAAAATTGGTATCACTATTACTTTTTTAAATTTGCATTATAACTTAAATACTCCAAAAGTTTGTAACAATCTTTTCATTTGCTCTTCTATCCATTATATACTCGCATTTGAAGCCATCATTGAAGCAATGCTTTTTTTTAACTTTGACTTGGATATTACTTTTATAGTCACTACAAAAATCAATTTCCATGTCAAATTTAAGCAATATTTTCCGGAAAATTATCATTCCTATATCGGACCTCACATTTCAAAAAAGAAATGGAATGTGACATAGGTGGCAAATTAAATAATAAAATCTCATGTCTCCGTCTTTGTTATCCGAGGTGTTGTTGGATGATTGACATTACTAGTATTTCAGGTTCCAACCTCCTTAAATGTTTTTGGTAATTTTGATAAGTACAATCAATCTGCATTCAATTGTAATATCTAAGTAAACTTTAACCATTTCAAAACAATTCTCGAATAAATAATGCTTTCTTTTATGGTAAGGAACGAAGTTTTCCTTTTATTATTGAGATGTTTCTTCGTTGCAATCATCAGATTCTGACGTTTCCGGCGATGATAACAACAAATCGTCCTTAAACTTTAATTCTTCGCGTTGGTTCTGTTTGAATAGGTCAAGAGCAGTATGAATTCGGTAACAGCTAGAAATATGTTCGCTTTCTTTGACATTTGAGGCTGCATTATCACCTTTGCATGAAGGAGACGTGTTTGAACTTTCGTTATCATCCTTATTTTTACTTTTTGCTCATCATCATCATCATCATCATCATCATCATCATCATCATCATCATCATACACTGTGACTTTATTGCCATATACCATACCCAAAACATCTACGCAGGTTTGTCGCGCATCCTTCGATCTGGTAAAAACAAGTGATCCACTATCACCCTTCCTTAGAAAAATTTCCTGGAATTCCTTTTACAAGAAAAACATGCTCTCTATTGTTATCGTCAAATAACTTGTCATAATATTCAGAACTAAGAACTCTTCCCTTTGTCACCTTTGTGGCGGCTCCTATTTTATGAACGATACCCACATTTGTTAAACTTTCTGAAATACTCGTGCATTGATGATTTTCCTGTCTTCATTTTGAAAGGTTTCATCGTATTTTTCTGAGAACGACTTCTCAATTTCAATGGCAGCGAAATCACAAGAATTTTTGTCTGTAGTAAACAAGCAGGCTCCTATGTCCTCAAGGTTTTCGTTGTATGCACGTTCGCCCACTTTCGGAAATAAATGGTTACATGTCAATGCAAATTTCTTACTTTTGTCGTTAGCTTTTGTGACAATTCCGCCAAGTGTACCTGTGTGACATTTTTGATCATCATTTGGTATCTTCGCTTGAATTTCATCGCCCTGCATAAGATGTGTTAGTTTGTCTTGAAGTTTCCCATTTTCTATTTCTATTTTATATTTGTTGAAAAAAGTAGGATTCATCTTTATCAAGCCATCCCGCAAACTTTTCTCATCACTCTTATTTACAAAAATTTTGAACGATGAACTCCCCCAAATTCCAAACGAATATACACCAGGCATCCTGTGAACATTGAAAATATGAATCATATCAGCATTGATAAATACTATGAGATAGCAAGCGCCACATACAAAAATTGATTGATCAGTCATGACTGGTAAATAACTCAACTGAGCTGAAAGCTCAAGTGATCTTTTTTCATCCCATTGTGTCTAATGCACCATCAGGCAAAAAGAGTTCAAAGTTGTGAAAATGAAAGACCACGCTTTTTTAAGGGGAGTTAATGAGGAATTGTTGAGAATGTTTGAGGATTTTTCAAAAATTTCCTTCTCAAGAGCCATTGGGCCAGTTGAGCTAAAACATATGTGGAAGCATCCTCAAGTAGTGTTGTTTTAGAGTTGTGGAAATCTTAATCTTATGGGTAGGGTAGGGCTACCAAAGGGGTTGATTTTTACAAAGATATATATAGAGTAAATCTTCAAAATCTTCTTCCAAGACTAATCCAGGAGAGCTGAAACTTATGTGGAAGCATTCTCAGGCAGTGTAGATACAAGCTTGTTCAAATTGTGATGCCAGGGGGTAGGATGGGGGCCACAAGGTGGGGTTGATTTTTTACATAGAAATATATAGAGTTAATCTTTAAAAATCTTTTTCTCAGAAAATAATCAGCCAAGAAAGCTGAAACGTTAGTAGAAGCATCCTCAGGTAGTGTAAATTTAAAGTTTTGAAAATCATAATCCCCGGGGGTAAGTTGGGGTCACAATTGTGGGGGGGGGGAGTGAATTGTTTCACAGGAATATATAGAGAAAATCTTTCTCTGAAACCAATCAGCCAGGAAAGCTGAAACTTACGTGGATACATTATTACGCAGTCGTAGATTTAAAGTTTTCAAGCAATGTTACCTTGTGGTAGGTTTGAGCCACATTTGGGGGGTGGTTAGAATATATGCATGTAGAATAAATTTTAAAGAATCCACCCCCAGGTAGTGTAGATTCAAGGTTGTTTAATTCATGATCCCCGGGATTGAGTTGGGCCACAATGAATTTCGATATAGGAATATCAAGAGACAATTTTTTTAAATCTTCTCAGAAACCGATCGCACGATCAGCTAGGAAAGCTGAACTTTTTTGGAAGCATCCTTCGGTAGAGAAGATTCACGTTTGCTTAAACTAGGATCCCTAGGGTAGAAAGGGGCAGAAATGGGGGAGGGTTAATTTTAACATAGAAATATCTATACTACTATATTTAAATAATAGACTCAATTTTTTTGGCTTTAATGCCGATACCGAAGAATACTGTCGTTTGTTTTATATACTTTAAACATCATTGGTACTTGAACATTACCAATTTGTTTTTAATTTTTCTTAATCAAAAAACTCGGAAATCATCTGGGGTTTTTTTGATGTTACAATCTTGTGCGTTACATTCAGGCTAAATCACGAGAGGCTCTTTAGTTTAAGTTTCCACAATATCATATTTGCATGGATAAACTCAGAAACGATGATAGAAATACGTGTAAATTTCATTGGAAATTTGCTATTTATTCTGTTCATTTACGAAACAACGGAAGATAACTTTACACAGTACATTTACTATGTATAATCCCAAGAATTCCGAATGTCAACATAATGTGTAAATGTGAAGCGAGTAAATAAGTTGGTGAAAAAAAGTGTTGAATTCTTTTATAATATGAATTAAAGTCTTAGATAAAAGGTTATTACAAAATGGTTTGTTAATATGTTTTACGGTGCGACCGTTGGGGCGAGCACAGCATGTGATCAAACAATGAATTATAATAAATTAATAAAATAAAATTAACAACGTGAAATTTGAATGCCAAAAAATAAAACATACCTATTTTTCAGTAAATTTTCATTATTCATAGTTTATAAGATTTGTTATAATTTATTTATTTATATGTAGAACAATAGTTTAATCTCAGATACAATGTTGTTAAATAATAAAGATTTTAATATATAAATATTCATTGCACTGCATCTCCTCTTTTAAAGTGATTGTGATTATGATTGATTGACTGATTTCCCCCTTTTTTTTTTTGCAGTAGACATTTTTTCTTAAACTTACATATAAAACTTGACTCATCATAGAGCTCCCCCCATGCTAAATTTTTTTCATTTTTGTCAATCTATACATAGAAAATCGACTTACCATGGATTTGCCCCTCCACTTAAAAAAAATAATTAATGTTTAATTTTATTTTTAATTTACGCTTAAAAATATTTGCTGATCATGTTGTCCCCCCCCCCCCCCCGGCATGTAATAAATGGAAGTGAAAATAAAGAAACCATTGAACTGCTAAAGAGCTGAAGGATTAGAATTTTCATGATTTTTTTTTCTTTTTGCTTGCAAAGATTTTTTGGATGAGGCTGCCATCCACCCACCCACCCCCTTTAAAAAAGGCGCTGCTACGTATAACGTTACGTTTCAGGAAATTACCGTAATTATAGTGAATAAAATATTTGTGAGCATTCATCCAAATTAGTGCAATTTACAACTGTTTCCTGTATCTGAAGAAATGTCCTTATTCGTCAGCTGTTCTTTATCTTAGCCTTTGAAAGATTTTAAGAGGATTTTGGTCATTTCAGCAGATTTACAATAACTTCAATTAGAGTAACTTCCCCTTATCAGTGCTTATTGTGACGTCAAAGCTGACGTTGGTTAAGTGTCGTCTTACTCTTTAAAACTCCCCTGAGAAATAAAAGTATGCGAAGTATACTGTTTCATTTACTTAAAAAGCATGATGTTCTTAAAATTACGCATCTTATAAGCTTTTCAAAGGTTTTACTTTGATTCTCGGGAGAACGTGATGTTGGAACGTGAGGTTGGAAACCATTGGTACTATGAATTGTGGGTCAAAATTTACTGACTCCGAAAAAATATATCGGATCAATGTGTAAACGTTTGTGACGTCACACGATTATTTTTGATTGAAAGTGTACTGAGGTGAACTTTAGAGGTAACATTGACTGTATGTCGCTTACATCGTTATTGTTTTTACTGTCTAAATTTGTCTTGCTGATTCTCGTGAGAGTGTGAAGTGATAAAAATTACCATGATTACAGGGAACTACTGGGACGATTAAAACGATGCATTACTGGTCCGATTTACTGACGCCAAAAAAATCCGTTGAATGAATGTGCAACTAGTCCGAATTTTCTATTCACACACGCCTTGCCGGTAGAGCTCGCTTCGCGCCGGCGCTGCGCGCCGGCGAGCTGCGCTCGCTATAATTAATTTAACTGTTTTCTTTTTCAATGCAACATCATTAACTTTCTCCAAAATCGTTTCAGAGCGATTCTGCAATTTCTGCCGTATATATTACGGGTATATGGGAGCAACTTAACTGTGGTGAAGGCCTGTCCCGAGACATAGTTAAATTATTGTAAATGAGCAGAGTGTAGTGAAATTAATAGATTATTGTAGGCTGAAAGCTTGGTTATGTGAATGTCAACAATACGGTGTGTCGATGTATTTATTTCGTAAATGTCCGATTTTATATGTAATGTCAACCCGTGCACGCACAGGTCAAAGTCTAGTATAGATTTAATCTTTAAAAATATTCGTATCAGAAACTAGTTAGCCAGGATTCCACACAAATCAGAGCAGGAGAAGAAGTCGAAATGCACGGACGAAAAGACAAACTGACATAAAGACAGATAGAACGACAAAAAGTTATCAGACAACTGCGCTTGAGCTTTCAGCTCATGTGGGTATATTCATATTTAACTGAATTTGTAAAAAAAATGATAAATATAGAAAAACAATTACCGATAAAGGTATTCTTTTACATCGTCTGGAACTATAGATTGTGAATTAAGATCTGGATTTTTGTATTTTCTGTTGATAAACTCCATCTGTTTAGCTATAGCCTCTATTTCAGCAATAAGTTCTGATGTAGTATCATTTGAAGGCTCATTTTTAAAAACTTCTAACCATTCCTGTAACATTTCATGAAGCGGTTTTTCCAAACATGTGGTGATTGCATCCTTGATCTGCTCTTTGTTATGGCCAACGATGATAACTGAATCATCAGCTTGGTCTGTATCGCTTAAGGTACCCGACTTGATAAGTATCGTATGGCATGCATGTTTGAGACACAAGTCATCTTTCTTTGAATTGATAAGAAAATTGATTATAATCATTAGATAAAACTTATTAGAAAATTTATACAAGAAAAATGCCTTGAAAATTTTAGATAAATAAATAAATGGCATAACACTGTTCTGCTGAAATAGTTAATTTAGTTAAATTCAGTTAATTTATAAAAAAAATCGTTTTTCTAGTTTTTTTTGGTAATGAACCACTTTGTATGTTGACACGTCTTCTTTTGAAAATAACAAAAATATAAGCTAGTGAATCTCCATATATATTATTTTTTATAATTTCTCAACAGTTGCTGATAGATGTGAAAACTAGACGATGTTGAAATTAGGTGAACATTAACTCTTCAACATGAAGGAAATCAATGATAAACGTTATTAAACGTTGCGAAAAATAGCATATATGCATGCGGGTATGTTACTCACCAATGATTCCGAGAAGCAAACAAGTGGTTGTGCCTCCCAAATTGTTGTGCCGTTTGGAGTAGTTTTTCTCCCTAAATGTAGAATTTCAAACTTTAAAAATCTTTAATCCATTTACTATTTCTTATATTTGATTCAACAAATCAGACATCGTAAGATAATTTTATGTTTTTATATGGTTATATATAAGTTTTCACTACCTTTTCTCTTCGATATGAGGTTACACTTTTTGTCTGTGAAGTCGCCTGTAGTACCAATTTTGATATTGACATTTTCAGACATTTGATGTGTCCGAATTCTTTCGATTCCCGCCTTCTCAATACGAGATTTGCAATCCATAATTTGGTTATAAATATATTGAAAACGTGGGAATTGCTCTGATTTGTAAAACCGATACTGAATAGGTTCTAATTGTACTGCTTCTGAAATTTTAAAAATAGAATCTGATTAAAAGGGGCATAATCACGATCTCGGTCAACTTTTCGCCCTTTTTTAATGTTTAAAATGTTTTAGAAAGGCGTTTGTAATTGTTTAAAAACATTTCAGCGCCAGTCGTTGCGTTATAAACAAGATACAGAGCTTACAATTCTTTGTCATGTATAAAAAAAACTTTGTTTAGGTTTTGAATGTAGATGTGTAAATTCAAGTTTAAGAACCAAAATGACTGTGATATACGTCAGGTATTTTTTTTATTTATGCTTATAATGACTTAGAAAAGAAAAAAATCAGCTTGAAAAAGAATGTTTACCGGTCTATTGAACCAATGTAAAAAAAAAAAGCTCGAGCCTTGTTTACATGAAAAGAATTCTAAGCTCTGTATCTTGTATATAACTCTATGACTGACACTCAAATTTTAGTTGATCATTAGAAATGCATTTATAACGTATTATTAACACTAAAAAAAGAAGAAAAAAAACATTTTTTTTGATGATTGGTATCTTAGGCAAATCAACAAAAACACCAATAAACCGAATACGAGTCTCCTTGTCCATATCGAAATAGTATCTTGATTCGCCGCTTTGTTTAAAATATTTAATGATAAACAGCATAATTATTACCTGAAGTGTCCTGTTCTGCATATCCGCGCCTTCTTTGTTCATATAGGTTCTAGATACATATAAAAGTAGAAAATATTATTTTAGCAAAGAGCATCAAATCAACACTATGAAGAATAATTGAAAAAGAACCTATCTATCTAGAATATTTAGATATTCTTTGTCATGTAAAGCAAACATGAAATCTACGTTTGCCTACTAAAGTCCAATGACAAAATACTGTAAACTCATTTGTCTCATTTAACATTGTTGAAGCTTAAAAAGAGAATCTGATGATAAGTTCTTTTAAAGGCTGTCTTAACAAAATGAACCTCAGACTGTGCTTTCCTTGACTCTGTTGTACCATCAAAAAATTCTAAAAGTACACAAAAACACGTAAATGAAAATATATGCACATTTCAAAGGTTCGATACTTTGAAGATTTTTATGAGAATCAATGTTGTGGTCGTTCATTTTTTTTTTTAGACTATTTTGATTTATGTTTATAATTATAACTTTCTCAAATGATTGTGCGCCCGACAAAAGGTAAAGGTTATACAACACACCCTAGGGATTGATTACCAATGTATATGAAATATATTCACAACTTTAACATAAGCAAACAGAATACACATCTTCATACCTAAATCGACTTTATGGTAAACGGATTATATAATGTTTTTGCACTTGCTTTGTAAAGAAAAACACAATGATAAGATTTGACACATTAAATGTACCTCCAGCGTCCTGTTCAACCAGTCCATATCTTCTGCGTACATTAAGGTCCTGCATATATGGAGAAAACATTGCTTACATCAATAGCTTTTACTTCACAATATGAATTTTGTTATGAATTTCTCGTTCTCGTTCCAAACTTCAATTAAGTAATATATAACCAAATCTGACTCTTTATGAATAAAGTCATTCACTGTAAATGTTTCGATATTTTACGCTATTAGTATGTTTTCGACTAAATGATGAATAAATATATTACTTTATGAGTAGGAATATTTCATGAATTGAACAAACTCTTTGAAATTACCTCTGATCGTGAAATCGTACATGCATGTCTTGGCATTTGTTGGACCAACATACATGTAGCTCCTGCTGCAATTAATAGTAAATGATTTCATGATAACAATGCAACTACAACTTGTCACTACATGTACACGCATCCTAATAATTAATTGGGCATTAGAATTCATTTCACTATCAGAAATGGAAATGAAATGCACACAATCGTTTTCATTAATAAATTTATATAAAGTCTTAAACGCTATAAAAAAAAATCACAGAAGCAGTGATTTCTCTGGCCGCTTTCTTCAAATCATTGAGATAAAAAAAAAATATAAAGGTTTGGGCTGAAATATATTTTATCATACCCCAAATTTTGACCAATTTATAACTAGCATCGAAGAAAATCAAATCTTCATAGAACATACAGGGGATTAATACAGAGGATGTCTATCACTTTAATGTTAATATAAGTCGCCATTGTCCATTAGCTGTTTATGATGTCATCTAAATGCGATAATTCCCGCAATTTTGCAAACAAATGAAAACATTGTCATTTTTCCTCATATTTTGCTTTTGGAAGTATTGTGAGCAGGTCTGCTCAAGTATTTTTACATCTGTTTTTGTTCATAATGTTATTCATGTTATAATAATATACATTTTATCTTATATTGTTTGATTCCTTTAAAATTTTGACTTGTTTAACGGTCTTATTACTGGAAAAACGCGAAAAGATATTAGCGGCCATAATGGGTACTCGAACCTCCTGTAAATCAAAGTTATGGGCAGGGTTATTTTTAGCCAGAAGTAAGTCGATATTGATGATAAAGAAATATAAATTATTCCTCAAATTAAAGAAATGAAAAGTGCAGAGATTTTACATGAAATTTTCACATAACAGCTTACATTAAGAGAAAACTTGTATATTTTTCGGATATAATGGTTACTCGCACGTTATGTTGAACTTTTTTATGGGGGGGGGGGGGGCGAGAAATGCATGATAGATGCATAAAGCTGTTTCAGTAGTATTGGCTCAGTCGTCCATGAACTGTTTTGATTTTGTTAATTTATAAACGATCTTCAATAAACAATAACGACATAAACACAGTTTAATCATTTTCAAATTAAAGTATTTAAATTGCTTCTAAAAAAGAAAAACAATACCATTTCTCTGCTTATATAAATGCTAGCAATTTTGCAACTTTTGAATATTCTTTGATACATTTTGTTTGAATAGCTCAGGTCTCAGTTTCATGTAAAATACATCATAAAGTAGTTGCATAATTTTTGCGACTGACTCTGTGCGTTGAGCATCGTTGGAATACACAAATTGCATGCAAAAAATCATTGCCTTAAAGCCTTTCTATATAATGTGCTTGTTGTCATATTCAATCAACTGATTTCTTGAGCTTTCATTGTCTAACTATTCAAATACTCTTCCACTATTACTGTGGAAATTAAAATCATGCCAAAACGTTTTAAACCTTGATGAACAATTTCCTCAAGGTTTGAGACGTTATTGGCATGATTTCAATTTCTGCAATAATAGAGGAAGAGTTTAAAATGTTGTTTTCGAGTGAGATGAATTATGGCAACATAACTCCTGTCTAACTTTCATTCATTTGCAGAAAATGCTTTTTATTTCATTGTTTTATTTCTGCTCGTGACCGAGTGTTGACAAAAATTGCAAAAATATAGCCGACACAATTTTTGCATGGGGAGTGAAATCATATAACTGTTTAGAAGTCATACCTTTCTGTAAGCATCGTAAGGATAGGAAAGGTAAACGTGGCGGACTATTTACACCTCGCCAAGGGCAAAGAAAGAAAAGGTGATGTTCCATTAGTGAAATGAAATTTATAACAAGTTGATAGGTTCGGGCGAAAACGTTAATGATTTTTTTAAGTTACAGATGAATATCGTCGACAAAAAAGAAAGTTATGCATAATGTCACATTTATAACGACGATTATATGGGTTAATACACCATCACTGTCCTATTTGATCTAGTTAAAGGAATTAGAAATTTTGTATTATGGTCCAAGTACTGCACTTTTTCTAAGATAAATCACACTTCTGTCGCTTTGGTGAAAACATATTATATGAAGAGACTGAACTTTTATAGAAGAAAAAAAAATTGTCATCAACTTGTCACATACAGTTGTGTTGTACACCTGCTATTATGTCACATTCATTTAGGTGATTTGATTTCAAATAGAGTAAAATTAACCTTATTGAAAATAGCCATATGATTCTAAGATAAGTACAACAAAATAGCATTGTTGATTGGAAATCTGGTTACCGATGCCAAAAATTTAAGTTGTGTAAACGAAATTAGTGCCAGGTTTTGATGACTTCTTATTTTGTAGAAACATATCAATAGAATGAAAAACACTTTCTTACCCATATTGGTAAAGTTTATCTAGAATCCATTCACTAGATGAGTTGTTTGCATGCGATTAACATAAACTGCAGGAGAAATGTTTATTTTTTCCTTGTTGTTCATTGACATTATAACTGCTGAAATATTTCCTTAGTTTCGATGTAAATAGTTTTTAAATGGAAGGGGGGGGGAGTTTTTTTTATCATCCATAGACAATTAAAACTCCCCGCCAATTTATTTAAACCTGTGTTTTTTAATGTTTTATTCAATATTTATCTAAAAAGAATGTGTTTTCTCTACTTCCCAGGTGTAACACCCCTCGACGTCGACGGCTTGCTCGATCGGTTTCTCTGTTCTATACAACACTCCTTTTATGATTACTCAAATGTAGTTTGCATTATGTTCCCACTTCTTTGTTGTAATGTAATATCATATTTTATTGTTACAATATTTCAGAAGAACTTATTCTGAAGATTTAGTCTCTTAACTCCAAACCAGGTCCCATGGCCTGTCACGACGCTGTTAGAATTTGTACGCAGTCTAAAAGTTTTATTATTATCGGATGCAACAAAAAGATGGGTTTTTGTTAATCTCTCTTGTTGCTACCAAAACATTATATAATATATAATCCAAAATGAGTAAAGTTAATCCACACAAGTATTAAATAATAAAAAATAACAGAAAGCCGATTCAAAACTCTACCGATTTCATTATAATCTTCAGGAGTTTTGAACAATCACCATAGATACATAAGTACATACATTTCAAATGATCACTGTGACGTCATATAACACCAAGTATATGTTGCGCTTTTCAGAGTTCATTATGACGTCATAGTATAAGCGTTTTGTAATAGTACGGGAAAAACACATAATATATTCAAATATTCTATAATTGTACAAGAAAAACATAAAATATATTCAAACATTCATAATTATAATGCATTCAGTTTTGGTTTATATAATGAAATGAAATGTTTTTCTTTTGTTTCACGCTCTTTTTCGGTTGTTATTTTATAAAATTTATAGATAGGACACACTGTAAAGTTCGGAAAAATGTTCTTGGCACAGTTTCTGAGATGTCCGCTAACAGCCGTGCACTGGTATTTTGTTTCACGAATTTGTTGTCGGTGGACGGTCAATCGATGTCTGAGGGTATCCCTGGTTTGACCAATATAGTTTTCTCTACATCCTGCACATGTTATGACGTAGATTAGATTAGAACTTTCACATTTAATAGAGGAATGTATATTAAAATTTCTGCCGTTTTTGAACTCGAACTGGTGGCCTTCTTGTAGGTAAGGGCAGGTGGCACATCTTGGCTTCTGGCATTTACGGACATCTGGTGTTTCTTCGATATTTTCAAATTTGGCACGGGTTAAAATCTTTTTCAGAGACGGACTTTGTCGTTTACTTTTAATGATCTGAAATTTGTTTAAGACTTCTTTCATTTTTTTATCACGTTCTAAAAGTTGAAGGTTGCTTTTTATAATTTGGTAAAACTCTTGATTTTTCGGGTTGTGTGTTGAGACGTATGGAATAACACATTTTTCTGATTTATCTTTTATCTGTAGTAGCTCATTTCTATCATGGCATGTGGCTTTTTTGATTCCATGTTCCACTAGTGATTTGGGGTAGTTCCTTTGTTGTAGCAGGTAGCGTAGTTCACTTAGTCTGGAATTTAGAAGATTTTTGTCCGGTATTATAGTACAAAGGCGCCTGGCTAAATTATAAGGTATGTTGTTCTTAATGTGTTTTGGATGGCACGAATCATAAACAAGGTATTGTTTGGTGTCCGTAGGTTTATAATATATATCAGTAATAATTTTTTCCTCTCTTTTTATGATCATAACATCAAGAAATGGGAGTTTTTGTTCGCTACAGTCCATTGTAAATTTCAAATGGTTGTTTAAATTGTTTAAAATATTGTAATACTTATTTAATTCATCCTTGGTTTTAGTCCAAATTATAAAACAGTCGTCCAAAAATCTTTTCCATGATTGCTGTATGAAAGTTTTAAATTCAACACTAAATTGGTCCTCCAGGTTTTTATATAGCTTTTCCTCCAGAAATCCTAGTACAAGTGTAGCATAGGTTGGGGCAACTTTAGTTCCCATAGCTGTTCCAAGTTTTTGTTTATATGTTATCCCATCAAAATTCATGAAATTGTGTTCCAGAATGAATTTTAAACTTTGTAAAATGAAAGGCTTGGTGAAACGGTCATGGAGTAGGTCTGGAAATTTGTCGATCCAGTGTTCAATAGCTTCTAGTCCTAGTTCATGTGGGATGTTAGAATGGAGGTTGGTCACATCAAATGATACTAAAATGGCATCTGGTTGAACGTTCTCAGGAATGGAATTTAAAAAATCAACGGTATCTCTAATATAGCTTTTAACTTTGGGCACGTACGGTTTTAATAATAAATCCAATAAATTGCTGATCCTATGCGTCTCACAAGATGGTCCTGCAACTATGGGTCGCAGTTTTAAATCCTCAGGTTTTGAAACACATACATATGAAGAGAATGATTCTTTACACAAGTTGCTGATAATCTGACTTTTATGAATCTTCGGTAATCCGTAAAAGTTGCTTGTCTTAACATCAAAAGATAACAAGTAATTTATTTCCTTTTTTGTTAGTTCTTGTCCATATTCCTCTATAATTTTACTTAGTTTGTTCATAAGATTTTTAGACTGGTGATTGGCTTGTTTTTCATAGTAAAGTTCATTTTCTAATATGGAAAGACACAGGTGCTTATAATGATCCCTGTCCATTATAATTACTGCATTGCCTTTGTCAGCTTCTTTTATGATAATAGTTTTGTCCTTCATACAACAATCATGGAAAAGATTTTTGGACGACTGTTTTATAATTTGGACTAAAACCAAGGATGAATTAGATACGTTTTACAATATTTTAAACAATTTAAACAACCATTTGAAATTAACAATGGACTGTAGCGAACAAAAACTCCCATTTCTTGATGTTATGATCATAAAAAGAGAGGAAAAAATTATTACTGATATATATTATAAACCTACGGACACCAAACAATACCTTGTTTATGATTCGTGCCATCCAAAACACATTAAGAACAACATACCTTATAATTTAGCCAGGCGCCTTTGTACTATAACATCGGACAAAAATCTTCTAAATTCCAGACTAAGTGAACTACGCTACCTGCTACAACAAAGGAACTACCCCAAATCACTAGTGGAACATGGAATCAAAAAAGCCACATGCCATGATAGAAATGAGCTACTACAGATAAAAGATAAATCAGAAAAATGTGTTATACCATACGTCTCAACACACAACCCGAAAAATCAAGAGTTTTACCAAATTATAAAAAGCAACCTTCAACTTTTAGAACGTGATAAAAAAATGAAAGAAGTCTTAAACAAATTTCAGATCATTAAAAGTAAACGACAAAGTCCGTCTCTGAAAAAGATTTTAACCCGTGCCAAATTTGAAAATATCGAAGAAACACCAGATGTCCGTAAATGCCAGAAGCCAAGATGTGCCACCTGCCCTTACCTACAAGAAGGCCACCAGTTCGAGTTCAAAAACGGCAGAAATTTTAATATACATTCCTCTATTACATGTGAAAGTTCTAATCTAATCTACGTCATAACATGTGCAGGATGTAGAGAAAACTATATTGGTCAAACCGGGGATACCCTCAGACATCGATTGACCGTCCACCGACAACAAATTCGTGAAACAAAATACCAGTGCACGGCTGTTAGCGGACATCTCAGAAACTGTGCCAAGAACATTTTTCCGAACTTTACAGTGTGTCCTATCTATAAATTTTATAAAATAACAACCGAAAAAGAGCGTAAAACAAAAGAAAAACATTTCATTTCATTATATAAACCAAAACTGAATGCATTATAATTATGAATGTTTGAATATATTTTATGTTTTTTTTGTACAATTATAGAATATTTGAATATATTATATGTTTTCCCGTACTATTACAAAACGCTTATACTATGACGTCATAATGAACTCTGAAAAGCGCAACATATACTTGGTGTTATATGACGTCACAGTGATCATTTGAAATGTATGTACTTATGTATCTATGGTGATTGTTCAAAACTCCTGAAGATTATAATGAAACCGGTAGAGTTTTGAATCGGCTTTCTGTTATTTTTTATTATATATATATATATATATATATATATATATATATATATATATATATATATATATATATATATATATATATATATATAGGGAAGTACTGAAATTTTTACTCAAGCCTTGATAAACGCTTACAATACGCTTACAAGGAAATAAGAATGTCAATTGCCTTTGTTTTACTTCCTTATCATATAGCTTGTACAAACAAATCAACATGCAAAAAATTCATGATTTAAATTTTTTTATGTTAACAACATAACATTAAGTACTAAGTATTCTTAATAAAGAATAGTTTAGTTTACCAACGGTTTCACAAGTTGTTGAAATTAATTAATTACAAATTGACTATGAAACAGTTAAAGGAAACAAAGGTGCAGTGTTACTTATGTTGTCCAGGTAAGATCAGAATATAACTAATTATGTGTTTGATTGGTTTTGTGTTTAGACATCTATAACTTCGAGAGTTATCAAGTGAAATATAATGAATTAAGTATAACAGAACGTAATAATCCTAACGAATGGTAATGAAACAAAATCATGACCCTTTCAAAATCCAGCAATTTCATAAAGAAAACTTTGAACACATTAATAATGGAGGTTTTTTTCACTGTAATTTACAAAAAAAACGCGCGAATGTGAAATGAATTGTCAATCTTAAAAGAATGGTAGCTAGTGTCACGCGTTACAATTGAAATTGGAGTTATTCCCCAGTTTTATCAAAACCTTGCCTAAGGAAGTGTCGTTAGCATTCAAAAGATCCCACATCACATGATACCGTATTGCTTTATTTGTTTTAAAACAAGAGTAAGGCGTTTTTGTAAGCAAAACACGCTAAAATGGGAAACATCGCCCTTCTATTTATAAATGGCACTTTCAATTTCAAGAACATGTATTTTATTTATTGGTTACTGATATGTGAAACTCTAAACTATAGATACTTAAAAAAGACATGATTCAACAGTAGCTTGTGGATGCTTTTAATATTGATGTCTCCATAAACATCTATAGAAAGTTGAATGAAGGTTAAATGAAACTTTATACTTGGCAGCTAGGTAAAAGTAATTCGTCTCCAAAGCTACATGTACTTTTCCATTTTATACTACAATTCAATACAAATATGGTCGAGTATCATCCTACTTGGTTATATTCCCTATAACTCTTATAGCCATACAGATACAAATTTGATATTAGGGTTAGAACACATAAGCATAGAAAATGACAGCAAAGAGAATATTTATAACAAATGATTATGCAAAGCTTATGTTATATTAAAAGTTTAAAATCGAAGATTTCTAAACTTATCTATAACAATGTGTGATATCGAGCTAGCTGTGCTGGATTTCCGCACGTTAGTGTCAATTTTGTGCAAAGAGCTATATCGGACTGTCCGTGCTGGAATCTCCGCACGTTATTAAGTTGTTCTCTCGGAACTCCGAGAATCGGTTTTCATTGGAATCCCATGTACCGTTTATTCACTACCTTAAATACAACTTGTTGAACTTTTGTTTCGTTTTGGAGTTTTTTATTCAGCGTAATCTTGAGCGAGTGTAACGAATTGAGCTTTCCCCTGAATTCACCATATGAATTTTAAGAACTTTTATATTTCAATTTACCGTTAACGATACAAATAAAATACAAGATACGTTCGTGAAAGTTGGGTAGTATTTTAGTACAAAGCCGAGTGGCATGCTTCTGGGCTAACCGCAAATTCACAGAAAATTCACGATAGGAACGTTACACTTAAAATTCATTGGTGAAACTTATATTTCGAGAAGCTGCTTTGTTTGCGATGATTATGATAAAATACGAATCAATACTTAATACCCTTACTGTCCGCTTCTACATAACCGTTCCTCCGGCTTTTATGTACATCCTGAATAAATGTAAATGTAGTGAATATTATCTTACCAATATCATTTACTGTACAATACCGGATATCAAGATATTTTTGAATATATTTTTACTGTTTGTTAAAGTAAGCTTTTCTAAAAATGACCTCTGAAAATGTGGGTCTTGGTTCTGTTTTACCTTCTAAATAATCTAAAAATAAAAAGACAAGTATTTAACAAAAGCTAATGCAAGCATGGGATATGTATAATTTTCATAACAAAATGAACAAATGGACACATACTCAGTAGTTGATCTAAGGGGTCACTACACTTATAAGGTTAGATATGCATAAAGCTGACATAAATTCATATCTTCACATAATTTCCCTTCCTTATCCGACTTCCGACAAATTAGCTGTCGATTTCTATTGTTACGCCAATTGCAACATACATGTACTCGATGTATCAGGACGAGAACATTATATCAAACGGAAAAAGTTTAAGAACGCGTTATGAAGAAAATATGACAACCATTGCACTAGTAGAAAATATGCAATAAAATGCTAAAAACAGTCTGAATTCAAAGCAAGTGTTCGATCATTGTTGAACTGTTTCATGTGTCGTACTGTTAAACATGCATCACTGCATATGCGTAAACCATACACAGTATTATGATTTGCGGGATATCATGGACTGAATAAAATGGGGTGTTAATTTGTGGAGACTGGTAAAAATGGCCACACGTTGTTACTTTCTTACAAGAATTTACTATCGCTTATTTACGTTTGGATGAAGTACCGGGGTCTAATTTATGCATTTTCTATTAACATCATACGTGTTTGATGAACACGAAAAGTAAGGCAGCACTGTATGTGCTAGATAAGTCGGATAATATTTCAATTCTTTCAAACTCGGGGGTGTAAAGGAAGCATTTCGGCAATTTAGCGTCTTATTTTTACTGTAATATTTAAAATCGTGAGACTAGAAAACTAAAATGAATCAGATCAAAACTTAGTAATATCCTTTAAAATAGATGTCAATGCAATGAAATCGGGTCGTACATTACTGCAACATCGGTGCATTATCACGTGACAATTATAAATAGCTTACGTATATTCCTTAACCTTAAATGAGAAAGAACAACACTACCCCGCGCTTTCCAAAATACAATACATGTAAACATACCAAGTGAAGACAAAACATCAAAACAACGCAAAACATAGGATTTTAGCAGCACTCTTCACCTTAAGCATTATTCAATCTATATATAAATGAAAAATGTGAAGTTCAATTTATAGAGGGACAGGCCTGGCCGAGAAATAAGAGCAAATTTACGTACCTTTTAGCCAATGATTGATAAAATTAACATCTCTCCCAGTGTTCCTTTGTTCACTTCTCCATGAATCACTCCATAATATTTTATAAGTGTCCTTAGATTAATTATATTTTGAATCTGTTTACAATGCTCTCCGATCAAATTTCCACGACATTCAACTTTCACTCATGACGTCATCAATTATATAATCTTATTTGTGAAAAAATTGTCTTCAGTATTTTTTTTGGTTATCTGTCTACGTTTTGTTGGTTATGTACATAATAACTAAGATTTTTGATTTCACAGAATTACAGAATAAGAATTTACAGAATAACTTGGATTCCATATGCTTCCTTAACACCCCTGCGAACAAAAGCACCTTTTATTATCTTATTGATTGACTGTAGTTTATTTAATTTCTTTCTTTAAACACTTGACTTAGACCCTTGCGTGCATGGGTTGACATAGCATATCGGACATTTATGAAATAGATACATAGACACACCGCATTGTTGACATTTACATAACAAAGCAATGCTATTAATTTCACTACACTTTCATTAGTTAGAATAGATCAAATCTATCTGTTTCTTAGGAAAGGTCCTCACCATGGACAGTAGGAATGCCTCCCATATTCCCGTTATGTAACAGAAAATTGCAGAATCGCCCCGAAACGATTTTGGAGAAAATTAATGAAGTTGATTGAGAATAAGTCAAATTAATCATAATAAAACATTCTGAGTCTGACTGTAAATATCTTTCATCTAAAAATTTAATCCATATAATGTACAAATTCAACACTTATTCAACAACGTACACGTATTTTCTTTGCAACAATACATAGACAAAACACGGAACGAATTATATCGTAAAACCGGGTACGTAGGACATAAATATATTTTTTTTTTCATTTTAACGACGAAACATTCTATATATTATATATCCACTCTTCTAAAAAATATATTGTGAATTTTATGCATGAAATTAAATATGTTTTGCCATCACGAAGACAAAAGTAAGTACTAAGTAGATATGTATATTCGTTTGTTATCTTATAATTTCTCTCATAAGAAATCATAAATATATATGAACAGAATATATAGCAATTCAATTTCCAAATAAAATTTACACGTATTTGTATTATCGTTTCTGAGTTTATTAATGCAATTATTATATTGTGGAAACATACACTAAAGATCCCGTTAGCGTGAATGTATTGGGCACGCGTTAGATTGTAAAATCCAAAAAATCCAGATTATTTCCGGGACTTTTCACTGATTATTAATTAGCGAAGCTTAATTGAGAAAAATAAAAACAAATTGGTAATCTTCAAGTACAATTGATCTTTAAAGTTGCAAAACAAAAGGCAGTACTATTCCGATTTATCGGTATTAAAGCCTGAAAATTATATTATTTCAATATAATAGTATAGATATCATTACTATTTATAGTTAATGCTTTAAAAAGTCCGCACAACCTGAATGCATTGACTGGAAAGCAACCAACCATAACTTTTTTGACCGTTTTATATATCCCAGCTAATACTTTTTTTCATTTCATGTCAGCTTTGAAATTTTTTGTTTTACAGAAAAGAGGTAGATTGGTATTTTCACAGTTATCTACGTTAGGGTAAATGATACAAAAATCAATTAAAAATGCAATGTTCAGTAGAAATTTACCAACTATAACGTTGAGTCTCATATTAAAAACATCATCAAAGCAGTTTTTCTGAAGGAGAATACGACAATTTACATCTTAACAAAGGTATTAGACATATGATATAAAGTGCTTCGCGGGCATATTAAGGCTTCTGATTGATTTTACTGCGATGTGTAGAAATGTACTTGTCTGTACTAATTATAAGATATGACGTCATAATTAACTCTGACGTCACGATCTGCATTTCTGTAGATAGTTCTCAGGGAATGTATCTAAACGTTAAAAGTGAATTATATCAAACCAGTATAAAACCGCATATTTCCTTTAAAAAGATGCTGCCATTAATGCTAGACGTACAGAATTCATTCATATTAAAAACCAGCATCAAATAATTGGCAGTTTTAAAGATTCGTTTTAAGTAAAAGACTATTCATAAACTAGTGGTTTTGGAGACCTTCCCTGCTAGGTGTAAACAACTAAATGAAACACAATTTAATGCATGTAAAAACCAGCCTGGCGCAGGTAAAAGATCAACGCAAGTTTAGAATATTTATACGTAAAATTGGTAGAGAATATTAGTACTAATGTGAATCGTGCTTTGGAAACCTAGTTTTACCCGAAGTATTTATAATTCGCTTTTGATTTGTAAAAATGTGCATTATTTTGATGATTTGATGATAAACGAAATATCTATTTCAAGCATAAGCTAGAACTTCAAAGTATATGATATGACAAAGTCCATGGGTTACTTTATAAACAAAATTGATATTTAATTAAAGTATTATCGGAACCCTTGAGGAGCAAACATGGTCAAAACTGTGCAATATTCAAAAGACACCCCCGTTTCAATCTTGGTTTTCAAATGGCACAAAATAAGACCTCAAGAGGCATTATAGAATAAAAATGTAAAAGCCGCATCGGGACTCGATCTTGTTATGATTGAGTTCCTGACACGTTTTGATTTATCCATCAAATAATGCAATGGTGTGTCGAGCCACTTAAACACATTGTTGATATCTTATTATATTTCGTTGCAAATTGATGGTGCCCAAACCTCCTTGAAAACGAAATCTCGCCCTGATAATCATTCTTGTATGTTTAATTTTTATAGTCAAAGACAAATCTAATTCGTTTGTGTCATGACGCGGTCACCACAAAATATGGTCACGAATAGAGTACTGTAGTTTACTTCTTCACCAAATCAAACATATGATTCACAGTTTTTATCATATAGTTGTTTTTGCAAAGACAAACACTATCTTGGATTAATTTATTTTGAAAATGTACCTTTCTTGTCTTGTTCAACATATCCGTCTCTTCTGCGTGTAAGTAAGTCCTGAATGAATATAAAAATGTTCACAAAGATTACAGTTTTTACTTAACAAATTCAAAGTATCATCAACATGAACATACCAATTATTCGAAAGCATGTATTTTCGCACACTTGTTTGAATAATTGAATAATATATGAAATAATGCAGAACACTTCAAATTCGTTCGTACTTTCGTTTTTTCGTTACATTTTGCGCTTAAAATAAAAAAAAGTGATTTAAAATTATCAAGTTTTTCTTTCCTGGTTATCATCAAACACAAAATGATTTACTCTTCAATTACAAATTCAATAAAGCAATATTAAAGAAGTTACCTCTGATGGTGCATTAAAAGGCCCTGGTGATTGTTTGGTCATCATAGTCTCTGCTGTAAATAAAAAATGGACAGATATGCAATACAAGGCGGTAAATGTAGTACATCGTTAATTTAACTAAAGTTAAATTATAATATAATGAAATAGTAGTTTTCATAGACAATACAACGGTATATTATATGGGCGCTGAAGAGACGGATTGATGACTTATGCATTATAATCACTAATATCAAACGAGTTAATCAACCCGTCCCCATGCATATCACGCAAATAATGTTTTCTTTGTACGACGTGATAATTATCATAGATTGACATCTTGCATCAGATTGAACTGTAATAATAATATAATTCACTGTGAATTATAATGTATCCTTAACTGTTATGTTAAAGGGGCATGGTCACGATTTTTGTCAAATTTTATTTTTCTGTTTTTATTTTTTGCAATGCTTAAGCAATACATTTCTAATGATCAAATGAAGTTTTGGTGCCATTCGTTGAGTTTTAAGCAATATACAGGGCTCAAAATTCTTCGTCATGTAAACAAAGCTCGTGCCCTGTATTTGTTTACATGGGTCGAATATACCGGTAAAAAATCTTTTTCAAGCTGGTTTGTCTATTTTATTATTTATTTTAAGGATAAATAAACGGTTCCTAACGATTAATACATTTATTTTAGGTCTAAAACTTGAATTTTCACTTCAACATTCCAAATATAAACAAACGCTTTGTTTACATAGTGAAGAATTGCAAGCTCTGTAACTCGTTTATAGCTTATCAAAGGACACTCAAATTTTGGTTGCCTATTAAAAATGCCTTACTTAAGCATTGTAAACATTAAAATCGAAAAAATAATTTTTGAATAAAATCGTGAACATGCCCCTTGAATAACTAGCCTCTTGTTGCTGTAGCAACAAAAATGTTTTCCGTTCCTCATGCAATAATCTGTTAACAAAATTTCATTTCGCGTGTAAAAAGAAAATGGAAACAATGTAAACCATAAAGAAATTTCCCCGTAATTTTTTTTTCAAACAAAACAAAACAAAAAACAAAAAGACAAAAAGTCCATTTTTTTTACTTCGTGTGACGACTGGAAGCTACGTTGGATAAAAAACAACGTGGTACACATCACCTTCATTGTTTTGTCTTTCCTCAAACTTTGGTTGTTCAATTTTTTCTAAGTTTTGAGATCTCAATAAGAAAAGATTTTTTTTTGTCTTGGAACCAGAAACGGTCAAACAGAGGTGGTCAAAGAAATTTAAATTATTTCGACAGAACAGAGTACTAGAAAACGTATAGGCAGTTTCTGCCATGGCTTTATTATTTATTGTACATAAATGAAACAATGATAAATTGATATATAAAAAAACAATGATCAAGTCAATGATAACGTTTATAAGTCAGTGATAGTGTTTATAAGACAATGATGAATGATATACGATAAATGGCAATGAACTACATCGACTTCACACGAGTATATGATGTAGCAAATTAAATGAAAATGGCAGGAGCCCATATTACTGGCCGCAGACCCTGGACAAAAACAGAATGTGCGGCGAGACTCCTTTCAAAATTCGGCAGAGCACCAAATTCCCTCAAAGCCATGACGTGCTACAGGTTGTTAGTGAGACGTGATCAACATCTGAAATACGAACAAAAAAGACAGCAGCAACAAGAGACAACTACATAAAGACACTTGTTTAGTTTGTCTTAAAGAAAAAATACCATATCAATAAAATAATTCATATGGGATAATTTTTATAACATCAACAATTTAAAAATATTTAAAATAAGCTAAAGGGAGGGCGCGAGGGGTATATGCGTCTTATCCCGGCCAGCGTCAGCAGCAAAAGGAGATCATAATGCGGATTATTTGCGCATGTTCTTACCGAAATATCCTTATATTGGCAATAGGGGTTTACACGGGATAAAACAAGGGCCCTAAAAACAGAAGTTATTTCGACAGAACATAGTTAAAGAAAACGTGTTGGCAGTTTCTGTCATGGCTTTAATATTTATTGTACATAAATGAAACAATGATAAATAGATATATATATATATAAAACAATAATGTTTATTAGTCAATGATTTTTTATAAGTTAATGATAATGTTTAAAAGGCAATAATAATGTTTAAAAGTCAATGATAGTGTTTATAAGACAATGATGAATGATATTGAACTGACGTTGTTAATGATAAATGATTTTACCAGGAATAAAACTGTATTATATAAAATGACATGATAAATGGCAATGAACTACATCGACTTCACACGAGTATATGATGTAGCAAATTAAATGAAAATGGCAGGAGCCCATATTACTGGCAGCAGACCCTGGACTAAAACAGAATGTGCGGCGAGACTCCTTTCAAAATTCGGCCAAATGCATTCCATCGATCAGCTTGCTGATTGAAGGAATGCATCGGCCACAAGCGGCAGATTTTGCCTAAACCAAGACGAAACTGCCGGGGTTCAACGCAAAACCATATATTATGCGATACACACATTACCGAGTAGATTAGCAAGAGATGTTGTGAGTGATTATTTTGTACAAACCAGCCTGCATAGTATTCAGAAAAATGAATCCACCAATGTCGAATAAATGGAGTCCATCCCTGTACAGTTTCGGCGAGCAACAACCAAGATTTCGGTATAATGAATGTACCCCCGCCCCTTGACATAATGAAGGCTGAGAGTTTAATACGTTTTCAGGCTCGTTCTGCAGCAATGTGTCAATATGAATGTCTATAGTAATTTCTTGGTTAAATCTGCGACCAAATGACTTTGCATGTAGGAAAATGAGCTTGCATGTTGCCGATGGTAAGTTGTTTTGCATTTAGTACGCAAGTTTTTCTTTAAGATCAATAAATTTGCCATCAGGTATAAATATCGTATAGTTAATTGTGTCGATACCTAGGCCAAGGAACGTCACTTTTGTACAGGAACCTTGAGTTTTGTTGTGGTTAATAGGTACGCCTAAGTCTTGACATGTTTGTTGAAAAACTTGTACGGTGTTATAACACGCTTGTGATTTTTGTTTACCTATAAATAAAAAATCGTCAAGATAATGAATAATGTTATCATTGCCTGCTCTTCTAGAAACCAGCCAATGGAGAAAAGTAGAAAACTGTTCAAAAGTTGAGCAAACGATTGCGCAACCAAAGGCATACATTTATCAAACTAGTATTTTCCATCAATAAACATGCATAACAAACAGAAGTCTGATGGATGCATTGGTATAAGTCGGAAGGCGCTGGACAAATTCATTTTGCAAAGTTCAGAGCCCTTACCCTGAGACAATATTATTTGTATTGCTTGATCGAAAGAAGAACACGAAACGGAATAATTCATGCTCAATACTGCTGTTGACACTATTACCAACGGGTGCTGATAATTTGTTATAAGCCTCCAGCCATCATCTTTCTTTGATAGAACACCTACTGTGTTACACCTTAAAATAGCGATAGGCGGATTAAAAATCGTCCTTTCGCCCCATATGAACTTCTTTTTTAATGATACTTATGAGCTGAGGTTTATGAGAAACTGCTGATTTTAAGGGTTATTTTTGTAATAATGGAATCCTTACACCCGTGAAATGCAGGTAAAACCCTTTTTGAAACCCATTAAGCAAGGATGTAGCAATATTTTTACAGGGATAATCTACCAGACATTTTTAAAGGTTGTGAATATTAATTGAAGAATGACCTAGGTCCCATATATCTCCGTCTAGGGAGTTGTGGTTGAAATCTAGGTCTGACGGGACTTTGAGAGCGATTACGTTGTGGATGTCAGTTGAATTGAACGTTCAGCTGTGTAATATTGGTCTAGGGAGGTCTTCCCAGCCTGCAATAAATACGACGGTGAGTTTTGTGGCAGTACATGCATGAATGTTGATATAAACATGGGTACTTTGCGCAAGAGCCCCTGAAGTTATAATCGTAACATTTCAAAGTGGAAGGAGGCTGAGTGGTCATTGGTGCTTGTGATGACATATATAGCAACCAGAGTTCAGCATCGAGTGAGCCCCAGTGGGTGGACGTATACTTGGACATTTTCAATCTCAATTGCCTGTCATACTCAACCAGTTTGAAGAAGGACTGCGATTGGCCCCCAAACGTATAGTTTGCATGTACTTGAAAATGCCCTGGGCGTCATTAGGATACTTTGCAAGATAGATACTGGCGAATATTAAGAACGCATCGGTTTATAATTGATTTGAAGTGATTTTGTTTTGATTGGGTTTCGGTTGTAGAACCAACTGACCTTGAACTATAGCAATTTTTTGTTGATCCCCGGTATCAATATCAGATTGTACAACTTTAATCAAGACAAGACGATGTACTGTTTTCCCATATTTTGTCCTTAGTGGTTTGCGGAACATGAAGGCCAAGCTTATCAGATACACTTCCAAGGGGAGTAGGATTACTGTTATTAAAACCTAAAGGATCCGCTGGAATGGATGTGGGAGTGCCCGGAGTCAAGTGGGGATATGTAGCATGAAAATAATTTGGAAAGGTGTTGGCAAGCGTTATCATACCTGACGTGGATGGAGATACATTCCCGGATGGGTTGGATATAGATGACCGAGTAGCAGAATTTGATAGGATCCCGGAGGCAGGAACATGTGCGGATCCTGAGGCAACGCTTGACATTGAGGATTGCGGCATTGGAACTACATTTGCTGCGGGTCAAAGGAGGGCGCGGATCCCGAGTCAACTGCATGGCGAGAGCCAGGGGCAACACTGGTGGGCCCTGTTTGCGTCGCTGACACTGAGCTGGCTTTGGGAACGCTGGGCATTGTTACTGTTGCATTGCTGGAAGTGGGCCGGGTACCACGCGTTCTGGACGGGCGGACAAATCGCGACGTGGACTTGCGTTTAGCTCTCAACATGTCTTGAGGGAAAACAAAAAAACGGAAAATTAAATATTTTCCACGTACATAAACTGTTAATTCAATTTATTTATATCATCCATACTTTTCTAATATATGATGAATTATCAAGGAATATAGATTTTTTGTAGAGAAAATGTCATTAAGTAAATTTCCGATTATTTAATTGACCATGTGCTCGGCCGAGATATCGAAAATAAAAATAAAGCCATAAATAAGCAGATGTTACATAAAGGTTTTTGGTAAAGCTTACTCTATAGGTAAGGCAAATATAGACAGTTTAATGAAAATATAAGAAAAAGTAATATTAACTTAGAAATTGAACTTAACTTATGCTTCCAATGATGATTCCGGTATATTGGATGAGCAATCAGTTTATGCGTCTTATCCCGGCCAGCGTCAGCAGCAAAAGGAGGTCATAACGCGGATTATTGCGCATGTTCTTACCGAAATTTCCTAATATGGGCAATAGGGGCTTACACGGGATATAACAAGGGCCCTAAAAACAGGAGTTATCTTTCTTGGACTGGTGTACTCTGTTGTCTCTATAAAGGGACTTAATGCATAGGGAATTAAGTCTAATTATTTTTGATACATTTATTAACAAAACATAACTTTTAACTAGACTCTTGTTGCTATAGCAACAAAAAGGTCTTCCGTTTCTCATGCATTAGTCTGTTACAAAAATGCATTCCGCTTGTAAAAAAAAAATGAATGTTATATATTCTGTAAAGAAATTTTCCAATAATTATCTCTAAGTAAACAAAACAAAACAAATACAGTGTAAATTTTTTAGTAATTTTGGTGACGACCGGAAGTTATGCCGGATCAAAGAGAACATAGTAAATATATCTTTATACATTCTTCTGTCATTCCTCAAAATTGAGATTATCAAGTTGTTAGTTATGAGATCTCGTAGAGAAAAGGTTTTGTCTCGGGACCGGAAACGAACGAACAGAAGTGATTTAAGAAATTAAAGTAGATATTTTTGTACTTTTACTCACGGTACGTTACTGTTCATCAAATTCAGTAAAATGTGTGAAAAGAAACCTAAAGTTTAAAAAAAACACCTCTATTGCTCGAACGCTTCGAGTTAGAATCGGAAATGACGTACGACCAAATGAAACCCGTTAAACACATGTTTGATCAAATGTCCATTATCCATATTAGTTTTGTGTCTTGATCTCCCACTTGTGGGTACTTTTAAAAGAAGGCTACCTGAGATATTTGAGATGTCTCACCGGAAGTAGAATTTTATTTTGTTTTTTTTACCATGTGTACATGACCTTTTGTATTTTTGTAGCTAAAATGTTACCATGCTAAATAGCCAAAATAGTTTTTAAAAAAAATGAAATATGGTGTACTTCCTGTGACGACCGGAAGTTACGCCGGATAAAACAAAATAGTGTTAACACATGTACATACATAGGTCCACCATCCCACAAAGTTTGGTTGTTCAAGTTGTTATTGTTTTTGAGATCTCGTCGAAATAAGGTTTTTGGTCTCTGGACAGAAAACGGGCAAACGGAAGTGTTCAATCTAAATTGTATTCAAGATTTCATGTATACTTGCCTTTTTTCCATTATTTTTTATTTATCTAACTAAAAAATATCAAAGGAAAACAGTTAAACTGATAAACAACTCGATTTTGTTAACTCTTCCGGTATGGACCGGAAGTAACGGAAGACAAAATGAAACCGGTTAAACACATCTTCAATCAAATGTCTATCATCCATGAAAGTTTCGTGTCTTGATCGCTTATAGTTTATGAGATCTCGCGGCTACAAAATGTGTTTTAAAAAAGCTACCTGAGATAATTGAAATATCTCACTGGAAGTAGACTTTTTTTGTTGATATTACATCGAAAAGATTTCCTA
Source organism: Magallana hongkongensis (assembly GCA_015776775.1). Lineage (NCBI taxonomy): Eukaryota > Metazoa > Mollusca > Bivalvia > Ostreida > Ostreidae > Magallana > Magallana hongkongensis. Next base: position 922,788 of record VIAA01000017.1, read on the forward strand.
TGTATAGATTTATTCTTATATATTTATTCTATGGACAAAAAAAATGATGCGTAAAAAAAATATTTTTTAAGTGCTTCCGGTGACGACCGGAAGTTATGACGAACAAAACAAAAGTGTTTAAACACATCTACAGCTATAAGTCTATCATTCCACAAAGTTTTTTAGATCTCGCGGAGACAAGCTTTTTGTCGCGGGACAGGAAACGGACGACCGGAAGTGAATTTAGAACATTTTTAAATAAATTTCTCTAGATCTTTTTATTTCCTGTCATTCTTGAAAATTTTATAAAAATTCATCAAGACATCTCTGAGAAATTCACGAGAGAAAAAGGGGAAAACAATAATAAGAAGAAGAAAGAAAAAACCTAACAATCACTATAAGATCTTCCGTTGGAAACGGAAGACCTTAATAATAATAATAAGAAAGAAAGAAAAAACCTATCAATCATTATTAGGTCTTCCGTTGGAAACGGAAGACCTTAATTAGACAACATAATATATTCAAAGCAAACTCATAACTTATTAAAAACCTTACTACTTTGTACGGATCAGATGAGAACCGGAAGTGACTGGCAATAAAAATGAAACCCGTTATAAACATCTTCAAATAAATGTCTATTCTTCTGTGTCTTGATCACTTACAGTGTCTGGATCTTGATGGTACAAAATTAATAAAAAATATAGCTTCCTGAGATATTTAAAATGTCACACCGGAAGTAGAATTTTTTTGTTTAATTAACCATGTGTAGATGGTCTAATTTGTTTTCTATCTTAAAAATTTTACTTTCATGGTAAATAACAAAAACATTTAAAAAAATTTAATTTTGGATTACTTCCTGTGACGACCGGAAGTTACGCTAGATAAAGCAAAATAATGTAAAAACATGTATATTCCTTGCTGTTTCATCCCACAAAGTTTGGTTGTTCAAGTCTAAACTGTGAAATGTATTTGAAATCTTATGGAAACAAGGTTTGTTTTTTTTGTTATGGGACAGAAAACGGACAAACTAAATTAAAGTTTGTATTTTTTGTACATTTTACCTTCGTTAATTTTTGTTAATCGATCCAACTAAAACTGTCAAAGAAACACAGCTTAAATTATATACAATTTCATTTGTTTGAACCCTTCCGGTGAGGACCAGAAGTGACGGTCGACAAAATTAAACACATTAAACAGATCTTCAGTCAAATGTCTATCGTCTAAGCAAGTTTTGTGTCTTTAACACTTACAGCTTCTGATATCTTGTAGGTACAAAACCTACCTGAGATAACTGAGATATCTCAACGGAAGTAAGATTTTTCTGTTTTTTTGAACAGCGCATAGATGACCTATGTAAGGATTCATACTTACATATTTATACGTATACTTACATACATAGAATGGCAAGACTTTCGTCGCGGGACGGCAAACGGACGACAGAAAATGAATTTCGAAAAAAATATGATAAAACGCCTCGAAGTATTTTAAACACTGTCTACTATCCTTAAAAAATTCAGGAAAATTTATCTAGTCGTATCTGAGATATTCTGCCGACAAAAGACTAGGAACAATATTAAGAAAGAAAAAGCATTACAATTACTCTTATTTTATTTGCTACTAAAGTAACAAATTATCATTCGAAAAATTCCAGTCTGGGTTAAAATATATTCTCCCAAAAACGAAACACAACATGTGTATATTTACAAGATTTTGTCATATAGAAAAATAAATTTTAAATACTTAATACGTTGCGTGAACAGGTTTATAATTTTCATAATGATAGTCGTTGTGTTAGTTGTAATCATCAAAAAGACAAAAGTTAAAACACATGGTTAAACAAATGTTTATTCGCAAACTTACATCAGTATCTAATTAAATTTACACGTTGAATTTGGACACGGGTTATTCTTTACCATTCCTCTTGGAATGCCTGCTGTAATTAATGAAACGTTTGAGGGGCTGGATGACGCATGCACACACATTCATCCAGCTGATTCAAATCCAGGGATCTGGATAGCCAGGGTAGCAAAGTGACGTTGTGGTCAGTACGAAAGTCGAAGATAGCGCGTACTGTGTGCGGTCTCGCGTTGTCGTGCTGAAAAATTTCTCTCTCTCTCTCTCCCTCTCTCTCTCTCTCTCTCTCTCTCTCTCTCTCTCTCTCTCTCTCTCTCTCTCTCTCTCTCTGTGTTGATGACTGTAAGAATATGAGGATGGAGGATTTCGTCGCGATACCTTTGCGCCGTTTAATTGCCAGGAACAAGACCCACTGCCCCCACCGAATTTGTCAATTTCTATCACACAGTTGTTTGCAAAACGTTCTTTTTTTTCGCCTGTAAACACGCGTATGGCCATCTCAGTGCAATATCTGCTTTCATCACTAAACCAGATTCTTCGTCAGTTCTTTAGAGTCGAGTTCCTTACTGTGTTGCACCACCTGACCGATGCACGTCGATGTTCTCTCCCCAAAATGGGACCATAAATGGTTGTCTGGGTCACAGTCCAACTTCTCGCAGGCGATTGCACGCTACTTATGCGGATATTCTGCGAAAGCCATGTATGCTGGAAGCAGTTTGTGTTGATGTTATTGTCCTGTTGCGTAAACGAAATATACATATATACCGATCCTGTTGCGCATTTGTACGAAAGCCGAGAAGGATCATTCGAGATTCGAGATTCGAAATACGAGATTCGAAATACGAGATTCGAGATTCGAAATTCGAGATTCAATATCTAAATTAACCAATCAAATCAAGGATCTGAAAATATGTATCCTAGCGACATCAAACTGTTCTAAATAAAATCATACGTACATGCTCTTATATACAAATAAATGCTATGTTCACTTCTCCCTACCTAACTAAATATAATTATTTGTATTTACTTTTACACAGAATATCTAAGTAGACTAGTAATAATGCAGTGTGCTTCGCGGATCTAAGTGATTTTGTTTGCCCTGGTGAATTTCCACCTGATGCGTTTGAACCCTAAGGTATTTCACCACCAGTAATAGTTTAAAACCTGGGTTTATTCACCCCTTTTGTGTAAAAATGCGGTTATGGTAGAGAACTTCATAAGCGTAGCTAATTTTTTCTGTAGGGGGTCCTAGGCCAATTTTTAAAAATTTTACTATGTAAATTTAATAAGCTCCAATTTTCCCGAGGAGGGGGTCCAGATCCCCTGACCCCCTCCTTTCTAGATCCCCGCATGAAGATTAGTACATGTATCTAAATAATCTAAATATAAATAATCTGTCCTGTTTAACTAATAAATATAAGCATTACTTATCGTTTTTATGGATGCATACAGTGATACACTAGTACTATGATTACATGTATAAACAAATCATTGAGATATTATCACATCATACGGAATTATTAAAAAAATACAATTTTTTTTCCTTTTCCTCAGTAAACAACTTATTATGAGTCTTACTTTTGGAATTGTTTTCAATATAGAAGGATACCTACTCTCTACAATTAAAGGTAGGGATGATAGGGTGCCAATTTGTTCACATTGCCGATTTCTTGTGCAGAGAACAGTAAAACCTTTTATTTGATTGTGCATGAATATTTAAAAATTAATTGTTGAACATATATTTTGTTATAATTCATTCATTGATATATCAACAAGAAAGAATAAAAGCATATGTTTCACAGCCAAGTTAAGTTTCTCTGTAGTTTCCTACCCCCCTACCCCCACCGCACCAAAATTGACAATAATTACATATAAGTCATACAAATGTTTACTTTTTTTGTAAGTAAATCTCTAAAGATGTAAATAAGCACTGCAAACAAAGATGTGTGTATTTATTATACTACATGTACTACATTACACTTAGCCAGATAAAATGTAATCAGGATGAAGCTACAAGGGGTGAGTGGTGCAAATTTACCAATTTGTCGCCATACACACAGAACACTAAATAAAGAAACTGTGAGTGGTGTGTGGAATGCATAAAAGATGGCGGCAAATTATCTCAAATAATCAGTGCAAAAACCCACAAATAGGCTGTTATTTGTTACTCCTGCAAAAACATTGATAAAAAATGTTATCGTCCCATAAAATATCCGATTAAGTTAATGTGTACAAATGGTCAACGTACATGTAATTCTAATATACAAGAAGGCGGACGTATCAGTCGGGGATCCAGAAAATTAAATTTCAAAAATGCTCGGTTGAATTACATTAAATGCTTTGAAAATTGTTTTAAACTATCGCACGGGTCAAAATGCGTGATAGAAGCTATGTACAGTGTAATTGGAAATTTTCATTTTTTATCAATATGTAGTATTACCTATTATAACAAATGAGAGTATAGCACAACTGCCAAAAGCAACACATGTCCTTTACCGGCACCACCTCCCTCCCCTTAAAAAAATGAAACAATTGCCGTTTTATTTGCTAAAATGTGTGTGGTTCAAGATTTTTCTAAAGGACATACCCGATTAGAATTGAAAAAGAGTCGTACGTTTAAAACTAATTTTGTCAAAATTTTTAGATTCATTTGGTTATATTTTGGTCCATTTGGGTAAATATTTGCACCAGCGCAGCTCTAATTTATATATAATCAGGCCATAGATTCAAAATATTTTCAAAAATTAATAGCTTTAAATCCAGTGGATGAAAGAAAAGGAAAGCAAGTCGAACTCGATGAGTGCTAATACCTGTGTTGAATGAATGGTACAGTAGGATATGCGCAAAAAAGTCCCGTCTACTCTTTCCTACCCTATAATTATTGGAATATTAAATCCGATTATAAGAGTCAAATTAAAAATCAAGTACGGATATGTACCTGTTTATCAAAAGTAAAACTACTCATAATTTATCTACAGTGCATCGTTATGGAGCTACACAGAAAGTTTTATATTAATTTGCCGAGCCAAATAAAAAAAACCCCTGGAAAACGAAGAGAAAACAAAGTGGGGACAGAATAATTGACTGAATTAGGACTATATAGCCCCCCCCCCCCCTCTTGAAATGTATATACTGAAAACAGATTATTGGCGTACAACATCCGCACACAATTTAAAGAAAATTTCATGTTTTTTTTATCATTTTCGCTGCTAATGTAAGACATCACAAATACCCCAAACCCCCTCACGGAAAAGGAAATGCTAGGTGATGAGAGAGAGAGAGAGAGAGAGAGAGAGAGAGAGAGAGAGAGAGAGAGAGAGAGAGAGAGAGAGAGAGAGGAGAGAGAGAGAGAGAGAGAGAGAGAGAGAGAGAGAGAGAGAGAGAGAGAGAGTCGATGTAAATCACAGGTGCGCTAACACCGTTAAAATTAAAGCTTGCTAGTTGGTCTGCCCTACCCTAGCTACCTCCTCTCTTTTCTCGTTTTAGAGGCTTAATTATTGTCTATATATGCTTGTAACAAATCAAATCAATTTCAAATTCTAAATCAAACTGAATTTGACACTACAAAACTCTCTGTCTGTCTGTCTGTCTGTCTGCCTGTCTGTCTGTCTCTCTCTCTCTCTCTCTCTCTCTCTCTCTCTCTCTCTCTCTCTCTCTCTCTCTCTCTCTCTCTCTCTCTCTCTCTCTCTCTCTCATATCGACAATGGCATTGCCATACCCTACAATACACTATTCTTATCTGGATTTTTGTCTTTGAGGTTGTAAATCATTATATCTTCTATGGTTTAAACTTTATCATAACCTATATTTTGACATGTCGATTATTTCATTGAGTTTCGTTTCATAGCTAAAACATTTAGATTAAACAGATCTTTCTTCGCGAGCCGATTTTTACACAGTTGGGGCGAATACACTTCGGGTTAAAATTGTTCGGGGGGGGGGATACATACAGGGCAAACAAAACCACTTAGATTCGCAAAACCAACAGTGTTATTTCTAATTTAATTGTTTATACTGTGTGGGGTTAATTCATCAATGTTAATTTACCATTTTATAACCACTATATAAGAGCTTTTAAGACATTTATTTGTAGGAAAGAGCATGTACGAATGATCTTTATTTAGAACAGTTTGATGTTGCTAGGATACAGGTTTCAGATCCATGATTTGATTGGTTAATTTAGATATTGAATCTCGAATTTCGAATCTCGAATCTCGTATTTCGAATCTCGTATTTCGAATCTCGAATCTCGAATGATCCTTCTCGGCTTTCGTACATTTGTAATACAGGGACGACCATGATATTGAAAGGTTTCTTTCAAATTGAAAACTGTCAGAATATTTTTTTTTTAGCACGATTCAATCGGAAAAGAATTTGTCTGCATACTTAATGACTGTGAAACACGGTTTCTTGAGTAACCATGGGATCATTTTGTTAACAATGTATTCGTCGTATTCCCTTTTTGAAGAAGATATAATAAAGTGCTATAAAAATATGCTTCTATTTCTATTACGCTTAGATTAAATATCTCTAAACTTTTTTTTATCAATACACGCTATTTTAAGTGAATTCCATATAGATTATTAATTGAATAAAGATGTTCTATTTTAATGGCTAAAAATATAAAAGAGTAATTAGCATTAATTTATTGTATATAAAAAGGAAAAGCACACTATTTCAAAAACAATGATGCTTAGCTACGAAGCGGTAACGCAGGTTTTTTTTTCAGACAAAATTTAGATATCATCGAAGACGTATGACGAGTACGAGGATCATCAGGAAAATAATAATCATACAAAGTATTGCTCTTATTCTTCTTTTGAGTTTTTTTGAACTGAAAGATTTTTTTGTCTCTTTTTATTTTTGTTTTAAATCCCTCAATTGTCTAATAAATAAATGTGGTGATAACGAACAGTGTCCAATTTCAAAAGTCCAAAGGGAATTACAAAACAGGAACAGAGCAAACACGGACCTCTTAAAAAATGAGGTGGGTCAGGTCCCATTGATGAGTAAGCATCCTCTGAGGACCGGTCACATCCGCCGTGCGCCAAAAAGAAATATAAATAAATGCATCTTTTTTTAAATACATTAAAGACTATATGCGGTATTAAGCTGTTTTGCCCCTAAAATCAATGTTTTATGAAGAGCTTTAAAACTAAGGTGAAAGATAGTTTATATAAGATTGAAATTAAGGATGTAAAGGGTTATCACCACAGTGACGTCATTATGTAGAAATGGCGACATGAAGATTGCCTTATTTTGATAAATTGATGATAGGTAGTAAAATACTGGTGATTTCCGATGGTTTTACGACTGGGAAACATCGAGTGCAGGCTTGCTCAAGTACCATTTTTAGTATAATGATTGTGTATTTCTATCTGAAGAAAAACATATTTTAAAATCGTACCTTGAGCAGACCTGTGCTCTATATTCCGAATGCAAAATATAAAACCAAAATGTTAATATGTTCATGTGTTTGCAAATTAGCAGTGATAAGAGTATTAAGTGACGTCATAGATAATCAGCAAATGAGTGATAATGACTTAAAATCAAGATTAAAGTGATAGGCATCCTCTGTACAATGATTTATGAAGAATTCATTTTTATACGGTACTATTTAAAAATTGGTTGAAATCGGGACAGATATTTGACCATACCTCACATTGCCCTTTTCTTACCCATTTTACTTTACCAAATCCATCAACCACCTCAGTTGTAGAAATGTTATGTAATACATGTACAAAAAAACATATTCTTAGAACGTGGGAAAGTTCATTTCAGGTTAATACATATACATTGCAGTTCGAAGTTTACTAAGATGACGACTAAAATATTCATAAGAAATAACGCAAACGCGTTGTTTGTTAGCCTTGTAATCTGTATCAACATAAAACCATTGCAAGGTAGATATATAATCATTCAATACGATACATATTGGCTTAAATGTTTTGGATGGTTTCATACTTCTAGTCTGCAATAGACAATAGTAAATGCATATCTTACCTCGCTTTTGCCTGCCTTCCTAACTTTTCAATCCGTGACAGAAATTTAAAGTCTTTGAGAATGAGACGAACCAAGGGACGGTTAAGTTAAATATGAAAAAAAAAAATTATGACGTATCTTGTGATAACAAAATTTATTGACAACGAAGGATTTATTTATAATGCCTCTATAAATCTTACAACCTACATGACGCTCTTAAGTCTTATATGCATTTGTTGACACTGTTAGGCTCGACAACTATAAAATGTTTTAATCGAAAGAAAACGCCTAGGAATTCTTTGAACGTGTAAGAGAAAACAACCGAAGAACACATTACATAATTTTATAAGAATTCTGTGTGTAGCTTTCTAGACAAGAGCTTTGATCATCAGATATATGATGTTTGTCCCATAGGCCAGATTAACCGTGGTTACATGCATAAGCCACATAGTAAGATTTAAGTGCATATACCAATGTCATAAGGAAATGTTTAAGTACAATACTAAATTTAAATGGGTTGCTTGAATGTGTGTCATGTCTACTTTTACTTTCAATTTTATACTACATATATCTTATATTTGGACAAAACGAAAGGGATATTATTAATTATCCATGTTCAATCAAGGGTGAACAAGGATTTACCCCGGGTACTATTCCATACACCCAGAGGCCGCAGGCCAAAGGGTGTATAAAATACAACCAATGGTATAAAAAAAATACCACACCCTTGATTGAACCCGGATAACGAATTTATTTCCTATGTTATACAAATTTTGAAATTACTTTTTTACTACTGTATACCACCTGAATACCTGGTATAAGATCACCAAGAATAAAGATGAATAAATCATATAGTTTATTGTATTAATTAACAAATTTGTTTAATGTTTGAATGTAGTTTGTCTGGGTGGATGCCTCTACAGTATGTGTTTGTCATTGGTAATTTTTTAAATTCCAGATAATACCGTACTATAGACGTTTGATGAACCAGATCACTTATCAGTGAATTTGAAATCAAATTGAAAACATTCAAAAAGTATATTCTTTGTTTTTCACACGATTAAATCTAAAACGAATTTGTCGGCGCGCGTTATCACCCTGAAACGGGGTTTCTTGGGCAATTCTGGGATCATTTTGATTATAAATTTTTCGCCATCTTGGTCGTACAAAAAATATATTACATTGTTCCGTGATATGCTTTAATTTTGTATACGCTTATTGATAAAAGTTTTCTCAACCTTACTTTTTTTTGACAATATAAGTAATGTTGAGAGAATTTTAAATAAATGTATCATTTTAAGAAAGATGTTTTACTTTGATGACAATCATTTCAAAGGGTAATTAGCGTTAGCATTATTTTGGTTTTAAAACGAAAAAGAACACTTGTTAAAAGATAAAATACTTATCTTCGAAACAGTAACGCAGCTGGTGATTTACAGAAAAAAATTAAATATCATCAAAAACGCACAAAAAAACGTACGAAGAGTACGAGAATAATATATTGTTCTCTCTTTCTCTCTCTGTCTGTCTCTGTCTCTCATTTCTCTCTCTTTGTCTCTCTCTCTCTCTCTCTCTCTCTCTCTCGTAGAACGTGGGGAAGGTCTATATTTAGATTTATATCTAAATCTAAATATAGACCTTCCCCACGTCTATATAAATAGAAACATGTGAATATGTGGTTCGAAATCTAAGATGACAACCAAAATATTCAATAGAAGTAACTTTCAATGAGATACGAAATAAGGGACAGTTTGACAGATATGAAAGTAAATAAATTATGTAGAATTTAAAACGTATATCTTGATAATAAAATTTCTTGACGACGAAGGATTTATTTATAATGCTTCTGTAAATCTGACAACTTACACGACACGAGATATATGATGTTTGTCCCATAGGACAGTTTAACTGTGGTGACATGCATAAGCCACATAGTAAGATTTTAGTGCATATAACAATGTCATAAGGAAATGTTTAAGTTCAATAATAAATCTAAATTTGTTGCTTAAATGAGTGTCATGTCTACTTTTACTTTCAATTTTATACTACATATATCTTAACTTTTCACTAAACGAAAGGGATATTTTTAGTTATCCAGGTTCAATCAAGGGTGTTTAAGGATTTACCACGGTTTGTAATTCATACATGTACACCCAGAGACCGCAGGCCAAAGGGTGTATAAAATACAACTCAGGGCATAAAAAAAATACTACACCCTTCATTGAACCGGCCAAACAAACCCGAATTTATTTCCTATGTTATACACATTTTAAAATTACTGTTTTAATAGTGCTTTGTAACTTGAATACCTGGTATAAGATCATCAAGTATAAAGATAAATAAATCATATAACATTTTGTATTAAGAGGCAGTTTACGATAAAACCATGCAAAACCGAAATTTTATAATGAAGGGTTTAGATTGATTTTCATAGTTCATCTGGATATATCTTAAGTATATTGTCTATTTTTTCAAATTTTAATGGTTAAATTTATCTGCACCACTGAAATCCCCCCGATATGACCATTTCTATTTTCAGCTCATTTTTCATGATAAATTTCATGCATGAAGAAGGCTAATTTCAGATAGTCATTTAAGTATTAAATAGAGTTTAATCATACCTAGAGTCAGATTCACATAACATCTGATACAAATACCTTTGATTTGGTGCACAAATATTTTTTAATTCATTCTTTGATTTTAAGCTAGATGATCAAATATTAAAATAAGATATGTAATGTCCAAAACACACAACTTCTCATAGCAGAATATAAAACCCAAAGAAACGTTTTAAATTTAAAACTGCTTGGTTAAAAAAATAGAATTATCCATAAAAAATATACCTGAATGGGAATTTGGTTGCAAATAAATATTAAGCTTATTTTCCGGTGTTTAAATTCCGAATTTTTAGAGATTAAATTATCTCCCTTTGTGGAACTCTCGTGTAAAGAGGATAAAGAAGAATGATTGGAGAAATCAATGTTTGATGAAGAGCTTTAAAAATAAGGTGAAAGATAGTTTATATCATATTGAAATTAAGGATGTAAAAGGTAATCACCACAGTGACGTCATAATGTAGAAATGGCGCAATGAAGATTGCCTTATTTTGATAATTTGATGATAGGTACGCGGGTATGATAAGGCAACTCTCAGCGATCAAATTCTTCTGATCGATTTTGACACTGTTAGGCTCGACAACTATAGAATGTTTTAATCGAAAGAAAAAGAATTCTTTGATCGTGTAAGAAAAAAACACTGAAGAACAGATTACATAATTTTAAAAGAATTCAGTGTGAAGCTTTTTAGACAAGAGCTTTGGTCATCAGATATATGATGCATAAGCAACAAAGTAAGATTTAAGTGTATATAACAATGTCGTAAGGAAATGTGTAAGTGCAATACTAAATTTAAATGTGTTGCTTGAATGTGTGTCATGTCTACTTTCACTATGAATTTTTTACTACATATGTGGTCGAAGGTCCTAATATCAACAGGGTCCAAATTTCGACGGTGTTTATCTTTTGTTTTCATCTTGCTCGTTTTCGCAGGAATAAGAGAAATTTTGTATGCATATGATACTATGATAGACAAGCAATCAACTGGCCTAGTATTCATTAAAATGTACCTCAACAAGTAAGAAATTAATTTATGAATTTTTCCTCACAAAGAACAGCGAATTTTGTTAAACCACCATTACCCTGAGTTTAAATCATCATAACACAAAAATATAAACACTATGACGAAAAACATGGTGTATCGTCTGCAAGGACCGAGGATTCATTAATGAAAAACAAGTAATGTTGTGAGGATAAATTAAACTGACAAGACAATAAAGAGCAATCGTCGAATTTAGGACCCAGTAATGGCGGCCCCCGTAATTTTGTTGATGAATTTATACTTTGTATATTGAAATAACAAAATGTAAAAAGGTTAATCAAATTATGTTAACACAGCAAGCTATAATTGATATTCATGATAAATGTCTTAGCTTTCAAAATTATTGCTCATTTTATCTGAAAAGAGGACCTATAGATTAAGACTGTCAAGATATGGACACACAAGGATATATCTTATATTTTGACAAAACGAGAGGGATATTATTAATTATCCAGGTTCAATCAAGGGTGAACACGGATTTACCCCGGGTACTATTCCATACACCAAGAGGCCACGGCCCAAAGGGTGTATAAAATACAACCCAGGGTATAAAGAAATACCACACCCTTGATTGAACCCGGATAACGAACTTATTTCTTATGTTATACAAATTTTAAAATTACTGTTTTACCACTGAATACAACTTGAATACCTGGTATAAGATCACCAAGAATAAAGATAAATAAATCATATAGTATATTGTATTAATTAACAAATTTGTTTGTCTAATGTTTGAATGTAGTTTGTCTGGGTGGAAGCCTCTACAGTCTGTGTTTGTCATTGGTAATTGTTAAATTTCAGATAATACCGTACTATAGACGTTTGATGAACCAGATCACTTATCAGTGAATTTGAAATCAAATTGAAAACTGTCAAAAAGTATATCCTTTGTTTTTCACACGATTCAATCTAAATCAAATTTGTCGGCGCACGTTATCACTCTGAAACGGGGTTTCTTGAGCAGTTCTGGGATCATTTTGATTATAAATTATTCGTCATCTTGGTCATACAAAAAATATATAACATTGTTCCGTGATATGCTTTAATTTCGTATACGCTTATTGATAAGTTTTCTCAACCATACTTTTTTTTGACAATATACGTTATGTTGAGAGAATTTTGAATAAATGTATCATCATAAGAAAAATGTTTTACCTTAATGACAAGCATTTCAGAAGGGTAATTAGCATTAGCATTTTTTTGGATTTAAAGCGAAAAAAAAAAACACTTTTAAAAAGATATAATACTTATCTTCGAAACAGTAACGCAGCTGGGGTTTTTTTACAGACAAAAATTAAATATCAACAAAAACGCACAAAAAACGTACGAAGAGTAAGAGAATCATCTGTTGTTCTCTCTCTCTCTCTCTCTCTCTCTCTCTCTCGTAGAACGTGGGGAAGGTCTATATTTAGATTTATATCTAAATCTAAATATAGACCTTCCCCACGTCTATATAAATAGAAACATGTGAATATGTGGTTCGAAATCTAAGATGACAACCAAAATATTCAATAGAAGTAACTTTCAATGAGATACGAAATAAGGGACGGTTTGACAGATATGAAAGTAAATAAATTATGTAGAATTTAAAACGTATATCTTGATAACAAAATTTCTTGACGACGAAGGATTTATTTATAATGCTTCTGTAAATCTGACAACTTACACGACACGAGATATATGATGTTTGTCCCATAGGACAGTTTAACTGTGGTGACATGCATAAGCCACATAGTAAGATTTTAGTGCATATAACAATGTCATAAGGAAATGTTTAAGTTCAATAATAAATCTAAATTTGTTGCTTAAATGAGTGTCATGTCTACTTTTACTTTCAATTTTATACTACATATATCTTAACTTTTCACTAAACGAAAGGGATATTTTTAGTTATCCAGGTTCAATCAAGGGTGTTTAAGGATTTACCACGGTTTGTAATTCATACATGTACACCCAGAGACCGCAGGCCAAAGGGTGTATAAAATACAACTCAGGGTATAAAAAAAATACTACACCCTTGATTGAACCGGCCAAACAAACCCGAATTTATTTCCTATGTTATACACATTTTAAAATTACTGTTTTAATAGCGCTTTGTAACTTGAATACCTGGTATAAGATCATCAAGTATAAAGATAAATAAATCATATAACATTTTGTATTAAGAGGCAGTTTACGATAAAACCATGCAAAACCGAAATTTTATAATGAAGGGTTTAGATTGATTTTCATAGTTCATCTGGATATATCTTAAGTATATTGTCTATTTTTTCAAATTTTAATGGTTAAATTTATCTGCACCACTGAAATCCCCCCGATATGACCATTTCTATTTTCAGCTCATTATTCATGAAAAATTTCATGCATGAAGAAGGCTAATTTCAGATAGTCATTTAAGTATTAAATAGAGTTTAATCATACCTAGAGTCAGATTCACATAACATCTGATACAAATACCTTTGATTTGGTGCACAAATATTTTTTAATTCATTCTTTGATTTTAAGCTAGATGATCAAATATTATAATAAGATATGTAATGTCCAAAACACACAACTTCTCATAGCAGAATATAAAACCCAAAGAAACGTTTTAAATTTAAAACTGCTTGGTTAAAAAAATAGAATTATCCATGAAAAATATACCTGAATGGGAATTTGGTTGCAAATAAATATTAAGCTTATTTTCCGGTGTTTAAATTCCGAATTTTTAGAGATTAAATTATCTCCGTTTGTGGAACTCTCGTGTAAAGAGGATAAAGAAGAATGATTGGAGAAATCAATGTTTGATGAAGAGCTTTAAAACTAAGGTGAAAGATAGTTTATATCATATTGAAATTAAGGATGTAAAAGGTAATCACCACAGTGACGTCATAATGTAGAAATGGCGCAATGAAGATTGCCTTATTTTGATAAATTGATGATAGGTACGCGGGTATGATAAGGCAACTCTCAGCGATCAAATTCTTCTGATCGATTTTGACACTGTTAGGCTCGACAACTATAGAATGTTTTAATCGAAAGAAAAAGAATTCTTTGATCGTGTAAGAAAAAAACACTGAAGAACAGATTACATAATTTTAAAAGAATTCAGTGTGAAGCTTTTTAGACAAGAGCTTTGGTCATCAGATATATGATGCATAAGCAACAAAGTAAGATTTAAGTGTATATAACAATGTCGTAAGGAAATGTGTAAGTGCAATACTAAATTTAAATGTGTTGCTTGAATGTGTGTCATGTCTACTTTCACTATGAATTTTTTACTACATATGTGGTCGAAGGTCCTAATATCAACAGGGTCCAAATTTCGACGGTGTTTATCTTTTGTTTTCATCTTGCTCGTTTTCGCAGGAATAAGAGAAATTTTGTATGCATATGATACTATGATAGACAAGCAATCAACTGGCCTAGTATTCATTAAAATGTACTTCAACAAGTAAGAAATTAATTTATGAATTTTTCCTCACAAAGAACAGCATATTTTGTTAAACCACCATTACCCTGAGTTTAAATCATCATAACACAAAAATATAAACACTATGACGAAAAACATGGTGTATCGTCTGCAAGGACCGAGGATTCATTAATGAAAAACAAGTAATGTTGTGAGGATAAATTAAACTGACAAGACAATGAAGAGCAATCGTCGAATTTAGGACCCAGTAATGGCGGCCCCCGTAATTTTGTTGATGAATTTATACTTTGTATATTGAAATAACAAAATGTAAAAAGGTTAATCAAATTATGTTAACACAGCAAGCTATGCTTGATATTCATGATAAATGTCTTAGCTTTCAAAATTATTGCTCATTTTATCTGAAAATAGGACTTATAGATTAAGACTGTCAAGATATGGACACACAAGGATATATCTTATATTTTGACAAAACGAAAGGGATATTATTAATTATCCAGGTTCAATCAAGGGTGAACACGGATTTACCCCGGGTACTATTCCATACACCAAGAGGCCGCGGCCCAAAGGGTGTATAAAATACAACCCAGGGTATAAAGAAATACCACACCCTTGATTGAACCCGGATAACGAACTTATTTCTTATGTTATACAAATTTTAAAATTACTGTTTTACCACTGAATACAACTTGAATACCTGGTATAAGATCACCAAGAATAAAGATAAATAAATCATATAGTATATTGTATTAATTAACAAATTTGTTTGTCTAATGTTTGAATGTAGTTTGTCTGGGTGGAAGCCTCTACAGTCTGTGTTTGTCATTGGTAATTGTTAAAATTTCAGATAATACCGTACTATAGACGTTTGATGAACCAGATCACTTATCAGTGAATTTGAAATCAAATTGAAAACTGTCAAAAAGTATATCCTTTGTTTTTCACACGATTCAATCTAAATCAAATTTGTCGGCGCACGTTATCACTCTGAAACGGGGTTTCTTGAGCAGTTCTGGGATCATTTTGATTATAAATTATTCGTCATCTTGGTCATACAAAAAATATATAACATTGTTCCGTGATATGCTTTAATTTCGTATACGCTTATTGATAAGTTTTCTCAACCATACTTTTTTTTGACAATATACGTTATGTTGAGAGAATTTTGAATAAATGTATCATCATAAGAAAAATGTTTTACCTTAATGACAAGCATTTCAGAAGGGTAATTAGCATTAGCATTTTTTTGGATTTAAAGCGAAAAAAAAAAACACTTTTAAAAAGATATAATACTTATCTTCGAAACAGTAACGCAGCTGGGGTTTTTTTACAGACAAAAATTAAATATCAACAAAAACGCACAAAAAACGTACGAAGAGTAAGAGAATCATCTGTTGTTCTCTCTCTCTCTCTCTCTCTCTCTCTCTCTCGTAGAACGTGGGGAAGGTCTATATTTAGATTTATATCTAAATCTAAATATAGACCTTCCCCACGTCTATATAAATAGAAACATGTGAATATGTGGTTCGAAATCTAAGATGACAACCAAAATATTCAATAGAAGTAACTTTCAATGAGATACGAAATAAGGGACGGTTTGACAGATATGAAAGTAAATAAATTATGTAGAATTTAAAACGTATATCTTGATAACAAAATTTCTTGACGACGAAGGATTTATTTATAATGCTTCTGTAAATCTGACAACTTACACGACACGAGATATATGATGTTTGTCCCATAGGACAGTTTAACTGTGGTGACATGCATAAGCCACATAGTAAGATTTTAGTGCATATAACAATGTCATAAGGAAATGTTTAAGTTCAATAATAAATCTAAATTTGTTGCTTAAATGAGTGTCATGTCTACTTTTACTTTCAATTTTATACTACATATATCTTAACTTTTCACTAAACGAAAGGGATATTTTTAGTTATCCAGGTTCAATCAAGGGTGTTTAAGGATTTACCACGGTTTGTAATTCATACATGTACACCCAGAGACCGCAGGCCAAAGGGTGTATAAAATACAACTCAGGGTATAAAAAAAATACTACACCCTTGATTGAACCGGCCAAACAAACCCGAATTTATTTCCTATGTTATACACATTTTAAAATTACTGTTTTAATAGCGCTTTGTAACTTGAATACCTGGTATAAGATCATCAAGTATAAAGATAAATAAATCATATAACATTTTGTATTAAGAGGCAGTTTACGATAAAACCATGCAAAACCGAAATTTTATAATGAAGGGTTTAGATTGATTTTCATAGTTCATCTGGATATATCTTAAGTATATTGTCTATTTTTTCAAATTTTAATGGTTAAATTTATCTGCACCACTGAAATCCCCCCGATATGACCATTTCTATTTTCAGCTCATTATTCATGAAAAATTTCATGCATGAAGAAGGCTAATTTCAGATAGTCATTTAAGTATTAAATAGAGTTTAATCATACCTAGAGTCAGATTCACATAACATCTGATACAAATACCTTTGATTTGGTGCACAAATATTTTTTAATTCATTCTTTGATTTTAAGCTAGATGATCAAATATTATAATAAGATATGTAATGTCCAAAACACACAACTTCTCATAGCAGAATATAAAACCCAAAGAAACGTTTTAAATTTAAAACTGCTTGGTTAAAAAAATAGAATTATCCATAAAAAATATACCTGAATGGGAATTTGGTTGCAAATAAATATTAAGCTTATTTTCCGGTGTTTAAATTCCGAATTTTTAGAGATTAAATTATCTCCCTTTGTGGAACTCTCGTGTAAAGAGGATAAAGAAGAATGATTGGAGAAATCAATGTTTGATGAAGAGCTTTAAAACTAAGGTGAAAGATAGTTTATATCATATTGAAATTAAGGATGTAAAAGGTAATCACCACAGTGACGTCATAATGTAGAAATGGCGCAATGAAGATTGCCTTATTTTGATAAATTGATGATAGGTACGCGGGTATGATAAGGCAACTCTCAGCGATCAAATTCTTCTGATCGATTTTGACACTGTTAGGCTCGACAACTATAGAATGTTTTAATCGAAAGAAAAAGAATTCTTTGATCGTGTAAGAAAAAAACACTGAAGAACAGATTACATAATTTTAAAAGAATTCAGTGTGAAGCTTTTTAGACAAGAGCTTTGGTCATCAGATATATGATGCATAAGCAACAAAGTAAGATTTAAGTGTATATAACAATGTCGTAAGGAAATGTGTAAGTGCAATACTAAATTTAAATGTGTTGCTTGAATGTGTGTCATGTCTACTTTCACTATGAATTTTTTACTACATATGTGGTCGAAGGTCCTAATATCAACAGGGTCCAAATTTCGACGGTGTTTATCTTTTGTTTTCATCTTGCTCGTTTTCGCAGGAATAAGAGAAATTTTGTATGCATATGATACTATGATAGACAAGCAATCAACTGGCCTAGTATTCATTAAAATGTACTTCAACAAGTAAGAAATTAATTTATGAATTTTTCCTCACAAAGAACAGCATATTTTGTTAAACCACCATTACCCTGAGTTTAAATCATCATAACACAAAAATATAAACACTATGACGAAAAACATGGTGTATCGTCTGCAAGGACCGAGGATTCATTAATGAAAAACAAGTAATGTTGTGAGGATAAATTAAACTGACAAGACAATGAAGAGCAATCGTCGAATTTAGGACCCAGTAATGGCGGCCCCCGTAATTTTGTTGATGAATTTATACTTTGTATATTGAAATAACAAAATGTAAAAAGGTTAATCAAATTATGTTAACACAGCAAGCTATGCTTGATATTCATGATAAATGTCTTAGCTTTCAAAATTATTGCTCATTTTATCTGAAAAGAGGACCTATAGATTAAGACTGTCAAAATATGGACACACAAGGATATATCTTATATTTTGACAAAACGAAAGGGATATTATTAATTATCCAGGTTCAATCAAGGGTGAACACGGATTTACCCCGGGTACTATTCCATACACCAAGAGGCCGCGGCCCAAAGGGTGTATAAAATACAACCCAGGGTATAAAGAAATACCACACCCTTGATTGAACCCGGATAACGAACTTATTTCTTATGTTATACAAATTTTAAAATTACTGTTTTACCACTGAATACAACTTGAATACCTGGTATAAGATCACCAAGAATAAAGATAAATAAATCATATAGTATATTGTATTAATTAACAAATTTGTTTGTCTAATGTTTGAATGTAGTTTGTCTGGGTGGAAGCCTCTACAGTCTGTGTTTGTCATTGGTAATTGTTAAAATTTCAGATAATACCGTACTATAGACGTTTGATGAACCAGATCACTTATCAGTGAATTTGAAATCAAATTGAAAACTGTCAAAAAGTATATCCTTTGTTTTTCACACGATTCAATCTAAAACAAATTTGTCGGCGCACGTTATCACTCTGAAACGGGGTTTCTTGAGCAGTTCTGGGATCATTTTGATTATAAATTATTCGTCATCTTGGTCATACAAAAAATATATAACATTGTTCCGTGATATGCTTTAATTTCGTATACGCTTATTGATAAGTTTTCTCAACCATACTTTTTTTTGACAATATACGTTATGTTGAGAGAATTTTGAATAAATGTATCATCATAAGAAAAATGTTTTACCTTAATGACAAGCATTTCAGAAGGGTAATTAGCATTAGCATTTTTTTGGATTTAAAGCGAAAAAAAAAAACACTTTTAAAAAGATATAATACTTATCTTCGAAACAGTAACGCAGCTGGGGTTTTTTTACAGACAAAAATTAAATATCAACAAAAACGCACAAAAAACGTACGAAGAGTAAGAGAATCATCTGTTGTTCTCTCTCTCTCTCTCTCTCTCTCTCTCTCTCTCTCTCTCGCAGAACGTGGGGAAGGTCTATATTTAGATTTATATCTAAATCTAAATATAGACCTTCCCCACGTCTATATAAATAGAAACATGTGAATATGTGGTTCGAAATCTAAGATTACAACCAAAATATTCAATAGAAGTAACTTTCAATGAGACACGAAATAAGGGACGGTTTGACAGATATGAAAGTAAATAAATTATGTAGAATTTAAAACGTATATCTTGATAACAAATTTTCTTGACGACGAAGGATTTATTTATAATGCTTCTGTAAATCTGACAACTTACACGACACGAGATATATGATGTTTGTCCCATAGGACAGTTTAACTGTGGTGACATGCATAAGCCACATAGTAAGATTTTAGTGCATATAACAATGTCATAAGGAAATGTTTAAGTTCAATAATAAATCTAAATTTGTTGCTTAAATGAGTGTCATGTCTACTTTTACTTTCAATTTTATACTACATATATCTTAACTTTTCACTAAACGAAAGGGATATTTTTAGTTATCCAGGTTCAATCAAGGGTGTTTAAGGATTTACCACGGTTTGTAATTCATACATGTACACCCAGAGACCGCAGGCCAAAGGGTGTATAAAATACAACTCAGGGTATAAAAAAAATACCACACCCTTGATTGAACCGGCCAAACAAACCCGAATTTATTTCCTATGTTATACACATTTTAAAATTACTGTTTTAATAGTGCTTTGTAACTTGAATACCTGGTATAAGATCATCAAGTATAAAGATAAATAAATCATATAACATTTTGTATTAAGAGGCAGTTTACGATAAAACCATGCAAAACCGAAATTTTATAATGAAGGGTTTAGATTGATTTTCATAGTTCATCTGGATATATCTTAAGTATATTGTCTATTTTTTCAAATTTTAATGGTTAAATTTATCTGCACCACTGAAATCCCCCCGATATGACCATTTCTATTTTAAGCTCATTATTCATGATAAATTTCATGCATGAAGAAGGCTAATTTCAGATAGTCATTTAAGTATTAAATAGAGTTTAATCATACCTAGAGTCAGATTCACATAACATCTGATACAAATACCTTTGATTTGGTGCACAAATATTTTTTAATTCATTCTTTGATTTTAAGCTAGATGATCAAATATTATAATAAGATATGTAATGTCCAAAACACACAACTTCTCATAGCAGAATATAAAACCCAAAGAAACGTTTTAAATTTAAAACTGCTTGGTTAAAAAAATAGAATTATCCATAAAAAATATACCTGAATGGGAATTTGGTTGCAAATAAATATTAAGCTTATTTTCCGGTGTTTAAATTCCGAATTTTTAGAGATTAAATTATCTCCCTTTGTGGAACTCTCGTGTAAAGAGGATAAAGAAGATTGATTGGAGAAATCAATGTTTTATGAAGAGCTTTAAAACTAAGGTGAAAGATAGTTTATATCATATTGAAATTAAGGATGTAAAAGGTAATCACCACAGTGACGTCATAATGTAGAAATGGCGCAATGAAGATTGCCTTATTTTGATAAATTGATGATAGGTACGCGGGTATGATAAGGCAAATCTCAGCGATCAAATTCTTCTGATCGATATGACGTCACAATAAACACCATGATGTCATATTTTACTCTGAAACTTGTCGATTTTAACTTTATCTCTGGTTTATATTTTAATTTTTATTATAAAAACTACAGGCATAAAATATCACAAGAATCTCTTCTAACTGAATTTATCTCCGATTTCTCTCTATTACGTATAATTATCATTGATGACGTCACAAGCATGTTTAATAGAGAAGATCATGTCTGGAGACAAATCATCGGAATGCAGTGTGAACAATGCCGAAATAAGACTTATTTAATACAGATACCTAAGATTTAGATGAATGTCAGTTAGGATATAATCAGGATAATACAGGCATGGATATTTTGTTTTATCAGCGAGCTTTATAAGGTAAGCAAATCGACATTTATATGGCTTGACCAGCCTTTCCTCTGTCAGTGTGTACAAAAAAAGGCAAAAGTGTAACACTACCCCGGATATTATGAAAGATGACTTTGGTAAATATCAACGGTATATGACCTAAACTACTTGAAAAGTGCTGCTAGAATCCTGTGCTTCGTTGTTTTAAATGAAAAATACGTAGTATTTTCAATGAAATTATAGAAGTTGAGAGGGTTTCCGATTAATATTTACAATATTTCTTTTATGCGATTAACAATAGGATTCTAGCAGTAATACTAATAAACATGAACTAATTGCCGATCGAATTATTGTAGCAAGCATACAAATGAACTTCGGGGTAGTGTTACACTTTTTGATTTTTTGTTAAGGTAAAACAGTGATCTATTTTTAACTGTCACGTGATACCATGGTACGGCAGCTTCAAAAATCAAGTCGATTCCGAAGTAGAAAAATATTATCTTGGTGAACACATTCACTTGGCATTATTATTCCGTACTGTTTTCATAAAAATAAACAGTTCTTAAATTGATCATAATTTTGACGGTCATTAAACTCGGAGTTGCCTTAACCTACCCGCGTAGCAACATATGGGTGTTTTCCGATGGTTTTACGACTGGGAAACATCGAGTGCATGCTTGCTCAAGTACCATTTTTAGTATAATGATTGTGTATTTCTATCTGAAGAAAAACATATTTTAAAATCGTACCTTGAGCAGACCTGCGCTCTATATTCCGAATACAAAATATAAAACCAAAATGTTAATATGTTTATGTGTTTGCAAATTAGCAGGGATAAGGTCATTAAAGTGACGTCATACATAATCAGCAAATGAGTGATAATGACTTAAAATCAAGATTAAAGTGATAGGCATCCTCTGTACAATGATTTATGAAGAATTCATTTTTATACGGTACTTTCTAAAAATTGGTTGAAATCGGGACAGGCCAAAGGGTGTATAAAATTTAACCAATGGTATAAAAAAAATACCACACCCTTGATGGAACCCGGATAACGAATTTATTTCCTATGTTATACAAATTTTAAAATTACTGTTTTACTACTGTATACCACCTGAATACCTGGTATAAGATCACCAAGAATAAAGATAAATAAATCATATAGTTTATTGTATTAATTAACAAATTTGTTTAATGTTTGAATGTACTTTGTCTGGGTGGATGCCTCTACAGTCTGTGTTTGTCATTGGTAATTTTTTTTAAATTTCAGATAATACCGTACTATAGACGTTTGATGAACCAGATCACTTATCAGTGAATTTGAAATCAAATTGAAAACACTCAAAAAGTATATTCTTTGTTTTTAACACGATTAAATCTAAAACGAATTTGTCGGCGCGCGTTATCAGCCTGAAACGGGGTTTCTTTGGCAGTTCTGGGATCATTTTGATTATAAATTATTCGCCATCTTGGTCGTACAATAAATATATTACATTGTTCCGTGATATGCTTTAATTTCGTATACGCTTATTGATAAAAGTTTTCTCAACCTTACTTTTTTTGACAATATACGTAATGTTGAGAGAATTTTAAATAAATGTATCATTTTAAGAAAGATGTTTTACTTTGATGACAATCATTTCAAAGGGTAATTAGCATTAGCATTATTTTGGTTTTAAAACGAAAAAGAACACTTGTTAAAAGATAAAATACTTATCTTCGAAACAGTAACGCAGCTGGTGATTTACAGAAAAAAATTAAATATCATCAAAAACGCACAACAAACGTACGAAGAGTACGAGAATAATCTGTTCTTCTCTCTTTCTCTCTCTGTCTGTCTCTGTCTCTCATTTCTCTCTCTCTTTGTCTCTCTCTCTCTCTCTTTGTCTCTCTCTCTCTCTCTCTCTCTCTCTCTCTCTCTCTCTTCTTCTCTCGTAGACCGTGGGGAAGGTCTATATTTAGATTTATATCTAAATCTAAATATAGACCTTCCCCACGTCTATATAAATAGAAACATGTGAATATGTGGTTCGAAATCTAAGATGACAACCAAAATATTCAATAGAAGTAACTTTCAATGAGATACGAAATAAGGGACGGTTTGACAGATATGAAAGTAAATAAATTATGTAGAATTTAAAACGTATATCTTGATAACAAAATTTCTTGACGATGAAGGATTTATTTATAATGCTTCTGTAAATCTGACAACTTACACGACACGAGATATATGATGTTTGTCCCATAGGACAGTTTAACTGTGGTGACATGCATAAGCCACATAGTAAGATTTTAGTGCATATAACAATGTCATAAGGAAATGTTTAAGTTCAATAATAAATCTAAATTTGTTGCTTAAATGAGTGTCATGTCTACTTTTACTTTCAATTTTATACTACATATATCTTAACTTTTCACTAAACGAAAGGGATATTTTTAGTTATCCAGGTTCAATCAAGGGTGTTTAAGGATTTACCACGGTTTGTAATTCATACATGTACACCCAGAGACCGCAGGCCAAAGGGTGTATAAAATACAACTCAGGGTATAAAAAAAATACTACACCCTTGATTGAAGCGGCCAAACCAGGGACGTATATACTAACGGGATTAGCAACCACCGCAAGTCTCGCGATTTCTCGCACCAACCTATTCATACGAAATTTAAATCTCGCGAGATGTAAAATGGCCGATTCAACGATGTAAACAAAAGATGTCAAAACTTTGACACGCCAGTTTCTGCAAGTAAGTTGAATATTTTTATATTTTTGAAAGTCGGTTAAATACTTAAACAGATTAAATATCAATTTTTGATGCATATATGTCTTACGAACGATTAAAATGATAATTATTTTACTGACCAAATCATTCATTGTAGGATACTTTTAAGTTTTATTAAATTATGTTTTTAAAAGGACATAGATAATAAACATTATCTCGATTTTATAAACTACTGGTGTTTGTTGTTACAGTGTAGGTAGGCACCTGTACTGTACGTCGTTTTCACACCTTTCTATTGTTTTGATAACACTTAATGATGAGCACATGAAGATGTGAGGGTACTGGGGTATACAATGATGGTGTACTGGGGTATAATAGGACGTCCCTAATTAAAAAATGGGGGGGGGGGGGTAATTGAAAGTAATGGGACATCCCATTAAAAATACAGTATTATACACCATTTTACACTTACCATTCCACCTGCCAACCTGTGTTAAATATTGATAAGTGCAATGTCTAAGGAAGATTTCTTGTGTTGGGACAATGACATTGATTTGGATGAACTTTTAGGGGAGTATACAGACCATGAAGAGAAGTCTGGTGACCAGCCACCAAAAGAAGAACAAAGTTACCAGTGCCCTGACTGTAAGAAGATCTTGAAATCCATATCTGGTTTTCGGGGACACATGACCAAGCAGCACAAGAAAAGCAAAACAAAAGGTATTTATCACCAAAAATTTGAAAATTTTATTAAAAGATTTTTATAAAGCCTTGTGATTTGATTCATTTTTTTCTAGTTTTTGTTTAATTTTTTAGCATTATATGATTATTCATTAATAATAATGAATTAATATTTTGTAGCATTATATGATTTTTTATTAATAATTCTTTCTTTTTTTCTAGCTAGTGACCACAGAGTTACAGCAACTTCTTGTGCCACTGCAGGAAACAGCAAATCTCCTTCCCCCTCCTGCTCCGTGGACATTGAGAGCATTCTTCATGAGGCAAGTCTTCGAACTCTGACAAGATTAGAAGAATGTCCAATGCACAACTTGTTCGGGGAAAGTGTAATCGTGAGGTTGGCCAGATTTTGCAGCAAGGCCCAGTTCTTGGAGCAACCTTTAGTGGGACACATGAAAGACATATTCAGCTCCAATTTGTGTGATCCTCATTCAAGGGAACTGTTCTTTACAAAGTTTCATTCACTGAGGCTATCGGAATGTGTTCAGACAGAGTGTGTTTCATTGTTTATTCTGAATGGATGTGAGGAGAAGAGAGAAGACATTATCCACTTCCTGCAAGAGTTTCTCCTTGAGTTACCATCCGAAATTCTTGGACGTCTTCTGCAAGAAAACAGGACAACGTCCAACACACATGCTGACCAGATTTCGACCATGGACCAGCAAATCCTCTACTACATCTCAAGATTCATCGTGGCCAATCTAAAGAAAAAGTGCCGGCGAATGACTTCAGCACATCGAGAGGGGAGACATCAGCTATTGGAAAAACTGTCCTGTAAAGCAGAGAATTCGAGTTTTGTGACCAAGTTTGATGCATGGTTGAGGAAAAACAGTCGCGGGGGCCTATTGAGACCAACTGACAGTTTCTATTTGCTTGTGCGGGAGCTGGAAATCGTCATCAGGAAAATTCCGGACTATAGCCACAGCCACATCAGTTGCAAAGTTAAGGAGTCCATGATGGAGTCTTTCATGGTGAACCATTATTTGAAGCAGCTATTCGGTGAAAATTCAGAGAGAGACCTGTCACCACTTTTAGAGGACATTATATGTGTATTTCTGACTGTTCGAGGATTTGCAACTGCACGAGTTCTTCGCAACAAACTTAGTGGAAGGACCAGCAAACAGAGTGACAGTTTACGCCAGGCTAATTACTAAACACATGAAAAGCATGAACACAAAGTACACACAAAACTTTAACACTTTAAAATGTGACTAGATAGCAAATGTTACTTTAATCCATGTCATTAAATGTCAGAAAAGAATTTATTTCTTTGGTTTTCTCCTTGGAACTGGAGTGTGGTCCAGTGTTCGAGGTCGTCTGTTTTCGTCTCTCTTGCAGTTTCCACGGGCAGAGGGCAGTGCTTGTACGCCAACAGTTCTTATCTGGGTCAGAATGTTTTTCACTTCATACACTGTAGGATTATTGTTACTTCCAACTTTATGTCTGTAATGTCCAAAATGTTGTTCCAGAGGATCCTGATTAAAAAAACTGGTTAAGATGTACTGGGAACCTCTTTCCAACATAAACCTGACACAGGCAGTGATAGAGAGTGCAGACATTTTCAGGCCGGTCAGTGTTTGATGACTAAGTTGCATTGTAGCTTTCTGGGCTTCACTGAACTCTCCTCTGTCATCCACAGTTTGTTTCCATTGTGCAAAATACTCTAAGAAATCATTTACTAGCCAATGCAATCTTTCATCTTCTGGATTTGTATACGCATTCAAATCTGGATTTCGTTTGTTCCTTCCTTCATAGGGGTTTCTAACATTTAAGCAGTCAAAAAATTTGTTCATGGTTCGAACAAACTTCACCGTCTCCTCCACTGATTCGTCATATAGCATTTCAAGTGAATTTGCAATAGCACACAAGAGAAGCTAGATTTTCTTGAAGTTTGATTAGGGGGTTTTCACTTTCCTCTGCAGATACAGACAAACTTTCAGACACAAGAAAATCAGCAGTCACATTCTCAACAGGCACAGTTTCAGTTGACAAAATAATGTCAGTGGTGATCTGTCCTGTAGAACAACAGTGGTCCAGGGTCTGGGATGAATAGTCTTGGTCCGGAGGTTGGGCTGAGAGTGCACTATAATCATGGTCTGAGGGTTGGGCTGCTTGAGATAAATAGTCATGGTCCACATGAGGCTCTACTGTACTCTCAGAGAATATGGAGTCGCAATTATCGGACACGCTTTGACTTCGATGTCTCTTGGAATGGTACTTTTTCCTTTGACAAATGGAACCACTTCTACGTTTGAGACGAGGCATTTCTCTGCAATAAATAATATCCACATTAAAAATTTGAAAAACAAATTTTCATCAAACACATAAATGTGCATCTTTACTTTTTTTAAAAAATATATCTTAAATTGCATGTATTACCGGTATATTCTTCAGATAAAATAACAAACATGTCGACATAATGAGTAATATTGTCCATTATTTTTTAAAACAAACATCATTTAAGGCATAAACAGCCACCACAGATACAATTTAAAAATATATTCAAGCATTGTAAATCAAATTTATATTCAATGGTGTAAATCATTTTGCAGAAAAGTTTGATTCACATATTCGACAACATATGTGCAAGTTTTGGTTTATGAAAAAAAAATTCTACAATAATCATCCATATGATATATGAAACTTGCCCTTTTCATAACTTAGATCTATCATTTAATACAAAAAATACCGGTTTTGATTCATTAATTTACGAGAATTATGAAAAATAAATGCCATGTTTTCTTCATTAAAATAAAATATTCCTGTATTTTGAAGTACCATAAAAAAAAAATCTACAATAATCATCCATATGATTTATGAAACTTGCCCTTTTCATAACTTAGATCTATCATTTAATACAAAAAATACCGGTTTTGATTCATTAATTTAAGAGAATTTTGAAAAATAAATGCCATGTTTTCTTCATAATAATAAAATATTCCTGTATTTTGAAGTACAATAAAAAAAAATCTACAATAATCATCCATATGATTTATGAAACTTGCCCTTTTCATAACTTAGATCTATCATTTAATACAAAAAATACCGGTTTTGATTCATTAATTTAAGAGAATTTTGAAAAATAAATGCCATGTTTTCTTCATAATAATAAAATATTCCTGTATTTTGAAGTACAATAAAAAAAATTCTACAATAATCATCCATATGATTTATGAAACTTGCCCTTTTCATAACTTAGATCTATCATTTAATACAAAAAATACTGGTTTTGATTCATTAATTTAAGAGAATTTTGAAAAATAAAAATGCCATATTCTCTTTAAAAGATACGATTTTGTCTCAACAAGTAGTCGGTGGACATTGTGTGAATTAAGCTAAATAAGTTTTATAAATTGGTCAATTTATATTAATGGCTATGAAAAGGATTATATGCTTCATTAACTTGTATAAATATAACCCGTAGGACGCCCCAATCTCCAGCTGTGTTGTGTAAACATTGCCACGCGTCATTACGCTTGGGCAATCAATCGTGACTGATAACAAATTCCTATCAAAACACTAGTCTACAGGCCTCATAAAAGTTGATAGATGCAAGCGTATTATAACTTACCATGTCGCTAATAACTTCTCGGTCTTCAATACCATCAATTAACGGCTTTATTTGCTGAAAATATCAGTCAGATTCACACTCTCGATTTAAATTCAAAATGGCGCCGATTAAAATGGAAAAGTCTCGTAACATCTCGTGAGGTGCGAGACTTCGCCCAGAATCCTATAGAAAAGCATACAGTTGCCTATCCCGTTAGTATATACGTCCCTGGCCAAACAAACCCGAATTTATTTCCTATGTTATACACATTTTAAAATTACTGTTTTAATAGTGCTTTGTAACTTGAATACCTGGTATAAGATCATCAAGTATAAAGATAAATAAATCATATAACATTTTGTATTAAGAGGCAGTTTACGATAAAACCATGCAAAACCGAAATTTTATAATGAAGGGTTTAGATTGATTTTCATAGTTCATCTGGATATATCTTAAGTATATTGTCTATTTTTTCAAATTTTAATGGTTAAATTTATCTGCACCACTGAAATCCCCCCGATATGACCATTTCTATTTTCAGCTCATTATTCATGAAAAATTTCATGCATGAAGAAGGCTAATTTCAGATAGTCATTTAAGTATTAAATAGAGTTTAATCATACCTAGAGTCAGATTCACATAACATCTGATACAAATACCTTTGATTTGGTGCACAAATATTTTTTAATTCATTCTTTGATTTTAAGCTAGATGATCAAATATTATAATAAGATATGTAATGTCCAAAACACACAACTTCTCATAGCAGAATATAAAACCCAAAGAAACGTTTTAAATTTAAAACTGCTTGGTTAAAAAATAGAATTATCCATAAAAAATATACCTGAATGGGAATTTGGTTGCAAATAAATATTAAGCTTATTTTCCGGTGTTTAAATTCCGAATTTTTAGAGATTAAATTATCTCCCTTTGTGGAACTCTCGTGTAAAGAGGATAAAGAAGATTGATTGGAGAAATCCATGTTTTATGAAGAGCTTTAAAACTAAGGTGAAAGATAGTTTATATCATATTGAAATTAAGGATGTAAAAGGTAATCACCACAGTGACGTCATAATGTAGAAATGGCGCAATGAAGATTGCCTTATTTTGATAAATTGATGATAGGTACGCGGGTATGATAAGGCAAATCTCAGCGATCAAATTCTTCTGATCGATATGACGTCACAATAAACACCATGATGTCATATTTTACTCTGAAACTTGTCGATTTTAACTTTATCTCTGGTTTATATTTTAATTTTTATTATAAAAACTACAGGCATAAAATATCACAAGAATCTCTTCTAACTGAATATATCTCCGATTTCTCTCTATTACGTATAATTATCATTGATGACGTCACAAGCATGTTTAATAGAGAAGATCATGTCTGGAGACAAATCATCGGAATGCAGTGTGAACAATGCCGAAATAAGACTTATTTAATACAGATACCTAAGATTTAGATGAATGTCAGTTAGGATATAATCAGGATAATACAGGCATGGATATTTTGTTTTATCAGCGAGCTTTATAAGGTAAGCAAATCGACATTTATATGGCTTGACCAGCCTTTCCTCTGTCAGTGTGTACAAAAAAAGGCAAAAGTGTAACACTACCCCGGATATTATGAAAGATGACTTTGGTAAATATCAACGGTATATGACCTAAACTACTTGAAAAGTGCTGCTAGAATCCTGTGCTTCGTTGTTTTAAATGAAAAATACGTAGTATTTTCAATGAAATTATAGAAGTTGAGAGGGTTTCCGATTAATATTTACAATATTTCTTTTATGCGATTAACAATAGGATTCTAGCAGTAATACTAATAAACATGAACTAATTGCCGATCGAATTATTGTAGCAAGCATACAAATGAACTTCGGGGTAGTGTTACACTTTTTGATTTTTTGTTAAGGTAAAACAGTGATCTATTTTTAACTGTCACGTGATACCATGGTACGGCAGCTTCAAAAATCAAGTCGATTCCGAAGTAGAAAAATATTATCTTGGTGAACACATTCACTTGGCATTATTATTCCGTACTGTTTTCATAAAAATAAACAGTTCTTAAATTGATCATAATTTTGACGGTCATTAAACTCGGAGTTGCCTTAACCTACCCGCGTAGCAAAATATGGGTGTTTTCCGATGGTTTTACGACTGGGAAACATCGAGTGCATGCTTGCTCAAGTACCATTTTTAGTATAATGATTGTGTATTTCTATCTGAAGAAAAACATATTTTAAAATCGTACCTTGAGCAGACCTGCGCTCTATATTCCGAATGCAAAATATAAAACCAAAATGTTAATATGTTTATGTGTTTGCAAATTAGCAGGGATAAGGTCATTAAAGTGACGTCATACATAATCAGCAAATGAGTGATAATGACTTAAAATCAAGATTAAAGTGATAGGCATCCTCTGTACAATGATTTATGAAGAATTCATTTTTATACGGTACTATCTAAAAATTGGTTGAAATCGGGACAGGCCAAAGGGTGTATAAAATTTAACCAATGGTATAAAAAAAATACCACACCCTTGATGGAACCCGGATAACGAATTTATTTCCTATGTTATACAAATTTTAAAATTACTGTTTTACTACTGTATACCACCTGAATACCTGGTATAAGATCACCAAGAATAAAGATAAATAAATCATATAGTTTATTGTATTAATTAACAAATTTGTTTAATGTTTGAATGTACTTTGTCTGGGTGGATGCCTCTACAGTCTGTGTTTGTCATTGGTATTTTTTTTTAAATTTCAGATAATACCGTACTATAGACGTTTGATGAACCAGATCACTTATCAGTGAATTTGAAATCAAATTGACAACACTCAAAAAGTATATTCTTTGTTTTTAACACGATTAAATCTAAAACGAATTTGTCGGCGCGCGTTATCAGCCTGAAACGGGGTTTCTTTGGCAGTTCTGGGATCATTTTGATTATAAATTATTCGCCATCTTGGTCGTACAATAAATATATAACATTGTTCCGTGATATGCTTTAATTTCGTATACGCTTATTGATAAAAGTTTTCTCAACCTTACTTTTTTTGACAATATACGTAATGTTGAGAGAATTTTAAATAAATGTATCATTTTAAGAAAGATGTTTTACTTTGATGACAATCATTTCAAAGGGTAATTAGCATTAGCATTATTTTGGTTTTAAAACGAAAAAGAACACTTGTTAAAAGATAAAATACTTATCTTCGAAACAGTAACGCAGCTGGTGATTTACAGACAAAAATTAAATATCATCAAAAACGCACAACAAACGTACGAAGAGTACGAGAATAACCTGTTGTTCTCTCTTTCTCTCTCTGTCTGTCTCTGTCTCTCATTTCTCTCTCTCTTTGTCTCTCTCTCTCTCTTTCTCTCTCTCTCTCTCTCTCTCTCTCTCTCTCTCTCTCTCTCTCTCTCTCTCTCTCTCTCTCGTAGAACGTGGGGAAGGTCTATATTTAGATTTATATCTAAATCTAAATATAGACCTTCCCCACGTCTATATAAATAGAAACATGTGAATATGTGGTTCGAAATCTAAGATGACAACCAAAATATTCAATAGAAGTAACTTTCAATGAGATACGAAATAAGGGACGGTTTGACAGATATGAAAGTAAATAAATTATGTAGAATTTAAAACGTATATCTTGATAACAAAATTTCTTGACGATGAAGGATTTATTTATAATGCTTCTGTAAATCTGACAACTTACACGACACGAGATATATGATGTTTGTCCCATAGGACAGTTTAACTGTGGTGACATGCATAAGCCACATAGTAAGATTTTAGTGCATATAACAATGTCATAAGGAAATGTTTAAGTTCAATAATAAATCTAAATTTGTTGCTTAAATGAGTGTCATGTCTACTTTTACTTTCAATTTTATACTACATATATCTTAACTTTTCACTAAACGAAAGGGATATTTTTAGTTATCCAGGTTCAATCAAGGGTGTTTAAGGATTTACCACGGTTTGTAATTCATACATGTACACCCAGAGACCGCAGGCCAAAGGGTGTATAAAATACAACTCAGGGTATAAAAAAAATACTACACCCTTGATTGAACCGGCCAAACAAACCCGAATTTATTTCCTATGTTATACACATTTTAAAATTACTGTTTTAATAGTGCTTTGTAACTTGAATACCTGGTATAAGATCATCAAGTATAAAGATAAATAAATCATATAACATTTTGTATTAAGAGGCAGTTTACGATAAAACCATGCAAAACCGAAATTTTATAATGAAGGGTTTAGATTGATTTTCATAGTTCATCTGGATATATCTTAAGTATATTGTCTATTTTTTCAAATTTTAATGGTTAAATTTATCTGCACCACTGAAACCCCCCCCGATATGACCATTTCTATTTTCAGCTCATTATTCATGAAAAATTTCATGCATGAATAAGGCTAATTTCAGATAGTCATTTAAGTATTAAATAGAGTTTAATCATACCTAGAGTCAGATTCACATAACATCTGATACAAATACCTTTGATTTGGTGCACAAATATTTTTTAATTCATTCTTTGATTTTAAGCTAGATGATCAAATATTATAATAAGATATGTAATGTCCAAAACACACAACTTCTCATAGCAGAATATAAAACCCAAAGAAACGTTTTGAATTTAAAACTGCTTGGTTAAAAAATAGAATTATCCATAAAAAATATACCTGAATGGGAATTTGGTTGCAAATAAATATTAAGTTTATTTTCCGGTGTTTAAATTCCGAATTTTTAGAGATTAAATTATCTCCCTTTGTGGAACTCTCTTGTAAAGAGGATAAAGAAGATTGATTGGAGAAATCAATGTTTTATGAAGAGCTTTAAAACTAAGGTGAAAGATAGTTTATATCATATTGAAATTAAGGATGTAAAAGGTAATCACCACAGTGACGTCATAATGTAGAAATGGCGCAATGAAGATTGCCTTATTTTGATAAATTGATGATAGGTACGCGGGTATGATAAGGCAACTCTCAGCGATCAAATTCTTCTGATCGATTTTGACACTGTTAGGCTCGACAACTATAGAATGTTTTAATCGAAAGAAAAAGAATTCTTTGATCGTTTAAAAAAAAAATGAAGAACAGATTACATAATTTTAAAAGAATTCATTGTGAAGCTTTTTAGACAAGAGCTTTGGTCATCAGATATATGATGCATAAGCAACAAAGTAAGATTTAAGTGTATATAACAATGTCGTAAGGAAATGTGTAAGTGCAATACTAAATTTAAATGTGTTGCTTGAATGTGTGTCATGTCTACTTTCACTTTGAATTTTTTACTACATATGTGGTCGAAGGTCCTAATATCAACAGGGTCCAAATTTCGACGGTGTTTATCTTTTGTTTTCATCTTGCTCGTTTTCGCAGGAATAAGAGAAATTTTGTATGCATATGATACTATGATAGACAAGCAATCAACTGGCCTAGTATTCATTAAAATGTACTTCAAACAAGTAAGAAATTAATTTATGAATTTTTCCTCACAAAGAACAGCAAATTTTGTTAAACCACCATTACCCTGAGTTTAAATCATCATAACACAAAAATATAAACACTATGACGAAAATCATGGTGTATCCGAGGATTCATTAATGAAAAACAAGTAATGTTATGAGGATAAATTAAACTGACAAGACAATGAAGAGCAATCGTCGAATTTAGGACCCAGTAATGGCGGCCCCCGTAATTTTGTTGATGAATTTATACTTTGTATATTGAAATAACAAAATGTAAAAAGGTTAATCAAATTATGTTAACACAGCAAGCTATGCTTGATATTCATGATAAATGTCTTAGCTTTCAAAATTATTGCTCATTTTATCTGAAAAGAGGACCTATAGATTAAGACTGTCAAAATATGGACACACAAGGATATATCTTATCTTTTGACAAAACGAAAGGGATATTATTAATTATCCAGGTTCAATCAAGGGTGAACACGGATTTACCCCGGGTACTATTCCATACACCAAGAGGCCGCGGCCCAAAGGGTGTATAAAATACAACCCAGGGTATAAAGAAATACCACACCCTTGATTGAACCCGGATAACGAACTTATTTCTTATGTTATACAAATTTTAAAATTACTGTTTTACCACTGTATACAACTTGAATACCTGGTATAAGATCACCAAGAATAAAGATAAATAAATCATATAGTATATTGTATTAATTAACAAATTTGTTTGTCTAATGTTTGAATGTAGTTTGTCTGGGTGGAAGCCTCTACAGTCTGTGTTTGTCATTGGTAATTGTTAATATTTCAGATAATACCGTACTATAGACGTTTGATGAACCAAATCACGTATCAGTGAATTTGAAATCAAATTGAAAACTGTCAAAAAGTATATCCTTTGTTTTTCACACGATTCAATCTAAAACAAATTTGTCGGCGCACGTTATCACTCTGAAACGGGGTTTCTTGAGCAGTTCTGGGATCATTTTGATTATAAATTATTCGTCATCTTGGTCATACAAAAATATATAACATTGTTCCGTGATATGCTTTAATTTCGTATATGCTTATTGATAAGTTTTCTCAACCATACTTTTTTTTGACAATATACGTTATGTTGAGAGAATTTTGAATAAATGTATCATCATAAGAAAAATGTTTTACCTTAATGACAAGCATTTCAGATTGGTAATTAGCATTAGCATTTTTTTGGTTTTAAAGCGAAAAAAAACACTTTTAAAAAGATATAATACTTATCTTCGAAACAGTAACGCAGCTGGGGTTTTTTTT
Organism: Magallana hongkongensis; assembly: GCA_015776775.1. NCBI lineage: Eukaryota > Metazoa > Mollusca > Bivalvia > Ostreida > Ostreidae > Magallana > Magallana hongkongensis. Next base: position 958,294 of record VIAA01000017.1, read on the forward strand.
ACCGACAAAAATTAAATATCAACAAAAACGCACAAAAACGTACGAAGAGTAAGAGAATCATCTGTTGTTCTCTTCTGTTGAAAACCTACACGACACTCATCTTAAGTCTTATATGCATCTATTTTTTTGACACTGTTTAAAAGGCTTGAAGGCTATAAAATGTTTTAATCGAAAGCAGAATAATTCTTTGAAAGTGTAAAAGAAGAAAACAACTGAAGAACACATGACATATTTTTAAAGGAATTATGTGTGTATCTTTCTATACAAGAGGTTTGGTCATCTGATATATGATGTTTCGTTATACAGGTTCAATCAATGGTGTACAAGGGTTTACATCGAGTTGTGGAATACAACAAAGAGTGAAAAAAATCCCCGTACACCCTTGATTAAACCCGGAAGACGAATGTATTTCCTATGTTGTACAAGTTTTAAAATTACTGTTTTACCAGTGCTTTCCAACTTGAATACCTGGTATAAGATCACTTAGCATGTAGATAAATATATCATATAACATTGCATTAAATAATTATTATAAATAATTTCTTCATTAAACGTTTTATTATTTTGCACAAAAATACATAGGTGCACTTGTAAACAAGAATTGTGATGTGACGTCACAATTTACTTACAATCGGCTTCAGCAGGTGGTACGGAAATCTACACGGTTGTTGACCTTCTTTTTATGCTAGTGACCTCTGAATTTTTATTGAAAAATGTGTCAAAACTATCCAACCTTTTTAAGGTTTTCTTCTTTTTTTTAAATTATCAGAAATAATAAAACAATTTCTTGGTTGGATCATGATTAAAGACAAATACCTTTACTGCGTTCATATTTAAATGAATCGTTTTAAGTTCATATTTTGCACTTTATTGGGTTTATCCCTTCAACTATTTTTAGAATCGGTAGGACAACAAAGTAGTGCCATTAAAATGAAAAGTTCCTTTATTAGCAGACAACATAAAAAAATAATGAAGCTATGTATTGTTATGAACATCATACTTATAAGTGAGGATCATTTTTCCTGTAAGTATATTAAGCAAAATGTGATTTAACCTGAAAGTGTATGGAATTATTTTGTGTTATTTGATGCTTCACTGATAGGCAGGAGATTACTACTTTCACTTTCTTTTTCAGGGATTGACGTAAATAGACGGAATTTGCGGAAAACGAATCTGACATCAAACCACGACACTCGGACCAAAGATGGACGACTTGTGTAGCTTCAGTTTGAGGGATCACTCGTTGCTGAACGAAAATTAGGGAAAATTCTGTGTTATATTTTGTTAACATTACCGGCTATGGAAAATGTATTAGTGGACAATACCCATTTTAGTCCGAATTTACTTAATTGATTTTTTAAATTCTACTCATTTTTGATCGAGTGCTATAATCATTATTATCTAATATTGATATTAAGACGGTATATTGTTTAACCGATCGCATAATCAAAATATCACTATTGTTGAAATAAAGACAGTTTTAGTTTTATAAATTATGACATAGGCTGTTGGGACATAGGAACTGCCCCCTGCCTTTTGCAGTTTTATTTTTTATTTAAAGTGACCTTCAAATTTATGATCGAATTAATCTTGTCAAATAAAAAAAAATGATCAGCATGAGCACAGTCCCTGAGTTGAAATGATATTTTTTTTTAAATAATGATATGTTAACTTAATATTCCATTTTCAGTGATTTTTTTTTTTAATAATGGCTTTTACCCACAATAGGTTTAATAAACAAAAACTTATGAAATATTCTTTCAAAGTGATTGATTGATTTTTAACTACCAACTTAAGTTGTTTGTCAAGAGATTTCAGGTATTTCAAAATAGAAAAAAAGAAAAAAAAGAGCAATTATATATGTTATATCGTGGAGTTTTGTAGCAGTAACAGTGTTTGATTGAGATATTTCCGATTTAATTTTTTTTAAATATAATGTTAAACTATAGTCTGTCTTAAGATATCTATGCAGCACATTTGAATGATTTTTGATATAAATACACATACATGTGAAAGACGTTCAATTGAAAAAGGTGAAAGACAAGGCTTCCAAGATAACTGCATTGACATATCATCATTTTTTGCACTCTGAAAAATCCACAGGAACGAAAACAGATTTCTTACGGAGATTTATAATCAGGAGTGTTTACATTTTTCCTCTATTCGAAGTTATCATCCGGGTCTGCTGCAATACAAAATTCCTGTTGACATCACGTTTTTTGTCGTGTAATAAAATCTGGTAAGCTAAAGGGGCGTTTAAACGATGATATCTTCATTTTTCATACTTTTGAATGAACATCATTTGAACCCTAACGTATTTCTAAATTAAGCATAATGTGATATACTGGAACAGAGTATAGTATTTGTCGATAATAAAAGCTATAGAAATGTTGAGAAATATATCAAATGAGTGACCTCAACATGCACATTTATCCGAGGAAGGAGAGGGAGTGCATTCATTAAATAAAAAGTAACTTTGAGTTTTATACGACAAAGAGAACAAAAAAATTTGTTGATGGTGTTTGATACTTTCCATTGTTGAATGTTTCACTAGGGCATATCTTGAACATGACTTGTTACAGTTATACGCTATCCTAGTTCTCTTTAGTCTGGAAGGAAGTACGCTTTCCGTAAGCAAAACGGTGGCTGATATACATCCACAACACTCACCGTAGGAAGGAGATTTCAGTTGTTTATTGCGTTACATGTACATTGACTGCAAGTCGCTTAATTTTGCTCACCATCAGCATATATATTGACCGCACAGTAACGTACGTCAAATTTTCATTATGTGTACAACAATTACTTGTGCTGGGTGTGAATAGCCTTAAAAAGATATATAAAAATATAATGAACTTAAATTTAATATGGTGAAGATATTCGACAGTTTTACCATTTATCAAAATCAAATTAAAGTTAATTGTAACTGCCCTCTTAAAACAAAAACCTGCCAAACAAATACGTATTTTTGACAAAATGGTGGGAGGAAAGGTAGAAAACAAAACAAGAAGGAACTAGAATAAGACTGTACAAAAAGGGAAACTATTGCCAAATCATTTCAACTTACAAGCTTGCTAAGATAGAATTATAGACATTCTTTAAATGAGGAAAAGACAAATGATATTTACGCACAGAACGATGTTTCTTTACTAAAGGAAGTTGATGTAGGACTAAGCGCAAAAACTATTCACCCAGTATTTAATTACTATTAGACAAGTATAGTATTTTTAATTTTCTTGAGTATGATCGTTTTCATTTGTAAACAGAATGCTTTATGCATTTTGAAAATATTGATTATCATTTTTAACAACCATTCACACTTTTTAAAACTGTTTTAATGATGATGTCAAAATCAGAATATCAGGAAAGAAGTTGACTTTTTACTTTCAAATGAAAGTTTTGCCAAAGCTTTTTCAAAGATATTGTAAAGCTCAACAACAACTAGATAGCAAAACATATTACATTATATAAATATATAACATTTGCTAGGAAATTATCACTGGCATGATAATTATTTTCTGAAATTAGATTTTTGCACATACTTTCTTTTATATTTCAAAGAGAATTTCAATCTTGTATGTTATATAGTATCAGATACGAAAGATAAATTATGTTTTTAGAAAGCTTATGTAGTTTAGCAGCAAAACAGAAAAAAAGTCTTGTTCTCTCTGACATCTTTTGACTTGTCAGTATTCCCTTTTATGCGGATGAATTATTTCAGCATATGTCGAAAGAAATGAAATAATATTCTTCATTTTATATATGCATGAGACCTAAAAATTGTCCGGGCATTTGGTGTGAGGCCGAAAGAGACGTTGGTACGATCGACTTGCATATGACTCGCAACGCGGATTAAGTACTGCCGTTTGTAAAGCAAAAGTACATATGTTGCATAATAATAGTAAGACACCGGTACAGTTCCTCTGGGCATCGCCACCCGTCTCCTAATAACCTACCACTTGCACGAAAATCGCGCACTTGTCTTACATGAGCATCGCATTCTCAATCACTTCAATACAATTTAAATGTTACAATCGGCCACGGACAAAACGCCTAGCACACGCACGGTCAGCAAACATGTACGGCCAATTATGACTGAAGCTTTCTATTTTCTCTTTTTATTTCTTGTTTTAAGTTTACGATATGCATGTTTGTTTACTAAGAATGTAACAAAGAAGGCTTATTCGAGATTCAATATTTCAGGGTTCAAACGCATGCAAGCCGAGCAAAATCAATTTGATCAGCGAAAACTGCATTATTCCTAGTTCACTTAGATATTCCGTGTAAAAATAAATATCAATAATTTTCTACTTCTCATGGACTCAGATCCTTTAGTTCATTGGTTAATTTAGATATTGAATCTCCAATTTCGAATCTTGAATCTCATATTTCGATTCTTGTATTTTGAGTCACGAATGAACCATCTGGTCTTTCGTACGAATGACCAACATTTCTTTTGTCTTTTAAAAAGTGCGTATTTTTTTAAATTTATCGCGACCGACTATCATAGCAATGCACATGAACGACCAAATAAAACCCGAGTCGCGATTAGCAGAGCAGGTGCTTCGGGGTGCTTACAAAAAATTATCTTACTTTGGCAAGCGCGCACAAGGACCCACTCTTTTGAACGCACATCTATCAGCGAAATTCTGTAAAATTTATTACAAGTATGTGGCATGGAAAGGGGATGTAGAGGTAGCAGCGACAGCAGTGGGTGTTCAAGTACCGTAGTGGACATGTAACTTGCTTCTCCCCGCTGTGACCCGAGTTCGATCCCCGTGATTGACAGTGGTTGTATGTGTTAGGCTAGGGTATGGCGGTCACCTGCTTGGACACGCTGGTTCTCTCCGAGTACTCCGGCTTCTTCACACACCGATGACCCCCTTGCCCTAACATCCGTGCCAACGTGATATATTAATATATTAAGTTGTTGAACTTGTTTATCAATCGTTGTTAAATAAATAAAGTGAAATTTTCATTTTTTGCAGCGATTTTAAAAGAGAAATATTGTGGTCAATTCTTTTAAAACTAGAGTTCAGCTTTAAATAAAATGCGATCGGAGATCATATTATATACCTATATATAACTTAATATCTTTTTTTTTAAAATACATTGTACAGTGGAAATAATAAACTAATATATTTTTGCAAAAATAGCTATAATATCTTCTCAATAAAACGTGTAAATTCTTCTCATGCAATATAAGTGTTCTGATTCTTTTTACGAAAGTTTACTTGTATTTTCTCCTTCAGTAACGTATTTATGCATTTAAGGTCCTTTCGAAGCAAATTCATGTGTATATTTTTGCACAGGAAAATAATATAAAGCTCATAGGCTAAAAGCTATAGGAATACTATTTTCATTGCCTTTTTCGTACTTCAGTTAAATCAAACAAAGGTGGTTTAGGCAACACAGCGACGCTTTTGCATCGATAGAAGTTTCAATCAATGAAAAACCAGACATTACAATAAGTTAATTTGAAATATATCAAACTTCGTTATTTACATGTATTTTTTCTGGACATTACAAAATTTGACAGAAAGAACCTATAATACTATAAAATATATTTTTTCTTTATATGATTTTCAAACCTTTGAACAGGTGAAGTATATTTTCTTTGCGAAAACTACACCCATACGTTTTTCGGCTAATTATATAACTATAATTGTATAACTTTAATCTTACCGATTTAATTTCTCTCAATTCAACGGTTTTTAAGATATTTGGTCATTTCTAGTCTATGGGGAGTAGGTTCAAGAATTACAAATCGTTTGTGCGACATAAGACTATGAATCTAATATATACCATCTCTTGCCTATAACAGTCAATTTAAGGTTCTTCTTACCTGCATGGCTGTGATATACGAAAGCTTTGTATAATTTCATTTGACAGTCTTTGAGAAACGCGATTGATAAGGTAAAGTAAAGGTTTAGAGAAAAAAATAATAAAAACAACAGAATTCTTCAAACTTAGCTTGAATTACCTTACCTTTGTTAGATACCTAAAATAATGGAAATCCTAACAAAGATATAAAGCGGGTTCCAGTAAATATTCTACCAAACCTCTTTCTTTACTCCTTACCAAATCATTAACAGCAATAAAGGAGAGACTTCAAGAGTACTGTGCAACAGTATATCCAAGAAGCGGTGTACATAAGATGTGGATACTCAAGTATTCCAAAGAACTTTTAGAAGACATAAAATCCAAAAAATGTTACTAAAATCAGTGAATCAAAACTTCAGATTCTTCTACTCTTTATACAATCATCGCCCGCAATAAATTAAAGTACTGTCTTTTTGACACCATTGATAGTTGTATTTTTTTTTTATAAAAATGGATCACGTATATTTACTTACCTTGTCATCAGTCATTTGCAAAATCATTTTGTTGAAAGCCATTCGGATTGCGCACAAAAGTACTCTGAAGTGGATATTAAAAAGAGTCTTGAGCTTCTGATAGACAATCAGGTCTTCAAACCTGTTGGAATTCCCATTGGTATTAATTGTGCCTCATAGTTAGCGGACCATTCTTTTATTCATATGAAGCATGATTAATTCAAAAACCTGTACGCGAATAAAATAAATTACTTGCTGTGGCCTTCAACTTAATATATAGGCATATCGACGACGTATTATCAATTAACATTTGTTACTTCCACACTCACGTCGACTCGTTATATCCCAGTGAACTTGAAATAAGAGATACGTACAACAGAGTCTGTGTCATCTGTTTCATATTTGGATATTTTACTGGAAATGGATATCGATGGTAATCTAACAACAAAACTTAATAATAAAAGTGTTGATTTCAATTTCTCTATTGTCAACTTTATTTACTCATAGATCAATATTCCTTTATTACCTGAATATGGATTTTTTGTCTCTCAGTTAATTCGATACGCAAAGGTATGCTCTTCGTATAAACAGTATCTAAAGCAAGGCAAGCTACTAACAAACAAGTTGATAAAACAGTCTCTTTTGAAGTCATCTTTTTTTAAGTTTTATTGTAAGTTTAATGACCTTGTTAGAAAATACAATCTTCCAATGGGTCGTATGCTGATTTTCGTTTTACATACTAATTGTTAGACCATATTAAAACACCTAACTGTCTACGTACTTTTCCGTTTTTACCGATAACGACAAAGAGCACACGACAGTTGTGACCGGTCAGCAGAGGATGCTTACACCTCCTAGGCACCTGATCCTACCTCTATATATTTGGAGGTCCGTTGTTATAATAAAATCTGGATGAAAATTTACCACGTTATTGAAATTTTGTTTGAATCATGGACAAAGAGAAAATTAACCCTATTCGGTAAAGTTACTGTTGTTACTTCTCATGCCTTACCTAAACTTATATGTTTCCAGTGTTTTAGAACATCCCTAAAGGAATTATCTGAATGATATAGTACATAGATTTATATACAATTTCATATGGAATACTTTTGATTTCCATTAGTGCGCTCTTCACATTGGAGGCGCGATTAGTAGGGTCGTATGGGACAAAATTTTGTCGTGATGGACGCCAACTATCAAGATTTACAATGCACCGATCTAAAGCATATTCTAAAAACTAAAGGCATTCCTTTTTCGAACAAAAGAAAACAAGATTTAGTTGACTTATGTGAAAGCGCTGATGCTCTTAATTTGCCTGGAATCGACCAGAACGATAGCGAGAAAGAGGCTTCAATCGAGAGACGGACGGTTCGGGGGAAAACTTATCAACATCCATGTTACGACACTGGAATCGTCTGGAGTCGTAATCTAGCTACCATCCCAACCATTGATACGTTTGATGTGACATCTTTTCTCCAGAACTACTGCGGATGGTCTGAAAAACGCCTGCGGAGGAGAAAATCGGACAATGGCTACAAGCTACATTGTTCCGGCCACATTCATGATGTCACAATGGCAATGTTAGGTACTTGTAAACTTCGTAAAGCATACCATTTTATAGTTTCATTGACATTGAAATATGAAAATACTAGTAGTACCCATATATTCATAATTTTTGTTGTCAAAATCGATATAAGCAATATATGAATGTTACAACAGAAACATAATCTTGTTGACCAACAGTTTTCTACCCAGTAAACAGGGACTGGAAATTAATGTCATACCAAGACATACCTTTATTGATTTATCAAACATGATTAGAGACAGTCATGCAACAAATCTTAAAAGCAATATATGTATTGTCAACAACAATGTAAACAAAAAGGAATTTAGAATATTTGAACAGAAAATAATTTATCACTTTTCAATTCAGATGAAGATGTGTTCTATGTTAAAGGCAAATGTGTGCCTGAAACAAGGCAGTCCAGTGATCCCTATATCCCATGGATTCTGGTTGAGAAATCAGGACACATATTTTCAGCTGAATGTACATGTGTTGCGTAAGTTTATTTTCTAAATTTTCACTTCCCTGTATATCTTATTGAAGCAAAGCTGGTCATACTATTTTATTATCATTTTTCAAAACCACATTATTAATATTTAACAGAGGGGATGGATCATGTAAGCATGTTGTTGCCCTACTGTTTGGCATAATAGATCACATCACTTCAATGGAAGATCGAAGTTCAATTGGAGTTACTGATACTGCAGCATATTGGGATAAACCACGGAAAGTATGCAGGCCAGTGCCTGTTCATGACTTAGATATCAGGTGTGTTACCCTATTTTTATATGTTCTTTTTTGGGGGATTACCCAGTAATTGAATTAACTTATTTTATAAACATTGTCAATTCAACTGTTCTTTTCTGGCGCTGCTCGCATGTACATGTATTGTGCTTATATATTCAGTTTTAATTTTATGCCAGTCCTTTTATTCATTCGAAAACCAAGCAAATCTTGCAGAATGATTTAAGAAACTGAATTGTTTAATATCCTTTAACTAAGAATTAATCTTTTGCAATTACAATGTGCGTTATTTAGAAATTTACTTATAATGCGTTATAATAATTCCATATAAATTACAGGACTGTCGTGAATGTACCAGATAAACCACGACCATCTGAAGATTCTGGTTATTTGCCACCTAAGTCTTCAGATTTTGATATGGAGTCATTGGAAAAGAATATTGTTCAAGTCCTAAAGAAGAGCAAAACATTGGCAGTGGCTTTGTATACAATGTCAGACTCTGATGATGACAATGACATGTCCATGTGTATTGAGGACACGCCCAAAAATATTATTGATTTAGTGGCAATGCTTGGTCAAGAAAATGTGAAAGAAGACGATTCTTATGTTAAGAAAGTTAATGAATTTACCAAAGGACAGTCCATGTGGCAGTACCAAAGAAAGGGAAGATTGACTGCTTCAAATTTTTTCAAAGCTTATCACTATAGAGGGGATAAAGCAGACAATTATATTGTGCGCAGTATTATGGGTCAATATAATTTTACTTCGAAGTCAGTTGAATACGGAAAAATTAATGAATCTGTTGCACGTGAGAAATATGTAGATCACATGACATGTTTTCATCCTTCATTTAAGTGTTCAGAGACTGGAATCTTTGTTTTTAAAGATTTCCCCTTTCTTGCTGCATCCCCTGATGGTATTTCTGAATGCAAATGCTGTGGCAAAGGTCTTGTTGAAATCAAGTGTCCATATAGTTCACAAAATGAAACTTGTCAGGTTGCTATGTCAAAATATTCATCATGTGAAATTGTCAATGGTAATTATGCATTGAAAAAGAGTATTTCCTCCTCCTATTATGTCCAAATGCTTGGCCAAATGGCAGTCTGCAAGTTATCTTACTGTGATTTTGTATTGTACACACAAAAAGATATTTATGTAGAAAGAGTTAATTTCTCACAAGCAGATTGGGAACTGTTATTTGAAAAACTCAAAAGTTTTTATGTGCAATATGTTTTACCAAAATTGGTCTAAGTACATGTATATGCATCAGAAAACTTGAATAAGGTTAATGATTATGGTGTTTGCTTTATTGTGCTAATTCAAAAGTTGATGAATGTCAAAAACCTTTGTATGGATTACACTGTACCATAATTTCACAATTTATTGTTCATCATAAGCAATATATAAAGTTCTTGAAATAAATGTATTTATCTCAATCATTTTTCATCATAACATTAAGTAAATAAAAAAAGGCATATGATTATTTGAAATATTGTGAAATCATGAATAAATGCACTAGCTTAAAACATTTTTAGAGCACTTAGTCCAATTGATACAATTATTTATGTTGCTGGAAAAGAAAACCGCCCATTAAATTAACGGTACACATGAACAACAGTAATTTTCCTTATTTAAATTTTTTTGACAAAGGTGGCATGAAGTTACAAAATGCTGCTGCAACTCGTAGCATGGCTGATGACAAGTTTTTCATATTTAATGGGAGAATTCCTGCTAACATTTTGTAGGATTTGAGTCTTCTGATAGCCCGTTCGACATGGATGCGTAGAGAAGCAATCTTACGAGTTTCAAGAATCTGTTTAGATGAGAGTACTCTCCCCTTCCCATTTCTTCTCTCATGGGTAAAAGGTGGCATATTCAAATATGCTCCTTTCAGGGTAAGAAGATCTTTTATTTGGAATCCTCTGTCTGCCATCACCTCATCCCCTGGGGAAATAAGGTCAAGAAATTTGCTGTCCACAGTAATTTTTCGGTCACTGACAATACCACTCCAGAATTTGGAAACAAATGTAAAAGCTCCATTGGGTTGGATAGCCACCAGAGCCTTAAGAGTGTTATGTGACTTGTAATTACTCCAAGTACTTGCCTGAGCTGAACAGTTTTTGGGTTTTTGAATGAACACTTCGGTGCAGTCAATTATTGATGTAGTATTAGGGCATTTCAGCTTAAAGGATAAAGGCATGTGTTTCAGAATTTTTTCTTTGGATGGCTACTTGATAACAGGATTTAAAATTTGTGCTAAGAAATTAATCCATGTGCCGAACAAGGTCGAGACATATCCAACGGACACATTGAATAAAACAGATAGAGTTGCATTGTCTAAACCGAGTCTTAATTTTAGCATAACTAATACGAACTCTTCCTTCATGGTTAGTTTTCTCTGTTTGCCAGGTTTTTGTTGATTCTTCTCTTGCCACTTCTTGGATCCTGACCTCCCAGCCCCTTTCCAAAATGAAACTTTGTTGTAATATGGTGCCAAAAACTGAAGGAAGAATGTGAGAAAGCTGAGGGATGGCAGTCCAAGAAAGTGTTTGATGTTGTTATCATCTTGTATAATTTTTCCTATAAGATCATTCCGGAAGTCATTTTTCTGCATTTTCAGGGCTTGCAATGTCTGATTTTCCTCTCTCAGTTCCCTGTTTTCTTTTTCTAGCTCCGAACACCTAGCATATTTGTTAAAGAAGTAAAAAAAATTTGTTTATTCAACCTCATGTTCATAATTATCATTTTGAAAAAAAAAACATGTACATGTATAATATTTTGTCAGTGTCAACTCACCTCTAAGGATGTTATTTTTTCCAAAAGGTCATGTTCCCCACAACACTTCTTCTCTGGGTCACAGCAGATATAATGATGGTCATGCTGTATATTTTGACACTGAATATCACATCCAACCTCTAAAATAATTTGAAACATGCCGATAAAGAACTGGTATACTTGTATAAAATAGTAACAATATTGTATAATGTATATACATGTATAATACTGTATATGCATATATTTTACTGGTTAATTTTTATTATTTAATATATATACAAAATATAACCTATTTACATGCAATTGTTAAACGAACCTGTTTTAATTCCGTTGTTATTGTTGACATCTGTTTGTGGAATGTCTAATTCTCCTACTACATACGGATAACATATCTGTGATTTGTCGGTGGCTGGCTCACATTTGACGAGGTGAACAGTTTTGATGGATGGCTGATCATGCTGTTTGACGTTTGTTGAAGACGACCTGCTTGAATTAGAATTCTTCGTTTTCCGTGGAGTTGATTTTTTATATTGATTATATGTAAACAAAGTTGGGTAAGGGTTTTGCGGTGTTGGAAAGGAGTCAACAAAGTGTTTGGAACAGACAACATAGTGTCTGTTGTCGCAAGAACTGTCTATTTTTAATCCCTCTCGCCTAATCAAACTTAGCCACTTTTTCAATTCGCTCTCTACCTTGGGTAACTGGTGGAAGAGTATATTTGAGCTGCTTCGACTATCGGCAGTTCAACCGACAGCAATACAATGTCGCGCAGGCATAACGTACACTGCAGTAGCGTCATTCGAAACAAGGAATGTTTGTCCCGAAAATCTCGCGAAATCTATACGTTTTTTCACTCCGGTGATTGAAGAGCGCCATAAGGGACTTAACTCTCTGTTAGTGGAAATCGAAAGTATTAAACGGAACACGATGATAGGCGATGTAATGGATGGGGGTATAGGCATTACCGACATATACTCTAAATCAAAGGCTATAAAGGCATTGTGGATTACCTGCCTACTTACAACAACTCATGCTGTGAAAAAATATATAGATAATCTCTAAAAAGCATTGAATATCAATATAAACTATTTATTGAGCACAACAAAAATATCGACTGAAATTTATAGTAAACTAAAACACTTTCCAGAATTTTATAAGCAAGTTTATACCTTTTTTAATCTACGTCAAGATTCTAAGAAAAATAATGACAGGTCAATGAATACCGAACAACAGTTTTGGTCGAATACTTCTTTCACTTTTAAAGGTTGTGCTTTTACTTTTTAAGGTTGTGCTTTGATGAATTGATTAAAAGCGGAATACTGTATGTTAAAGACATCTTTAAAGAAAATGGTAGTTTAAAAAGTTAATAGATATATTAGATAGGTTAACAAAAAAGTAATTGGATCTGCGAAATTAAAATGATACAAAAAGTGTTTAAGAAAGTTGAACTTATGTATGATTTTTCTAAAATCTCCTATATCAATATGCAGCAAAAGGACGAAGAATACAGAGCGAAATGTATTTATTCGAACCTTGTAAAGTCCAGTTTCACAAGGGAAGCTTGGTAGGGATTTCCATATCTCAGATAAGGAAATTTGGAAATCTATATATTTCAACAAATTTAAAAATGTCAAAGATAAAAAGTATAGCAGAATTTATTTATAAACTTCTAAAAATGTTACTTAGTAATAATCTGTAAATAAGTAAATGGAATAATGGGGTAAATGACAATTGCAAAATATGTAGAACAGAGATAGAAAATGCATAGCATCTTATTTTTGGTTTTGTAAATGTTAAACATGTTTGGCATATGGCAAGCCAATGCTTAAATTTTACCATGGTTAGGAAACATGTTATTGTTGTTTTTTGTAGATGACAACGAAACAACAAAGCTTTTGTTATGTTTATGTGTAATAGGGTTTATAAATGACAAAAACTATTTATCATAATTTGTAACATTTGTACTATATTATTACTCAATCTTTTCATTTTCGAAATTCTAAATTTGTAATTGGAAAATAATTAGTTTACTCTGAATTACGGAAAGTTGTATTCACATATGTTTGTAATTTCATCTTGACATCTCCCTTCCCTGAATCTTGGTATCAATGTCATTATTCTATAATTATTGTCAAATTAACGGTCAGATCTGAGAAATACGTTTCTTTGATTTATTCATGGTTAGAATTACGGTTTCCTGTCTTCCATATGTGAGCGTTGTAAATTTCTGCTTGCTGATGCAAATTTATTTGAAACTTTTTAATTAATTCTATTGGTCAGTTTATGTGAGAGTAGGCGGAGTTGTCAAAGATGAAAAGTGTGTGAGTGAAAATAGTGTGTTCTTCTATTTCCGACCTTTGTTAAATTGAGTTGTACTTTTATATGTAATTTTCGGACTTAATAAATTTTGGAAATTTTAAAAACGGTATTTATTATTCAACTTCATAGTGAATACGTTACATGGTGGAGAATCTAAATTAATTACAAAATTTTGTTTTGGATTTAAAAATGTCATCTGAAGACCATTACGCCTTTGGTTTTTCTAATTCCCTAGAATAAACTTTTATTGAAATGCCGAAAGAAGAACCATCTAGGAACAATTCTTTTATATCAGCAAAATGTGATCCATTTTATGGCTATTCATCAGAGAACGCATCAAAATTCCTCTCCGAGTTTCGGTCCTATTGCACGCTACAGAATCTTATCGACGATAAGAGAACAATCGCAGCGTTTCACTTGCATTTAAGGGGACCTGCATTGATATGGTTCAATACATTGAACGATTCGAACAAAATCCTATGGACAATGTGCAGGAGGCTTTTCAGAATCGATACATTTCCAGAGATATTTCTGATCCATCTATCATCGCGGAATCGGCGATATTTGACGCATTGACGCTCCATCCAACCATGGCCATTGAGACCTTTCATGGTCAAGTGTTAGAAAAGGGATCAACACTTGACAAACCGGAGAGAGACTTAACCTCAAAGTTTATCAACGGTCTCCCCGAACAACTTGCATTCTTTGTACGAGCAGGAAATCCCAGATGTCTCCAGGATGCTTATCAGCAGGCTAAACTCGGAGAGGCATATGGATACCGCACTTCCGGCGCTAGCGTTTCCGTTTCCAGACCTTCCAACGCGGACGGACCAGGACCACAGTGCTCCGCGGCCATGACTCAAAAGACCGGAAGATCTGAGGACATAACATCGCTCCTAGGTCAACTTGTCGACAAGATGGACCGGTTAGAAGCATCCATGCCCTCTAGATCTACACGCGGAAATATATCGATCGAGAGGCAAGCGCGAGGAACGGAATTGTGTGTTTCCAATGTCGCGGCCAAGGGCCACAGGAAATCGGAGTGTTTGTGGACCGGATCCGGAAGATCAGCACCTAATACTACCTGCCAAATTTGTCAACAAAGAGGACACAGTGCGGGTGTGTGTAAGAAATTAAAAAATTCGGGAAACTAATCGCGCCCGGCTCAGGATCGGCACCAAAAGTCTGCGGCGTGAAAACCAAAAGTGCCGGTGAATGTGTTAATAGTGTTAGTGATGTAAATATATGTGATTCTGTGGATGAAACCGTTGGAGATTTTATGTACATGGATGTCATAATCAAAGGTACAAAGGTAGCTGCATTGTTAGATACTGGCAGTAGTATTAACATTATTTCTAAAATTTGTATGAGAAATTACCTTCACAGAATAAATCAAGTTTTCGGTCATGCGGCGAACAGGCGGTCAAATTGGCCAATAATCAGTTTGTTCGTGTTTTCGGTACAGCCAGTATCTTGATGCAAACACCTTGTTCTCCCACAGAGCATTCAATCTTTGTATATATTTTAGAATGTACATCCCATCCTTTGATTCTTGGTACATGTTATTTTATTTCAAAGAACATTGTTTTAGATTTTGATAAGTTTCTTACTTTTAGAAGTAAGACTAACTGTACAAAAGTGCGATGTAAATCAAATTTTGTGGTTCCGCCAAATGTAGCAATGTTTGTCTATGGCAGGGTGACTAGACAAGAAATGATTGGGTTGCCAGGTGTTTGTTCTGGACATAATATGTTCTTGCGTAAGGGTCTATTGCTTGTAAAATCAGTAGTTACAATTAGCACCGACCTTACTGTTCCTATTAAGATAATAAACCCTAGTACTGAACCGATGTTTGTTAAGAGGGGATCAATCATGGCTCATTTTAAACCCATCGATAATACATTTACGATTACCCCCATTGACCTGGGACAAACCCAAGTGGAATGTGCAAGTGTAACTGTGTCTGACCAATCAGAGGAGAGCGGTGTATCTCAAACAGATGACAAGTTCCTATCTAACTTTTCCTTTGAAAATAACTTGATTAAAGAAAATAAAACTTTGTTATCCGAAACTTTATGCCAAAACCGAGATATATTCGTAACAAAGGAAAATCCTGACATTGGTCTTACAAATGTAGTAGAACATCAAATTCACTTAAAACCCGATGCGGAACCTAAACATCAAAGACCGTACAGATTACCGCCAGACAAAAAGGAAGTTTTACGTCATCAGCTTGATGAACTTCTCCGACAACATATCATCGCCCCAGTAGACGAATCGGAAAATGTTCCTATAACAAGCCCGATAGTATTGGTATCAAAACCGTCGAAACCCAAAGGTAAATTGACTGATTTGACCAAAGAGCAGTCACTATCGTATTACAGGTTTTGTTGCGACTTTCGGTATCTGAATTCTGTTACGCAAGAATTTCGCTACAATATCCCAGACTTGCAGGAATTAACAGAATCATTTGCAGACAAAACACCGAACTTTATTTCTTCAATAGACATGAGCAAAGGATTTTTCCAAATGCCGATTTCTAAAGACTCGACACAATTCACAGCTTTTAACACTTGTTACGGAACATTTAAATTCCTACGACTTCCCATGGGACTTAAAACATCACCAAATAGTTTTCAGTTGTTTATGGATAAAGTCCTCCATGGATTAACATTTAAATCTGTTCTGTGCTACCTGGATGATGTTCTCATTTGTTCCGAAACATTCGATCAACATATCAAAGACTTGCAGGAAGTATTTGATCGTTTTCGTACCGCAGGACTAAAACTGCAACCATCGAAATGTCATTTCGCTCAACAAAAGTGTGTTTTCCTTGGTCATGAAATCTCACGTGATGGGATAAAACCGCCATCGAATAAAGTTGAGTTAATCGTAAACTATTCCTCACCGAAAAATGTGAAAGAATTACGCCGAATTATGGGATTATTTAATTGGTTTAGAAAATTCATTCCCAATTACAGTACCATAGCTCAACCAATTCTGAAGCTAACAAAGAAAAATATGAAGTTTGTTTGGACAAATGACCAAGAAAATGCATTTAAAGAACTTAAACGACTTCTACAAAATTCACCTATTTTAAGTTTCCCCCGCTATGACTTAAAATTCCGACTTGCTGTTGACACTTCGTGTCAAGGGTTAGGGTACATGCTGTATCAGATCCACGAGGGCGGAAGTAATAGAGTTGTTTGTTTTGGATCCAAAGGACTGGCACAGTGGCAAAGGTCATACGGACCAACCAAACTTGAACTGTTAGGAATGGTGACAGCTGTGTTAGACTGTGCACCTTACATTCGCGGACGTCATTGTGTTGTTGAATGTGACCACCAGGCACTTAAGCCATTATTCCAAAAACAACTTAAAGGGGCGATATACGAAAGATGGTTAGCAATTTTGCAGCAATTTGACATCGAAATTAAATATAAACCAGCGTCTGAAATGTGTGTAGCCGACGCTTTGTCGCGAAATCCCATATTTCCATCAAAACTGGATTCCAGTCCCGAGGAAGAGGATCCATATTTTCCGTTTGTCGAGGAAAATGTTCAACCAGTGAAGTTACCAAATGGTAAAAATTTTGAGTCTTTGTTTCATAACCCAGTAGAATCGAACTTCATTAAGACAATCAATGTAGAATATGATGCGGACACTGAGGATGACTGGCAGAAACCCCATGCGCCGTTACGCAAACGCGGCAGTAGATTAGTAAAAGTATTACCATCTCAGAAATCAAAAGTTATTACAGAGGACGAGAATTCGCCTGCTGCAATCAATGACTCGGATCCTTTTGATAAAACTACAGACATTAACCGCGACCATAGCGATTACCAGCTAAATACCGTGAAAGTGACCAGACTGAAGAGGTTTTAACTTCAGCTGAGCCAGAACGTGCAAGTATACCAATATTACCACATCAAACATCACTGGTAACTGCAGATGTTATACGAAAGCAACAGAGTGATCCTGACCTTGCAGATCTTATCAAATATCTCGGGAAGGGAACTCTTCCCGACTCACAAAAATCGGCGAGGGACATTTTACTTAAACAATCAGATTACGCGCTAATTGATGGCATGCTGTTTCACTACCGACTGGCAAAATCGAAACGTGCTAAAACTCAGACTGCTTACCAACTAGTTGTTCCCCAGGATATGATAATGGACATATTGCACAGGTATCACGATTCACCACTTGCAGCTCATGTTGGAATTCAGAACACGCTTGACAAAGTAAAAGAACATTACTTTTTCCCTAAAATGTCTCAAATTGTTAGTAACTATGTGAAATCTTGTCAATATTGCCAAAAACGCAAAATTTCCCGTGCATCAACTAAGTCCAGCATTACATCATATCCAACACCAGCAGAGCCGTTTGAGGTGTGGGAAATTGACTTGTATGGACCATTACCCGTATCTAAACAGGGAAGTTCTTATATCTTTACAGCTATAGACATGTTTAGCAAATATGTTGTCGCATATCCCATTAAAAGTAAAGATGCTGTGACTGTAGCGCAAGCGTTTTTCAAACTCATCACGAACTTTGGAGTTTGTAATACCATTATCAGTGATCAGGGAAGTGAATTTATTGCCAAAGTTACATCGGAACTTTGCAAAATGTTGCATGTCGCCCAACAATTCACTCCAGCATTCATGCATCATTGTCTTGGTGCATGTGAACGAGTCCATGCCACTCTTGCGGAGAGACTTACTCCGTATATGACAAATGACAAGTCTAACTGGGAGGAATGTTTATCGTCCATCGTATTTTCTATTAACTGCTCTGTGAATACCAGTTAAGGATATTCACCGTACGAAATTGTGTTTTTAAGAAGACCAAAGTTTCCCTTAGTAAACTACCACAGCGAACCAACAACAATTCCAAAGGACTTGACAGTTTTCCTAAGCAATAAACTCCGGGAAATGAACATAATTCGTACGGAAATACTCGACAATGCTCAGAAAGCAAAAGACACTATGGTTGAAAATTCGAATTCAACTCTACGATCGTTGACGTTACAAAAACATGATTATGTTTTTCTTCATAATGAAAATGTGCATAAGTTGCAGAATCAATATTCTGGACCATTTGTTGTACATAACATTTCCAGTGCATATACAGTTCTTTTGAAGGATCCAGTGACTAACAAAATATTTGACAGCATTGTTCATATCAACAGAGTGAAGAAAGCTTTTGTTAGAGAACCGACCCATTCGGATTTCTTTAGCGGTGTCTCATCGCGCCAGATAGCCTTAAAAGACCAAAGTTGTCAAACCGAATCCGTTCAATTGCAAAATCAAACATGTGACTCAAAAACACGACCTCAAAGACACAGACAACCGCCGATTCGGTACCGAGATGGTAATCATGTAAATCCAACAGATGTTATTGTGTGTGATCGATCATCAGACTCTGACGGTTGTCACAAAATTAAAAAGGTGATAGGACAAAAATATTCACCCCAGGGATTGCAGTATCTAATACAGGTTGTCGGTGAACCTGCAGACAATGCGTTTTGGGTTACCCCTGCATACCTAAATACCAAAGCTCGCGAATCCATTAGGATCAGACCCCCTCCATTTATTGATGGGTAATTAATTGAGTCATATCCCCAGATGTAGATAATTATACTGTCTGTAAATATACATGTATAATTTTTTTTTATCATTTGTGCATTTTATTATTATTTTTTTTTATGTGGTGATTTTTAATTTGTGGCTGGTTTTATGATTATGTTATGCGAGAAATGTGTTTAAAATGCAATATTTAGTGCAGCTGTCAATTGCGAGATAAGTTCAAGAACTGTTTAATTAGCGACAGTGAGCCTCGTGTGCTGAATACTAAATACATGGTCAGTCAATAATCTGAGAATCTGTCTGTTTACACTTTGCGCGGCTAATTATTCAGTAATCATCTTTTGATAGCATCTATGCCATGCGGAAAGCTGCTGTGTTTCAGCGATTTTTTTTAATGTATTATATGGTATGATGCAATATAGGGGAAACTAGTTCTAGGATAGTAACTGTGTGTTTCCTTAGGTCATGTTTTGTTACAAATGTGTTTCAATATGTATTGCTTTTGTTAGCACAAATACGGAAACAGTATGTCTCAGTTTTTATCTGATGAGTATTTTGTAACAAGTGTGGTTGAAATGTTTTGTCATGTGTTTTTTTTCTGTGTGTTTTATTTGTTTATGCATGGTTACATATGTGAGGTTAACAATGTATGCTTTTATTAGCGCAAATACATAAACCGTATCTCAAGTTTTTTTTATATATATGTTGAGGATTTTGTAACAAGTGCGAGTGGAATATTTCGTTATGTGTTTTAATGTGTTTTCAAAATAATTTTTTTCAGTAATTAACCCTTGTTAAAATGTTACACATTTTATTTTCTACGGGCGGATGTTATGTTTATGTGTAATAGGGTTTATAAATGACACAAAACTATTTATCATAATTTGTAACATCTGTACCATATTATTATTCAATCTTTTCATTTTGGAAATTCTAAATTTGTAATTGGAAAATAATTAGTTTACTCTGAACTACGGAAAGTTGTATTCACATATGTTTGTAATTTCATCTTGACATCTCCCTTCCCTGAATCAATGTCATTATTCTATAATTATTGTCAAATTAACGGTCAGATCTGAGAAATACGTTTCTTTGATTTATTCATGGTTAGAATTACGGTTTCCTGTCTTCCATATGTGAGCGTTGTAAAATTCTGCTTGCTGATGCAAATTTATTTGAAACTTTTTAATTAATTCTATTGGTCAGTTTATGTGAGAGTAGGCGGAGTTGTCAAAGATGAAAAGTGTGTGAGTGAAAATCGTGTGTTCTTCTATTTCCGACCTTTGTTAAATTGAGTTGTACTTTTATATGTAATTTTCGGACTTAATACATTTTGGAAATTTTAAAAACGGTATTTATTATTCAACTTCATAGTGAATACGTTACACTTTATAATATATTCCTCTCATTTATTGCATTCAAAATTTACAAATATAAAATGTTCTATAGAGTTAAAAATTTAAAAGAAACAAGTCAATCGTTGGGAATGTTTACTAAGGAGAATGCTTCGTCATAATGTTCAGTTGTATCATTTTTACATAAAATGAAAGAAAAATAAACATTTTCCAAATTTTGCATTTATGCTTAGAATATATATCTCTTGATAAACACATATACATGTACAGTTTACATGTTACATTTTTAGTTTATAAAAACCTGATATATATTGTAAATCTCTTTTCACCATATGCGACGAACGGATATGTTATTATCATGAACGACGTGTTATTATATTCTTGTTTGTAAAGAATCAATAAATGGTAAAATGTCAAAAAAATTGGTCTTGTTATGGCATTAACAAAGTGTCAACCATCTCAAAATTCCATAAAACGAAATACAATTTCAAAGCAGAGCAACAGGGACCTCCAAATAGATACACATTCACAAAATCAAAAATGTCCAGATATTCCTTGAATAATCTATCATCTCACCGAAATAACAACTTTTGAAAATCAATCGTTTTCTTCGATTAAATCTTCGGACTCTGACGACGACGATAATAAATGTGGGGATGATGACAAGTCATTTTTGAAATTTACCTCAAAATCGTCTCCCTGATTTTCTCTAAAATGTTCAAGAGCTGTGTGTATGCGACAACAAAATGAAATACTTTTCGTATCTTGTTCAACACCAGACGAATGTTCATTATCTTTGTCAGGTGTATCACATTCACTCGAACTTGGTCTATTTTCAACGTTCGCCTCGTTGTTATGAGCATTGTGGTCCTCGTCATCATCGTACAATGTAAGTTCATTGGCGTATACCATACCAATGACATCAACGTAGTTTTGCTGTATACTATTTGGTCTGGAAAATACTAGTGATCCACTATCGCCTTTCTTTGAAAAATTTCCGGTTGTGCCTTTCACGAGAAAAACGTTTTCCCGATTGCATTCGTCTATAATTTTCAGATAAAATTCTGGACTAATAATTATTCCATTTGTCACACCCGTTGATGCTCCTATTTTATGTACAATATTTCCAATTTCTAATCTGCTGGAATAAATGTTAGCATTAGTTTTCATTTTGTCATCTCTCCTGAAAGCCACGTTGCAGCTATCTATATAAGCTTCATTTATCTTAATAGCAGCAAAATCACATCCTTTGTACCTTGTTGTAAAGAAACAGGTGCCAATTTCTTCCTCTGGATCATTGATATAAGCACAGTCGTTTATATCAGGAAATAAATGATTACAGGACAGTGCAAATATCATTTGACCATCGTTAGGTTTTGTTACAAATCCCTCTAGTGTACCCGCTGCACCATCTACGGACTTGATGTAATCTCCCTGCATCATGGCTGGCATTTCTCTCCATCTTTTAATTTCTATTTGTAGCTGATATTTTTGGAAAAAACTTTTGTCCAACATTATCAATGCATTCCTCAGTTCTTTTAAATCGGTCGTTTTCTTGACAAATACCTTGAATACCGAAGTGCTCCATAATCCAAATGAGTTGACATCAGACCTTCTGTTGAAAATAAAAATTGTGGTCTTACTGTACTGCTAGCAAAAACAAAGTGTTGATGGAATAACACTAACCAAACAAAATGCTTGGAATAACACAAAGCAAAAACGTAGTTCAGGGAAGCTATTTTGTCTTATTTACTTTATACTACAATTTTGAAAATGATAGTATATAAAATAATAGTTACCCAAACAAGTAATCCTTCACATTGCCAGGAACAATGCTTTCTGTACCAGCAATCGGTGCATCTGTGTCCTTGCTCTTGGTAAATACTAACTTTTTACGGATAGCCTCTATTTCCACAATAATATCCGATGCATTTTCCCTGAAACATACACTTTTAAGATCCTCCGACCATTTTTGTAGCATCTTATGAAGCGGTTCCTCTAAGCAAGAGGTGATGATTTCTTCAATTTGATTTTTGTCCTGACCTACGCTAATTATTTCGTCTTCGTCCTTGTCCTCATCCGTTTTATCGCAAGAAGTATCGGATTTGATGAAGATCTTGTGGCATGCCCTTTCTTGACGCAAAACATTTTTCTTCAAAAGGTTAAACCATTAATTGATTAAGTAAAGGAGCTTAAGAATATGATAGTCACTTGAAATAACTTTTATTTCCTGTTTTATTGAAGATTGATATTCGGTGATAAAAAGTGATTTTTTTTAATCTGAAGATATAATTTTTTTTTCATTAGTTTGGGCATATATGAGCCTGGGGTAAATTTACTTCAAAATGGATTCTATATTTTCCGAATAAACACTTTAATACGAAGAATGTTGAATACTTTTCAATTTGATTGTATCTGATTTATGAAGGGTTGAATAAAAATGTCACTGAAAGCTTTTTATTAATTTCTAATTGATGTACATTATTTGCTTTAGCAAGTTAAAAATGCAGGTTTGTAAAACAAAAGGCCCATAGGCCACACCGCTCACCTGAGGAACAATAGGAATGATAAAATCATCGATGTACAATAATACATGTAGATCCTGTATAAATAAAATCCATTTTCCCCCTTGGATATTATGTTTATAATCATTAGTCTCTTTTCTAACAGGATGATTTTATAGTCGTATCACATGTTGAGTATTGTAGTTCTCAAAAAGATCCTTAACAATTGTTTATATATGGGATATAAACCTACATCAAACTCTGAACCTTCTTGTGAGGCCGAAGAATTGTCCTGGGGCCAAAGTCTTAACAATTATAAAGAATCATCTGGCTGATTTGTTTCTGAGAAGGAGATGTTTTAATATTTACTCTATATATTCCTATGTTAAACTTTGACCCCCTATATTGGCCCGACCCTACCCCCAGGGGTCATGATTTTTACAAGTTAAATCTAACTAAACTACCTAAAAATGTTTCCAGACAAGTTTCAGCTCTCCTGAATGATTAGTTTCTGAGCAGGAGAGTTTTAAAGATTTACTCTATATATTCCTATGTTAAAATTTAACCCCCCATATTGGCCCCACCCTACCCCCGGGGGCCATGATTTTCACAACTCTGAATCTACACTACCTGAAGATGCTTCCACACAAGTTTCAGTTTTCCTGGCTAATTAGTTTCTGAGAAAAAGATTTTTAAAGGTTTACTCTATATATTCCTATGTAAAACTTCGACCCTCCATTGTGGTCCAACCCTACCCCCGGGGGGCATGATTTTCACAACTTTGAATCTACACTACCTGAGAATGCTTTCACACAAGTGTTCGTTTTCCTGGCTGATAAGTTTCTGAGAAGGAGATTTTTAATGATTTACACTATATATTCCTATGTTAAAATTTAACCCCCCATATTGGCCCCACCCTACCCCCGGGGGCCATGATTTTCACAACTTTAAATCTAAACTACCTGAGAATATTTCCACACAAGTTTCAGCTTTCCTGGCTGATTAGTTTTTGAGAAGGAGATTTTTTAAAGATTTGCACTATATATTCCTATGTAAACCTTTATATTCCTATGTTAAACTTTAACCCCCGATATTGGCCCAACCCTACCCCTGGGGGCCATGATTTTCACAACTCTGAATCTACACTACCTGAAGATGCCTCCACACAAGTTTCAGTTTTCCTGGTTGATTAGTTTCTGAGAAGATTTTTGAAAATTTCTTTAAAAAAATTCATTAATTTCTATTTATCTCCCCTTGAAAAAGGATGTGACCCTTAATTTTCTTTGAACCCCCTTTGCCTAAAAAAATATTTGTGCTAAGTTTGGTTGAAATTGTTCCAGTACATGTAGTTCTTGAAAAGATATTAAAATGTGAAAAGTTTACGGACAGACGGGCAGACGGACGACATACAAAATGTGATCAGAAAAGCTCACTTGAGCATTCAGCTCAGGTGAGCTAAAAAATAATTTTAGACGCACTTAGGCGCACTTTATTACATACCTTCAACTTTGAATTGGAGGTTGATTCATTTTCAAAGCAAACAAGTGGGAGTGCGTCCCAAATGTTTTCAGACATTTCAATTTTCCCTATTAACAAAAATTGTAAAATGAACAATAACGAAATCTGCTGTGTTTTCCTTTCGCAAGTCAAATTTTAAATGATATACTACCTTGTCTTTTTGATATTAGCTTAATATTATCCTCAGTATAATGTCCAACTATTCCTATTTTGACAATAACATCTTTAAGCATTGGATATGCCAGATCATTTTTCATTTGCAGCATGTCAACGCGAGTTTTGCAATCCTTAACAAGATTGTAAACATAATGGAAGTGTTCATAATATTTCCCTTTCCAAAATAGATATTTCACTGATGGTCTTGATGCCGCTTCTACAAGTATAAAGAAACAGAGTATCTATTCTTGCAATAAGTCTCAATATAATTATAATGCGATTTGCTAGAAAAATTATCTCTAGTTGTGGCACATTTATAATTAAAGATAAAGAATTCGTTACATTAAAAAAATGATATTCTTGAATATCGAATAACCAATGTTAAGTCTTCATTGAGGTCCTACACTGATCCAAGGTTTCTGTGTTTTAAAAGCTTCATTTATAACCAAAACAAAAATCATACAAATTGTAATTTACCTTTAATTTCCTGCATCTCTTTGTTTGTCAGATGATCGTTTTCGTATTCTCTGATGTATAATTTATCTGCAAATAAACAAGGCCACTATGAATTATGTATAAAGAACTTAAGAAACGAATATCACAAACACCTTTTAACTTGACTATCCTTTTTGGGAGTTGATTTTAATTTTCAATTCTCCTATGCAATTACTCCGAAAACCGAAAGTGAAACAGTGTTTGGACCTTAGCACAAATCATCACCGCTGACTAGATTTAGTTCTTTAAGATCAATTCTATGTAAGAATTAAAATTCGGTGGCCACGCATACTCACGGATTTTCTTCATACTTGACAATTTGATAGACTTTGGTGAGTAAAAAAGCCTAACACCATTTGTTTGTTGCTATGTTGTCCCGTTACCATGGTAACCGAGGGTAAAGATTTAAAAATTACATTTTAATGCTTATTTGAGAGCATGTTGTAAGTAATGTGCAGAACTTCGGGTTTCGAAGGTAGAATATATTATTAACCATTTCTGTGCCACAGGGCCTATTTGGGCCTATTTAAATATCTACGTTAAGTGCCACAGGGCCTATTTGGGCCTATGGCAATTTGAAAAAATATACATTAAAATAAAAAAATAAAAATATATTCAGGTTCTGTTTTTCATTATTGATTTTTTAGATTTGTATCAATATAGGCCTACATCGTATTATCTATGTGTTTAGTGAAATACTGCTGATAACGTCACAACGTAAAAAATGACATCATAATAATAACGTCACTACGTCAAATAGCGCCAACACGTTGTCTGCGTTTTACCATTGCTGGCGTATGGTTTTTGTGAATAGATCCCCAGGACTTTCCGTCACAACCGGAAAATAATATATGTCCTAATGCACAACCTGGACCAAAGGAAATGCCCCCTCCCACAAGAGCAAGACCAATCTTACTTTTTCCTACTCTGCCATATGAACCTGGGGCTCGTTTAACATAACTGACTTTTGACCAAAATCCAAAATTTTTTTGTAAGATCTCATCATAGCTCATAAAATTGTCATATCTTAGGATAATCTTAAACACTGTCAAAATACAGGTCTTAAGTCCAACTTTAACATGGCGAAAGCTAATACTTTAGTCCACCACCAAAGGACAAATATAATTCGAGTATGTGCGACTTTTTTTTATTTTCATGCTGCCGTTAGTGCTTATTAATGAAATCAAATAAAACACATCGGTAATAACCATGCGGTTTTTTTAAATTTAAAACATAAATCGGATAAAAAGCTACTACATACAGAATCGATCTCTGGTATTGCATAATATGCAAAACTCGATAGAATATGAATCGCATGAAGGAGACAGTGTGTCTGTTTTTTTTTTACTTAGAATTGAAATATTGACAGAGCACCAAAGGAAGCATATACTTTATATATATTTTTTTTCATTCAGAGTTAATTGATGAACGGCAATATAAACTGCGATATGCCAAATAAGGAGGAATGGGGCACTGAAAAAATTACTTTGATATGATCCTAGAGCAAAATTTTAGCCAGATGATCAACATTAAATTCCATCTGGTGACATTTTACTGTAGTTTTCATGCATGTGAAAGAACAAAACTGAATCTTTGTACAGAAAAACAAGAAATGCATGTAATAACTTATTTGGAGATAATGGTGATGCTTCTTCGACCGTGTTCGAGATCAAGACTTCAGTGCACACCCCTACCCCCTGCGTGCGCGCTTCAAGTCCTATTGATACCTTTTTCATATCTTCTGTCTCCTTCTTCAGAGCATTTGAAACAGAGACATTCTTTCTTGAAACTAACTTTCAACCGTGTCTCTAAAATTGGACACCGCACATCATAGACATTTAATTTTCACATGGATGGTTCTGACTGCACGGACTTTCAAGTCATTACCTGTTTTAAGTTCACAAAGAGCATCTACTATGTGTACAGGCGCAAATATAGTGGTAAACGAAGGAAAGATTTCTAGGAGTGTAATATACTTTATGAAAATGCTTTTTTATTCTTTCAGTTTATGTATAATTTTAGTATATAAAATATATCAATGTTTTAATCACAAAATTTTATCATTATTATATTTTAGACAACTCATTTGGTCAAGCGGATTTAATCACTAAAACAAACTGTAAGACCACAAGTTGGTAAAAAAAAACCCTCCTTAGTTCGAATCGAGATATAGAATCGTAAACGTTTTGCATTTCATAACAGTTATATTTCATCGTATGTGTAATCGTTAACTTTCTTAGGTCTATATTGTTTTTTGATTCTTTGAATATTAGAACTATAATATAAATCACAATCGTAGTTGTATCGACAAATAAGATAAGATATTAGAGAACATTAAGAACAAAACTATACATCTTTTTCCGAGAGGTCAAACGTTTAAAAATGACGATCGTTATTGTCAATATTACACGTATGATGTGGTAAAAGTTTTTACTTTGTATGGAATAAAATGTAAAAATTAAGATAGTGTTCACCTGTCCGAGAAAAGGAAGATTTTAAAACATTCAAATAATTTAAATGCTACATAGTCCGATTTTTTTTGGCTATGAGAGTATCAAATATTTTTCCATACAGACCAAATCTGTTAGAAATATGCCTATTTACACAAGCAAAATCCGTCTCCTTTCAAAGTTTGAATTATTTAAAGTACATAAAAAATTTCTGTATGAGAAAACAAAAAACAAAACAAACAAACCAACTCCATCTTGGGAATGTTTAGAAACGGAAACCGTTTGGTTTCGTTCCCGAATGATTGGGTTTATTCAACCCGCATGTGATGTATCGATTGTATACAAAACACTTCTCCAAATATAAGTGAATAAAATGTACCGACGGTTATTTTTTATTTGAATTTTTTTCTAAGTCGTAATACAACCATACTCGTCTTGACCTCAGCAGCGAATTTTATTATGAGACGAAAGAAATCAATACAATTCATGTCGTTTGTTTTTGTAAATAAATTGTGTACATCACTTTTTCATTAAAATATGGCTTATAATTGACCTGGAAAACTACTGCAATGTCTATTAAATACACATACATAGCATAGCCATCGTATAAAAGCGAACACAAAATTTTAAATGAAATCGGGCATAGCAGCTTTTAAAATTTCACGATAAGCCTATATATAATTCTATTTACGAAATCATTAATACAGTCAATTGGGGTATTTTGAATAACACTTTGTGTTCAACTTGATTGTACAATCATTTGGGGTATTTCGAATCACCCCGCGTTCCGTGTTTTAGAAAGTTTGATGTATCGCTCTGCAATGTACAAAACATGAACAAATGAAACTCTCCAACAGTCACCACCTGCAATGTTATTAACATAGGCGTCGGAATCGGGGGGGGGGGGGAGGAGGAGGGGGTAAGGGGGGCTTAGCCCCCCCCCCCCACTTTTTTGCAAAGTTAGACCAAACCATTAGGCACATAGCATCATAGAGGGTTCAGCCCCACACACACTTTTTCTCGCAGGAAACTTAATTGTTCCTAATTTTACCTTGAAATGATTAAAACATTGAGAAGTTGGAGTCATAGGCATACTTGTCCCCCCCCCCCCCCGGATTAGGAATTTCATGATGTGGGGAAAAAATTCTATTTGGTAGGTAAGAATATTTGGGAAGTATAGGTATACTCTAAAACAATGTAAGTTGGTTATATAAAATCGCTTTAAAACATTTGGTGTTTTGCTTAATTACACATATAGTTTACTGTTGATCTAATATGGTTTGTACATGGTCAGTAAATCCCATACGGTGCGAGACCGAATGAAGATGTTTTAAAAATAAATGTCCACATTATTCGGGGGAAAAATTTAGTTATTGCTATTTAGACCATATACTTTCGTGATAACTATTTGATAATCCCGCCCCATCAACTGAAGGTTTTTAGTTCCATTTTTCACAATTTGAGGGAAACCCTGGTGTGAAAAACATGATTAAGTTTGCATTGCATGTCATAAGGTTAGCAAAATAGAAATCCGATAATTCATGATTTTTGGGAGTTGATTTTAATCAACTCTCCTATGCAGTTACTCAGACAAACCGAAAGTGAAACAGTGTTTGGACCTCAGCACAAATCATTGCTGCTGACAAGACTTAGTTCTTGTAAATAATTGATAAATTCGATGTAATGTATGCTAAAGCATTGTTTTTGAAGGAAACTTATTTATAAATACCTTGAAAATAGTCAGATTTTAAATGGTAAGTCGTATGTATTCCTACGCCAAAGTTTAATATAGTCTCATTCAACTCGACGCTCGGCTGTCTCCGTAAATCCTTGTCGGAGATTTACGGTGTCAGCGGAGCGTTTGATTGAACGAGACTAGAGTTCAATATTGCTTGGATCCATACAATTTTCGAGAAATATTTCCATTACTGATACATAGTTTGATTGAATTAATTTTATCCTTAAATATTACTGATTTAACATGATTCATATGAGGGTTTCTCGACATTCTTGTGAAAAAAGTCCAAAAATTCATATCATAAAAATGTGCGTAATTTTAATTAGAAACTACATGTACTTGTCATGCAAAATAACATCATTGATTTTAAAATAAATAAACATCGACAAAATCAACTCCCGTCAGTTCTTCAGTACTTTGATTTTTTTTATGTAAACCTACTCTCTCTCTCTCTTTCTCTCTCTCTCAGGAATAAGATAGATTTTTTTTATCGTGAAATTTATGTCTCATATATATGTAAACAAAGAAATAAGAGATATATGCGTTAGATCTTATAGAATTAATTACAATTTCAATGATAAAAAATTCAAACGTATGCGTGGATTGTAATACAGGATTGACAGGATAAGAAAGTGATTATTTTAAAAACTGCACGTATTTGTTAAAGCTTGGGAACATGCATCATTAATGAAGTAATTCATATTTTTGAAAGACGTGGTTTTCTTTACATTTCTTTTTCATTGGGCGACACTAAAAAAAAAAAGAATGGCGTAACGTCTTATTTGAAATGACAGAGAAAAGGATAAAAAGCCATTGTTTTCGATAATAACATTAGAAATTATCAATTTTAAAACACAAAACTGCATCCCGCAACGCTTAAAAAATTGTACGGCGCGTACGTTGTGTCAGATTGTTACGTCAAAACATGAATTTGATAACGTCATGCTTGGCACTGAAGCGTAATAACGACGTGGCAGCGAAAGGGTTGAAAATAGTTGTCATTTTTCAAAAGAAAGAAAAAAATTCATGGAGAAACGCATATTTTTAGAGCGTTACCATGGTTACTAAACAGAAATTTTAAAAATCTGTTTTCTTCATCTAATTTGAATAAAAAGTGCAAATCTTGGAATTTTTGGTAAACACTATTATAATTGTGCAATTAAAAATTTAAATATGAAAATTGAGAACCGTTGCTATGGTAACAGGCTTAAAAAATAAGGAAAATTATAATATGTTTAGGCATCTTTAAATGGATATTATTCAGATAAAATGAATAAATATATAAAATCAAATGGTGAGAAAAACTAAAGTATGTTCTTAACTTTAATGACACTTGCAAAAAATCTGAAATTTTCTAAAAAAAAAAACTGCCGTTGCTATGGACTTTTTAAAAAGTGAGAATTTCTGTGTGATTTTTTACGCAACTTAATTTTCCATAGCAACAACACTTATCTGTTGCATAACAAAGGTTTTGGTGGTGTATAATGAACATTTAAATATTTTTTTTTACAAGTTTCAACTAAAACAATTGCAAATAAATTCTAAAATCAGGAATGAAAGCACATCAAAATAATCTTCAATTTCTCAGTTTTTCTTAATTTTTGGCCTTGATGCCATAGCAACGGATGTCAATTTTCATGATAAAATATATTTTGCATGGGCATTGATATGGATGTAAAAATTTAACAGTTTCCCATTTAGGCTTATTAAAAACCTGCAGAAAACTGATTTAAAAACTTTGTAACGGTTTCCATGGTAACATTTTATATCTATTGGTTTCTCCATCAGTTTTCTTATATAATTAAATAATTAAAAATAGGACAAAGGCTGTTTTATGTGTTTGATAGTTTACATTAGTGGGCAAAACCTTCTAATATTGCATCAAAGTAGATAAGTTTTGCTATTTCCCCATATTTAACCTCAATTACCATGGCAACGGTTACCCCCAGCAACCAACTTTTAATGGCTTTTTGCGTTATACACCTAGGTGTGTCCATGTATCAAATATAAGGAAAATTGGTGACTATGCGTGGCCAGACCCTTTTATAAATCATTGATTCTTACATAGAATTGATCTTAAAATGATTGATAAATTTGATGTCATGTATGCTGAGATTGTTTTCCAAGGAAACTTACATAAAAATGCCTTGAAAATAGTCAGATTTTAAGTAAACGAACAATTTAGGTAGTCGTATGTATTCCTACGCCAGAGTTCAATATAGTCTCATTCAACAAGACGCTATAAGCTGTCTCCGTAAATCTCCCTTGCTTGTCGGAGATTAACGGAGACAGCTGAGCATATGGTTGAACGAGACTAGAGTTCAATATCGCTTGGATCCATACAATTTTTAGAATTATTTCGATTACTGATACATATCTTTAGATATTACACAACATGAAGGGGTTTTATTGTGTTTTATTGTTGTTTATTATTTTTGTCGGAAAAGTCCAAGAATTCATGTTAAAATGAATAATAATCGATAAAATCACCTCCCGTTAGTACTTCAGACCTTTGATTTAAATTATTAAGAGTTTCATTTGTTTAATTATCTTTTCTGATACTACTTGTGTCTATCTAAGACACTATGTTGTAGGAACCTTTAGACTGTTCAAAAGTTCAAACGTTTGACGACACAAACATAATTTTATTAATTTTGCTGTTAATTTACGCATTATTAGGAACTTAAAAAACTAAGGGTTGGATGACAATTTTAAGTTGACATACTGAAACAAAAGTATTAAATTTATATAGGATTGAATGACAATCTTTAAAAGTAAATATAAATAATAACTTTGTAGGTATGTTAATGAAGAGACGCTCTGGTTTCGAGCTTCAAAAGATTTGGTAACGTGACCAATCATATCCGTGAATTTTATATTATTGATTTTCTAAGCGTTGGATGGGTTCAATATGTTATATATTTCTTTTTAAAGATTAATATTCTATAACCATTCAAATGTCGTTTAAATTAAAACGAGACTTGCATCAATTATTTTGTTTCCATCCTTTTTAATTGTATTCTAGCAACTTTTTCACTCGTTTTTACTCAACTTAATGCAAGTTAAAATGTAAACAAATTTCTGAATGACATTATAGGATGGCTTGATCGATACTAGTGCAAACTTATATCTTACATCCAATAACAAATATTAAGTCTTCATTTAAAGTCTACTGAGTTCATGTGTATGTTTTACGTTTTAAAGATAGAGTCTTTAAAGATACATTTTGATAAAAACATGTATTAGAATTTCTAAGACAGTGCTTCTTTTAAAAAAATTTTAAAAACCTCCACGATGGCATTACTTATTCAAATTAACACATCATTTTAGATATGGTATGTGTTTACACGAAGGACATTTTTATTTATTATTTATTTATTTATTTATTAAAATCGTTAAATTTTTTGCTAACATTACAAATTTCATAGTCCTTTTTGAAAGGCAAGGAGGTGGTTGATCGTCATAACAATATAACTTTAACTGTAAGGTAACAGTAATTACCTTCTCTTTCAGATATGCTTAACAGTTTTACGTGATATATTACAAGACGTTTTATAAGAACCATTAAGCTGTTAAAGAGTAAAAACATATGACGGCACTCTGGCCATTTTACGAATTTTGCGCATTATTATGAACTCAAAGACAATGCGGGTTGTTAAGGAGAAGCATATGGACAATATAACGTCTTCTTTTGAATGTTATCTTCAAAATCGTGAAATTAAAAAACTATTTTGAATAAGGTTAAAAACTTAGTATTATCATTTTAAAATAGATGGCAGTGCCATAAAATTGGGTAGTACATTACTGCCACATTGATGCGTTATAACGTGACACCTATAAAAAAAGCTTACGCATATTCCTTAACATAAAATAAGATAGGACAACACTACCCGCGGTTTCAAAATTAAAATTAACATACCAAGTGAAAGCAAAACATCTCAGTTTAATCAAAACCGCTGCTAAAATTCTATGTTCTTCTCTTAAGTAAATAGTTGTTCATCCGGCTCTTGTAAAACCTTCCCAACTTTTATAATGTTTTCACGGAAAACGGTATGTTGCATCAAAACAACATACAACATGGGATTCTTGCAGCACTTTTCAATTTAAGCATTGATTAAACTAACGATACATATAAAATTTGAAGTTCAATATGTACGAGGTAGTGTTGTTCCAGTCGGATTTTTATATCGTAAACAATGACAGAGGAAAGCCTGGCCGAAAAATAAATGCAAATTTGCATATCTTTTTAACTATTGATAAAACTAACATTTTTCCCAGTATTCATATGTTCAACTCTCAATAAATCACCCCCAATATTTTATTAGAGTTCTTAGAGTAGTTAT
This sequence comes from Magallana hongkongensis, assembly GCA_015776775.1. Taxonomy (NCBI): domain Eukaryota; kingdom Metazoa; phylum Mollusca; class Bivalvia; order Ostreida; family Ostreidae; genus Magallana; species Magallana hongkongensis. Next base: position 992,178 of record VIAA01000017.1, read on the forward strand.
ATTTCTAATATGTTAACAATGCTTTCTGATCAAATTCACACATCATTCAACTTTTAGTCATAACATCATCAATGTGTAAATCTACGTAATACAAACTAATTTCTGAAAAAAACATTTCTGCAGTTTTTTTAAATTTCTTTTTAGACGGTCTACGTTTCGTTGCTAGGATATTTGAATATGTACATAACTAAGATTTGTGATTTCACGGAATTACATGTAACTCAGATTCCATATGCTTCCTTACATGTAACACCCCTGCAAAAGGACTACATTACAATGATTAAGAAATTGACGTTCTGTGACAAAAATATAAACTTGATTAAGGAATGAATGACAATCTTCAAAAGTTGATACAAATATTAAAGTTGTAGGTACAATGTACGCTCATGAAGAGACACTGTGTGTTCGAGCTTCACAGGATTTGATAACGTGACCAATCATACCCATGAACGTTGCACAATTTTTTTTTTCAGTGCTGGATGTATTTAAGTATAACGTTTGTCTTTGAAATAATGAATATTCATTAACCAGTGAATTTAAAAAATAGACTTATATCAGTTATTTTGTTTCAATCCAGATCTTTTAAAAATTTTTGAACTTAAAGAAAAAAAGAGGCATCTTTGTCATTAATTTTTACTCATCTTAATGCAAGTTAAGATGTAAATAGATGTAAACTTATATCTCATATTCTACAATCAATGATATGTCTCACGGTGCGACCGTTGGGCCAAGCACAGCTTATGATTGCAAATTGATGCAAAAACTTAAATGAAAGTTAATGCATATTAAATTCAATATATCTTCTGTTATATATTATCCATAATTTTTACCCCACAGTGTATAAGCAAATACTTCGAGCTTTTTTTTTGGTTTTTTTTTATTTATCTATTTATTTATTTACGCTTCTATGAGTATTGTAGAACAAGCTTAATTTTGGATTGGATGTCGTTGAATAAAAAAGATTTTAACATAATGGCCAATTCAGAGTTTTTCCTTTTTAAAATTAGGTAGCGTCAGTTCATCTTGACATATTAAGTGTTATAGTAATGTCAGATTACGCATAGTATGTTGTTAGCATGACGTCCTTGCAATTAAACATTTCATCTGGTTCACAATAGATTTACTTTCATTCTTGCGTGAACGTGAGAACGCCATTTGCTATGCTTGGAATTGCATTGTGGATCGAAATTTACCGACGCCAAAAAATTCTGATGGATCAATGTGCAAGAAAACAATTGTGATGTCACACGATTATATTTGAAAGGGCAGTTAATCCGTTAGTCTTTTGTATTGGAATTATGTAGTGTCAGAAGCATATTTACAATGCAAGAACATAGTCTTTAATTATTTTTATTCTGCTTGTTCTCGTGAGAGCGTGAAATGGGAAATCATATTTACGGGGAACAGTTGGTCAGAATAAGTCTTCATTGAAATTTACATATGTTTTTAAAATCATACCAATTAATTTACCTATAAATATGTATAATTTAATAATATTTTTTTAAAATGTAATTCTCTGTATTCGAATGTAACATTTGATGGGATGTGGTCGTAATATCATTTGGAGCAATGAAATTCTTCAAAGACGATTTCACTCTGAATATTCATATCTGAAATGTTCCATCATTTGAATGGTTTTATTTATACTTTATAGTAGGTGCTAGTAATTATTGCGAGAAAATGAAGATTTGCTGAATTTGCAAAATTGCAAAGTTTGTTAATTTGTGATTTGCAAAGTTTTTTGAATTTAGTGGAAATAAAATATAAACGAAAAAGAGAACTTCTTTGTTAAATTGATCCTTGTAATAAAATGATCATTAAAGTGCAATGTTATATAGCACTTTCATTGGCCATGCATTTGAAGCTTTGATTTTATGAAATTCACGAAAAAGGATGCCCCGAAAAATTAATTTCACCACAGTAAATAATATGTTTAAGGTCAAAATAAAATAAAGGTCTCTAACGATTTCGTTTTGAAATAAACACAAAATAAAGGAATCTATCCTACAACTTCCCCTTGCACTGACCCAATGAAGATCACCCAATAAACCAAACCTATATTCCGCCAATGCCCTTATATAGCATAATGTATTTAACCGACGTTTAAAGGAAGAGTGACGTCATTTTTCTTGCTATGTTTAAGCCATGGCATTCTGGTTTCAACATATATACATGTAGCGACATTTATCGATTAAAGCTCATTTGAGGCCCAAAATGTGATATTACATTACCTCAGGTCGAAAACGTGAAGAGGGCTCACAATGTCTTGCCCTCTGTCACGTTTTCTTACCCTCGCCCAAATATAGCTAATATTTCAAACCAGTAACCATATATTTTATATATACTCATGAAGGGTAATTTCTTAAACGCATTTTTAAAATCAAAGTACATGTACGACATGTTTTTTTTAATATATCCATACAATAAAATTAATTTTATGAATTCCCATGTTTCCTAATGCATCTCATTGCTTACTTAAAACAAACCATAAAGGGTTATGGTCATTTGCCACTTTGTTTGCAGATTGTGACAAATGATTGAATACGCACCTGTTTGATCCTTTTCGACAAATCCGTATCTTTTTTCCGCTTGTAGCCACTGAAAAAAGTACGATATAATGTCTTCACCAAGATTCTTTTTTAAACAACATAACGTGCAGTTGATGAATATGTACTTATTTTTAATATTTTGTGCTTTTTGTACTCTTGTTTCTTATGAATGCACAATCCTCTGGATTTGAAATATGTATGGATGCTGGGATAAGTGCTGTTATGTTCATTAAAATTTTTTGAATTTTAATTTGACTATTATTTTGGGATTACATTATATTTGTTGTAAACTTAATAATTCCTTTCCCCTGTACCGCTCAAAGTAAATTTCTAGATTAATTAAAGACTGCTGAATGTAGTTTTGATTACTAATTTCATAACGGATGACGACCTATTTTCATTGAAATGGCAGGACTTGGTCTTCGTTCTACAAATAAATATAGACAAATATAAACGAACATAATTGCAATTTTTCAAATCATTCAAAGAAATGAATTCTCAATTTTTTTATTTTGACAATTTTAAGTCAGTGCTTCCTCTGAAAACATTTGAAAACATCCGCGTCCACGCTATCATTTTATATTCGAACTATTGTATCCTTTCGATTAGGTCTGTGTTTACACAAAGGAATACGCTGTTTTAATTGTGAATAAACACTAATTACTCTATCTTTCGTATATGACGTAAAGCTTTACATCACATAACAATTGACATATGTTATACTTTTAGGTATTTACAAGGAATAATCATTTTGCTTTGACATTGCAAACAAAAAAATAAAAACAATTCAGATATTCTTGAGTAAACAATAGACCTTTTTTCCTTGTTCTTATGAAATTAAAAGACTTTGCCTGTTCCATTATTTTTTATATTAAAAAAAATCTGAATTTATAATTTCAAATAGCGAAATGGATGGAGATGTTAACCGTTTCGTCAAAACATATACAGTACGTATATATGTGACAAGTTTTAAGTTATTCATCTTAAACATACTTAAATCTAAGTTAGAATTGATAATATTATATAAATAACAGCAAGCGTTACGTTACAATTAAAATCTGAGTTATTTCCATATGTCCGCAAACATTGCTTTAACGAAGCATCGTTTGTCATCTAAACAACCCCACATTACATGATGTTGTACTGCCATATTTGTTTGGAAACTAATCAGGCTTTGATCTATGTGAGGCATGCTAAAAGGGAAACATGATCTTCTACTTATAAAAAAAAAAAACCTTATAAATTTTAAGAGTAGGTATTATATTTATTGTTTAATGATAATTGAATTTCGAAACTATAAATACTAGTACTTTGAATCAGCAATAGCCTCTAAATGACTTTAATATTGATATGTCTCCAGAAACATCTTTATAATTTTTATTGAGGAGTAAGGGAAACCGGTAACTTGGCAGCTAGGAAATAATACTTTGTCTCAATAGCTCCTTTTTCATTTACAAGTACCATAAATCAAATCCAAAAATGTTCAAGTATTATCCTTCTTGTTTATATTCTTTTTATAACTGTTATCGTCATGCAGATAGACATTTATTTAACATTTTATGGTCCTGATTAGGCCCAGTAGCATAGAAACATACGAGAATCAATGCTGTTAATCTTATATTTCGTTTAGCTGCTTTGTTTGCGATTTTAATAAAATACGACTAACTACATGTACCTTCAGTGGTTGCTTCTGCATATCCGAACCTTCGGCTTCTATACAGGTCCTGAATTAATGTAAATGATACAATAGTAAATATTATCTTATCCAAGAACAATATCAATATGATAAAACCAGACCTTTTAAAACTATATTTTTTCTTCTTTGTCTATGTAGTTGAAAGATTAAATACTGCATGGTAATATATAACCTTTGCCTCTCTAAAAATCACCTCTGATTGTGTAGACCTTGGTTTTGTTATCACATCCAAATTGTCTAAAAAAGATAACAAACAAAGACAAGTATTTAACCAAGAGAAAAATGTGAGTCTTGAATATAATATACTTTTCATGAAAGAGCAATGTAAACCGGGTAAATACTGTATACAACGAAATATTCACATCCATTTTATTTACACATTTTTGGTCAGCGGGCGAATTTAAGACTGGGCGAACAACATAGTTTCATTTGACCTCTCTTTGAATACAACTAAGTATGTGCGAATTCAAGATGTTGCGAAACTGTTTGCAAGTGTAAAATGGCGAAAATTACACGTGGCGAAAATAACCCTGTATACAGTAATTTATCTATGGTGGTCATTACAAATATAAGATTAGATATGCTCAAAGCTGATATTAATTCCTAAATATGCATGTTTTTCTGTTTTTATCCAACTGTCAAATTAGATGTCGATTTTCATTGTTACGTTTATCGCAATATACCGGTACTCCCTATGTACGGGAAAGAGCGCTAATCAAACTTCGCTGTGCTTACGTATTTTATTCACCATAACACCTTTTATTGAACAGAAGAAGTTTTAGAAACGTCATGACAACCAATTCATTGGTAAGGAATGCTCAATGTAAGGCTAAAACCCTATGTTGAAACATTCGATCATTGTAGACATTTCCTAGTGCCATATTGTTACATCACAGCACATGCACAAACTATCAGTGCATGTGCTGTGATGTAACAATATGGCACTAGGAAACGTTACTGAAGTAGTTTTGCAATGTTGAAATGGCTTTAAGAAAACAGTTATTTGTAGAAACTGATAAAAATGGCCAAATGCCGTTACTCTCTTGCCGGAATCTATTATCGCTTAATTACTTTAAGATGTAGTTCCAAGATCTTTTAAGCATGTATGAAAAACACACGTATTTAATGTGCATCCAAAGTAAGTTACTGTATGTACAAGATAATTCCGATAATCTAGGAATGCTTTCAAATAAATGTACTAATCATTTTCTTCTTGATTGTGTCTTATTTTCCTCTTTTAACATACAAGTATCACTACTGTGTATAGTTCATGATTTGATAGTCGGCATAATATGTTTGTAACTTGAATTGACTTGTAAGCAACCAAAAATGACTTTCTCAACCGGTTACTAATCCTTAGAGGCAGTTAAGGAACACTCGAAAAATACATGGCATCTAAATACTTTTAAAAATTTTCATGAAATATCAAAGTGACACGTACGGTGACTCAAAAAAGATGTTTTACTTTTTGATTACGACAACTGAAATAAGCCGAGATTGACAAAATTTCATCATATGGAAGGTATCTCGCATCATAAGATATCACTTAACAGTTAATATGTCATTAACACTCATCCGGAAATTGCACATGTAAACAAATCGTGTTGTTTTGGACGTCGATTTAAGTGTCACGTGATTGCAATTGCTGTCTAAAAATAGCTACAGTGGGATTGACACAGTGAGAAAAGTTTGTTTTTCAATTTGACGTTATTCGATGTCTGGTTAGAAATATGCATTCATAAAGTTGCATCTCAACATTAAGTTCCAATGAGAGGCCCATGGCTAATGATATATTTTACGTTGTAGTATATACATTGCCCTGCGCTTGCGTGGCTATGAAACGGACGAGAAACTTTTTGTGTCAACCCAACGCTTAATTCTTTTTTTCACTGTTTAATTTCATTCGTTTACTTTTGAACGCTGTAAATTTTTTAAAAAGTGTACTTTTTCATATGATTTTAAAAAATTTGGAAATCGTGTAAAATGTCGATATTAGCTTAACCATGGGTTTGTGCGTCACAATGTCCCTTATAAAAGAAAACTTAATCATTCGCCAATAGCTGAAATTTAATGTACCAACTTATTTTACTAAAAAGTAGATGTATAACTCACAGTTTTATGTAACAACGGACAAGCTTAAAGTGATCAGTTTTTTTACTATCAACATTGATATTTAATTAGGCCTCTTGAGACGCAAACGTAGACGAAACTGCATAAATTTTAACACACAACCCATTTTAATCTTGTTTTTCAAATAACACAAAATTAGACCTCAAACACAATAAAGGCAAAAACTGCAACAGCCCTATCGGGATTCAATCCTATCATTATTTAGTTAGCGACTTTTTATCGATCCATCAAATAATGCAATGGTTTGTCAAGACACTAAAAATATCGTCGTTTTTTTTTTATTCCGTTACAAAATAAAGGTGTATAAAACCTCTCAAATGTTGCCGTGATAAGCTTTTTTTAAAGTGCCTTTTTTAAATCATTGAAAAGGCAAGGTCAAATTTTATGGCCTTTTTTAGTGACGTGATAAGGCTCTCAGGAAACAGGGACACAGGGTACTTAATATCTTCTTTACCAAAAATAAATACATGATACAAGGTTTATATTATGCAGCTGTTTTAATTGTAAAGACAAACGTCATCGTAATTCGAATTATTTTGAAAAAATGTACCTTTATTACCTTGTTCAAAATATCCGTATCTTCTGCTTGTAATTAAGTCCTGAATAAATATGAAAATGTTTACAAACCTTACAGCTTAAAATGTTCTTAATTTTTTATATCAATGCAACGTTTCTAACTACTAATTTGATAAATTTATAAACCTTTGCATTTGTTGGGTCATCATAGTCTCTGCTGCAAATAAAAGATTGACAAATATGCAATACAACTCAGTAGTACATCGTTATTTACACTATGGTAAAATTATTGATAAAATGATAGAGTATATTTTATAGACAAACATAACGGTATATTGTTTAGTCCATTGAGTGTATGAGAGACCAAATGATGATATTTATAAAATTTATTGACATAAAACAGAATCATCATTCAGGCAACTAATATAACACAGAACAGGTTATAAATCATTTTTCCAAAATATTCCAATTGAAGCCAAATTAACGAGATGATTCATATACTATAGATTTATAAAAATACGTCCCCGAAAAAGCACAAAACAGACTTAACAAAACGCCTTTGTTAACGGTAGTCGCACGATGAATTTCGTTAGTTTTAACTACTACAAAAAAACAATTTTTAAAACGTTTAAGCTATTCTTAAAACAAATCAAATACATTTGACCTTACCTGAAAATGTAATTTATTTATAAATTATAATGTCAGGAGCTATATTAAGTTTGTTCTTAAATCAACATTTCATATCTGAGTGTAAGGTGCAGCATAAATAATATTAAGGAAACAACCGAATCAGTAACGCACTAAGAGATAGAAAACGTACCGCTACATTACATTAGTTGTGTGTTTCAGGTACTTCCATGGTCCTTTATTCTACTAAAGGTAATTTCACTTAGTATCTTTTATTTTAACCTATTTTTTCTACATTCTCCATCTTCAACTCTGATACCCATGTCCCATGGTACCTTTGAAATGTTGTTTATACATATATAAAGGTTTAAAGGTTTATTGAACAGTAAACATACAGTAACAATCAGACCCAACCTAACACCAGAGTAAACCCCGACTTAACTCCGGGTTTACTTTTTGGGTTTACTCTGGGTTTACTTTTTCAACATTTGGGTCCACTCAGGGTTTACTTTGGGTTTACTTGGAAATTGCTTTTCTGGCAAACTGTTCGCACTGAGGGATGAAGCAGACCCGTCTTTTATCTTACCATCCTACTGCCTGTAATTCATGCCTCTTATATATTCCGAATACACAGTAAGCGTCTGCTTTCAGGGGTTTACTTCTGACTGGGTTTACTCTATGAGTCCACTCTGGGTTTACTTTGAGTTTACTCTTGGTATACTCTAGTGAACCCTTAGTAAACCCAGAGTACACCCAGAAAGTAAACCCAGGGTTTCGCCTGTGTTTACTTTCTGTTAAGTTGGGTCTGATCGGTACTGTAATGGTTGTCAAAAAGATATCAACTTATAAGAAAGAGCGCGACCAATAACACTGGACCATGTTAGTATCTCTTATCTCAGATCACAGTTAGGGTGGAATAGCTGGGCATCAGCTTGGGCAGCAGCCAGAGACAGGGACGGGTGGAGACAGTGTATCCGGGCCTTATGTGCCAGCGGACACGAAGAGGTTAGATAAGGTGAGGTAAGGATGTCATTGCTCGACATGTGGCCGCCATCGAATTCCCAATCTTAAATGTTTCTGACGCAGAACTTACTTCTTTCTTAAAATGTCAAGACCGACAGTTCCGGACCAGAATTTAAAAAAAACACTTGCAAGGAAGTTTTAGCATTAAAGGAACTAGATAAAAGACAGCGGAAAAATCTTGATATATAATTGAACAAACCTCAGAACGTCGTGGAAGTTCTCATTGTTGTCACAATTGTTACCTTAAATTCCACACTAAGAGAGAGAGAGAGAGAGAAAGAGAGAGAGAGAGAGAGAGAGAGAGAGAGAGAGAGAGAGAGTAGGGTGTGGTTGGTATAAAACAAATTATGCGTCACAAATGACATTTGAAAATTCAGAAGTTAAAGAAGTTGCTTGAATGTAGTCCGTATTTGTCATTGTGATCGTTTTATTTTAGATAATTCCGTACTATAAAGTTCTATGAACCAGTACATTTATCACTAATCAAAACAATTGAATGGGTTCTTTTAAACTAAAAGCTGAAATCTGGCAAAATAGTATATTCTTTGTTTTTAGCACGATTCAAACTACCAAGAATTTGTCTGCACACTTTATCACTGTAAAACGCGTTTTTTTAGTTATGAAATATTTTCTGACAATGTATCTGTCATCTTGTCTATACAAAGAATATATAACATATTACCGTAAGATGCTTGAATTTTATATGTGCTTATTGATCAAATATCTTTTTAACCTCACAATTTTGTTTCTTACATAAATTTAATGTTGAGAGGTTTAGATAAAAATATAATATTAGATTAAATATGTTTTTCTTAAAAGGCAAGAAGTTTAAATGGTAATCAGCGTTAACTTGTTGGATTAAAAAGTAAATTTAAACTATTTCAAAGACTAAAAGTGTAGCTTCGTATCAATAAAGCACTTGTTTTCGGTTTGTTGTTTCTTTTTAAAGGTCATATGAAACGATTTTTAACACTATGATTTTCTTTCATGAATATAAAGCTTGGTATAAACAAATGTTAAAATACATGATGTAAGATTTTTTTGCCTTTGCATTACTGAGAAATAACAGTGAAAACTGAGCATCTGAAAAAATTCTTGCCCGCTTATCGTTCTTGATTTTGTGGATTTATGACGTCACAAAGACCCACCGATGTAAACAATGCATCAAAACTAGTTTAATCTTACAGTAGTTAATCGATTAAATTTTAGTAATTTTTGCATATATGAACGTGTCTTTCTTTTCAAATGAGATCATTTGATTTCGTAGTAGCCTACAGATGACTTAGTTTTAATTGGTCGTTAATGAATAAATCTAATATCAGCTTCTCACAAAAGTAAAATCATGATGAAGATCCCGTACTGGAGTGGAAACTTAACGAAAGAAATGCTCCAACATTTACAGCTGATTAATGAATTATCCTTATCCTTTTGAAATAGAAACATCATTTTCTTCTTCGGTACGTATAATGATTGAGCTACATTTAAAGGGAATTAAAGCATTTAAATTGATTTGATTTATTTTGTAACATAAAAAAGTATATAAGGCAGGCCAATGAAAATGTTTGAGGCATTGTGTACATAGTTTGTATTTAAGAGCTGCTATAAAATGCCGCAAAATTTTTCTTAAATTCTATTTCGAAATAATATAAATTTCTGACTTATTGATATATACACATGTAGCAATATCTTTAGAAAATACTTTGTGTACACGTGTATTAACGTTTTATTAAATTAGATCGCGGAAATATGGCATTTAAGGATTTAGAAATGTATCGGTAAAATAAATCGGTTGTTTGATAAAAATAGTTGTGAACGAATGTGAAGATAATCAACAGATCTTATTAAGAACAAGCATCAATAATGATAAAAAAAAAACCGAAAGAAAACATTGCGGAAGAAAGTGAGATAAAAGGGATCTGTGAGTAAACACCGCACATACACGTTTTAAAATCAAAACACTGCACATTCAAGTACACGTTTCAAAAACAAAACATTTGAAGAAATTTCTCTTAGACTAAAAATAATTAAATGGTAACATATTTGTGAATTTGAAAGTGAAACAAACAATATAATTGTGAAGCGAATGAGGCACAATGAGGCCTATAAGTTGTTTAGAAAAAAAATCTTAATGAATTGCATGAACGTGCAAATGGGAAAAAACGATCAGACTTATTTTTGAATTTGTCAATTTCATTAAAAAGATAAAATAAAACATATCAATATGCTTATATCAAAATTATATTATACTTGCATGTGGATCTATGAAGAAAATCATTTATTCTCCCTGCAGTCTCGAAACTGAATATCATTATGTACACGCTATTACATGTAAATAAAAACGCACACGATTTCATTTCTTGAGAGAAAAAATACTGACGTGGTTGATTATTGTATAATTATACAAGTTTTTATATAAAATAGTATTTTTTTTTCTTTTAAAATGCTGCAAAATGACATGGATATTTGTATTCACAACATAGCTTCATAAGGCGATTGGGTCTTACTGACGTCATAAGCAAGGGAGGTAAGCCGCGTAAGTCAATGTTCCTTTTCCCGATATAGTAATTTTGATCGACTGTGGCGCTCACATTTTGCATAAAATATCCAAAAAACAATGTCAGTCTTATTAAATAGGCACTTATGATCTCATTCCCGTATATAACTCAATATGGTCAGGATATCGTTTCATATGACCTTTAAATAAGATATCATCGAAGGCGTATAATGACGTATGAAGACATACAGGTTATTCAGCAATAACACTACATACTGTTTGTTTTAAAAATGTACTCTGTTTTCTAAGTTGTTGGTCGAATATACATATATGTAATGTATTTCATATTATTGTCTTTTACAATTTGAACTATAACAAGTGTTGCATTTATTGATTTCGCAATTCTTATGCCTAATAATTGAATGTCGTATATATATATATATATATATATATATATATATATATATATATATATATATATATATATATATATATATATACATATATGTGTATATATATATATATATATATATATATATATATATATATATATATATATATATATATATCTGAATTTTCTTACCCATTTTGTTCGTTTATATCCATCTACTTGGTTTTAGAAATGTTATCCAATAGAACATGGAACAGGGAGCTGTTACATGCATTTAAATAGTGCTTCAAAATGTAGATAGATGACAACTAGAATACCCAAGAGAAATGACACTAACCCCTTATCGGTCTGTCTTGTAATCTGATCAACATAAAACTTTTGCAAAGTAAATGATTATATTTTTATCACGAAACGTATATGCATAAATGTCTTCATATTTCTAGTCTTCAGATGTCAATAGCAAGATAGCACGTCTTATACCTCATTAGTGTCTACCTTCCTGACTTAATCTTATAAAACGTGAAATGAATTTAAAATCCTGTCCTGAACACGAGAAGCACCAACAGGTGACTTTAGTGTACCATACTGAAGCATTGTAAACATTAAAATCGGATAAATTATTGTTGACCCAAATCGTGCCAATGCCCCTTTAAGAAATATCACACAGTGTTTTCATCATGCACATATATACGAAGAAGGATCGGGAGTGGATTCATTAAATAGAATAGGAAATAGTAAATTATATTTGAATATTATGCTTAGATAACGTTTTGATGATGCCTAATAGTTTCATTTGTTGATGTTTCATCCACGCACAAAATCAACACGACTCATAAAGGGCATACGTCATGATAGGTTTCCTCCCTCAACTACAAGCGAGAGGGTTTTTAATCTTTTTCGCATGACTGTATCTGAAACTGGATCGTTGCTGATGCAGAAACGTAGCATTAGATTTTTTTAAAATTTATGTGCAACATACTGAATTATCATGGAATTGTCCTACCCCCCATTTTCTGCGACACTCTAAAATAATAGATGAAGTAAAATGAAGTATATAAACAGTGTAATAGTTGTACTTGTTGAGATAACACGTTACTACCCCCTTCCCCCACGGATTAAGATTTTCATAATTTTAATAATTCTTGGAAGTTACCCCACCCCCTCCTTTTTTGTCCAGACTTGTTGAAAGAGTCTGTCAGCCATTTAAAAAAAACCGAAGGTAAGTACGTGCCTGCGATGTGTAGTATGCCTTACAGTATACTTAGGCACTAGCAGACAGATATGTAAACCCTATAATGTCGATACACATGATTAGTTGGTTGCGCGTCATAAACGACATCGAAATTAAGTTGGTTGACAACAGTTAAAACAAATAAAACAATATTTTACTCTATTGTTCGTGTCGTTGGTTATTTTTAGTGCTTTTTTATATCTCATCTTATAACCGTGCTTTTTATGATCCGACACTTTAGATAATGAGTGTTGTTGTTATTTAGTGCTTCTTATATATATATATATATATATATATATATATATATATATATATATATATATATATATATATATATATATATATATACAGTGGATAGTTTTTCACACTTATCCGTTTACCTTTTAAACCGTAAGATTGCATAAGTGGGTGTCATTGTTCCTTGATAAAAAAATCCTATCTTATATCCAATTCAAATAGTATATGCAAAAGATATGTTCATTTTTTAATCATGAAAAAAGATATTGCGTAATTTTCTTTTGAAAGGAAATTTAATGATGTTCTGTGTATATCTGGTAAGATGGGTTTTTATCTTTAACACTCTGAAAAAAAGATTGAATTTGTTCTGACATTTTGGTTGACTCGTGAATCAATCATTTAAAACGGAAGTGCGAATTTGATTACCGTCTGCATATTAAAATGTTAAAGACCCGTAAATTACGCAATTGAAACTTGGTGGTGATTTTGTTTTGGAAACACGGGCTTTGGTAACTATGCCTTGCTGATTTAAAGTAAAAATATGTCTTAGTGAAGATACATGTAATATGCCTTGTTGCTATGTTTGCTGAGATCAGATTAACTGGCGAAAAAGTTAGTTGCTACGAGAGCTATATATATGATACATTACATTAGTGAGGTACTTCATAATAGTAAAACAAAGATATAAAGCCGAGACAAACAACTATATCGCACCATGCCCAAAATGTTTGAATCTGTTTCTAAATATGACATCAATTCAAAAGATGTTTAACAGACTATGTCGCCGGGACATATCTTTATCAAAAATCAATAAATATAAAAGATATGAAAAATTAAATGTTCCATAAACCTAATTATTTCTTTGGGTTTAAGGGAAAAGAGGCAAATGCCATTTCAAGTTTGTTCCTTAGATATCGATTTAACATCTTACAGTACAACAAAGGAATTTCATAAAATAAGACCTATATAATTTAACGATGAAGTTGAGAACTAATAAAAAATCTATATCTTATCTGATAACTTAATCGAAGTCACAATGTAGCTTTGTGAAACAGTTCCCTGCAAGGGTTTTCATATTTCTGTCATCTTCATTAATGTCATCTTCTGGCATTTTTACCTTTATTTTGTTAATATTTAAAACAGAATGTAAAACTGTCATCTTTAGTTCGCCGGCTATGCCAAAGAATATCTGACAGTCATGCGCTGTTTTTTATTGTCCATCTCTAAATTATGATACGTGCTCAAAACACATGACGTTCGATGATGTTAAAATATTTGGTATCCGGTATTCATGGAAAAATAACTCAAAGTTGACTTAAATGACAACATTGCCAATTGTAGTAAAATATCTTACACAATCAATGTTCTCAACAAATATATGTGAATATGATCAATATCTTTGTGAAAGAATTTTTTTGAATAATCAGCACTGGATCAAATATTTAAGAATAAACTTCATGGAGATATCCTGTTCGCTTCCCTGGTAAAAACAAATTGTTCAAATATTTTTGACTTTTGGAGAGAGAGAGAGAGAGAGAGAGAGAGAGAGAGAGAGAGAGAGAGAGAGAGAAATGGAAGAGAGATGCAGTAGGTATGAAAACTTTTATGTACATGAGAGAGAGGTGAAGTAGGTATAAAACATTTCTTTGCATGCGACACACTGTTTACACTAATGTAATTTTCTTAGGTGTTAAAACCCGTTTAAAGGTAGTTTCCCTGCTTAAAACATATACTGCCGATATGTATCTTTTAGCATTCAGTGTTCAATGTCAGTATTTAATCCATTGTGTCGTATTGTACTTCAAATTTCAAAACGCTTTTTGATGAAACATGCAATACCTTACGATTTTTAAAAAAGAAATTTACGAATAAGTTATGTAGTATTTACATTGGAAGGCTTTCCAGTATGGAAACTATTTAAATCCAGTTGATAAGCATGCATAAGTGGGTAAATATACACACATCCAAAAAAAACCCAACTCCAAACATTACAGAAACACCCTTTCAGACACAATTGCAGATGCATGACGAGGTCCATCCAGAAAAAAAAGGCTTGCTTAGAAGCTGATCAACGAAAAAACTAATATACATAGTTATAAAACTCATAATATTATTTAATACATACTACAAAAATTATGTGAAAATTTTCATCAGATGTTCGTGTTAAATGTATAACGTAAGAGTTATGCAGAATTTGTTGTATCTGGCTTTGTGCATAGGACATTGTTGGAATAAATAAATGACACGTTTTAATAAAATCATTTCCACATAGTGTGCTTGTTTAATATCTAATTATGATTTAAATATTATTTTCTCCTCACAGAAATTGTGAAACTGACTTTGTGTGATAGCGGTATTTCTATGCAGAATTTATTTAAACGTTATTTTAAAAAATATATTGAAATGATATACCTTGCTAACTAAAACCTGTTTATATTTTTTTGTCTTATTGTCTAATGATTCAAAAACGAAATATACCTTTACGAATCACATTAATCTTTCAAGCTGAAGATTAGTTAATAACTAGATATTTCACACGTCTAACATAAGAAACGCTCGGAATTCTCACATTTTCAAATCATTATATCAATAAAAATTAGATAAATTGTTCTTACCCATTTTGATTTTCTTAATCCATCAACTGTGTTGTAGTAGGTTTATTATCTAGAAGATTGGTAATGATTAAATCTTATGCATATGTATTGTGGTTCAAATACAAATAGCCTCGACAGTCGGTCAGGGCATTTAAATTTTCATCTGCACTATTAATGCACCTTGAAATCTAAACATTAGATAATAACCAAAAAGTGTGTTTAAATTTTTTTCAATGCGGTACATTTATCATGCAAAACGTTTATTAAATTTCATTTAAAGATGTATTTCAATCGAAGCTTATTGATCCGAAAGATGAATTCCGATGATTCAAAAACCAGTTGTAATAATTTGTTTTACTATTTTACAACTTTCAAAATATAAACCGCTTAAAACTATAGGATTTACAGCGAATATAAGTCATCTAGCGACATCGAATGATATTTATTTTCAACATTATGTATGAAATTGATGAAAATTTGTACAGCATTAAAACATGCTTTCAGTAAAATACGCAATTTACTTTAAAGTAATTTAAGTTTTTGACTTATTAAAAATTATCAATGGGTAAAAATGATTTTTCAAAAGCAAAACTTGTTTCTGTAATAGTGTAACACAATTGAAGAACACAACCACAAGTGTTTTCGAGTGAAACTGCTACGTGGATAATTTGCCTTCTGTAGTTAAATTATAGCTATATTTATGAGTCGTAAGTGCGTATAAACATATTCAAAGGGGATACTTCAGTACATTTGAAAACTTGTATATATATATAATATATATATATATATATATATATATATATATATATATATATATATATATATATATATATATATATATATATATATATATATATATATATATATATATATATATATTTATTACATGGCTTCGAGGGCGACATACCAGAATATTTGCCCCGAGGTGACAGGAAAGCCCTGGAGTGTTATGTCGCCCGATGCCGAAGGCAGAGGGCGACATAACACTCCAGGGCTTTCCTGTCACCGAGGGACAAATATTCTGGTATTGTCGTCCGAGAAGACATGTAATATATGTTATATAACATTTTTAAACAAATCAAACTCGGGTTATCAACATATTTATTTAATTCACAAGGCAGAGGCAAATGTTTTTAAAACACTCACGCTTGAGTTTATCACTTTTGTCGTATTTGCCGAATTTTTTCATTAATTAAACTATCGAGTTCATCTGAATTTAGATGAACAAACCGCAGACGTTGGCCTGACATGTTGAAAATTCGCGGATCTGTTTAGTACGTTTGCTTAGCAACTGGCTCGTTGAATTTCGAACCCGACGTAATTAATATGCAGAATTCTTGCACGCGATGGTGATATTACAGTTTCGGGAGGGCAATATAACTATTTCCTGTGAAATATAACTTTTTCCGGGAGGGCAATACAACTGTTTCCGGTGTTATTCAGCAATTTTCAGGGCATAGTAATAAAATTATCTCATTTGTGACATAACGAGAAAACTTCTTCAAAAATGGTATATATATATATATATATATATATATATATATATATATATATATATATATATATATATATATATATATATACACGATTAAATCCTTGGTTTAGGTAACGATATAGAAAAAAAAGTTTTCAGCAGATGATAACACAATACTCCATTCTTCTTGAATTTAATGCAAAGCGCTTTCGGCTGATCGGCTCTTCCATGGACTTTAAATTGTAACAGATTTCTCTTTCGTGTCTTTCTTTTTTCTTTTTTGTTAAAGTTCCCGTCCTTACAGAAAGTCAATAGCTTATAGCTTTCGGCGAAGGAGGGTTCTCGGGGGCTGAAATGTTATCGGCTCAAGTATTCTTTGAGTAGCTGTTTCCATTTATTGGGGTTATCTTTAGAGAGACAGCTGTTATGCAGCAAGTGTGTGAAATATGACAGGTATTTCGACACATCTCTAAAACCCCAGTTGTGATTTTTATTTCTGAAGGTGATCATCGAAGTCAATTATTATTAATGCATGTATTTTATAACTTAACATTGTAAAAGTTTGATATTTATATGACTAGACAAAACTCCGCATATATATATATATATATATATATATATATATATATATATATATATATATATATATATATATATATATATATATATACTTTGTCCGATTTTTTTTATTAATTGCTTTCTCAACTTATTCTTTAACATTGAAATAAAAAGGTGAGGTAGGGTGAGAATTATAAACTGAAAAGGGTAATATATACCCAATGAACATGTAAGTGGTCTTAATTCTGTCTGTTGCAGCTTACTGACAAATTAAACCTTTCTTTGATTCAATATTACACCAGTAAGTGGGTATATAAAGGATTTCTCTCCAAATTTGATATTTTAGGTCAAAATATTGAAACTAATATTTATTATTATAATTGTTTATAACGATAATTATCAGATAAAAGAATTTTTTAAAAAGAGTTGGTAAGGGGAAGGGGAGTACTCCCATTTAAAGGTTTACTACCAATAGTATGATAATGTATTGAATAAAAACACCCCCCCCCCCCCCCCAGGGTATGATGTGTACAACGTTACTGTATTCAAAAATCTTATGATGAATATTTAAAATCTTGTGATGTAGGTTCGAAATCGTGTGATATAATCGAAACCTTGTGATGTGTATTCGAAATTCTGTGATCCATATTCAATTTCTTGTGATGCATATTCGAAATCTTGTGATGTATATCCTATATTTTGTGATGTATGTTCAATATCATGTGATGTATGAAATCTTGTGATGTATATTCTGTAATCTTGTCATGTATATTCTATATCTTGTGATGTATATTTTTTAATCTTGTGATGTATGTTCTATAAATCTTGATATATGTACACAAATTGCATGGTGGGTAATTTTCTGTTGACTGGCAATTGCATCTGTCTCGCGCATCTCCCTCTTCCGCAACATGGTCTATTGCATTGTGTATTGGTGCAATCATCGAAGTGACAAATCACATTGAACTGTCATTTATTTCGTTTTCCAATTGATAAAACGTAAACAGAAAGTTAATAGATCTCTGCAGGTATGTTAATTCGAGTTTGATTGACAAGAAGTGAGAGGAAACTCTCATTTACTACACAGAGGAAATTCGAACTAAAAACTAATGAATATGTTACGTGAAAGAAATCATTAGATACTTCTGGTAAAGATTAATTTATCATAAATTTCCTTAGTATTCTAGATGTATCATTTCTGTTGAATTTATTTCTGTGTACCGAGGTTTTATCACATAATTCGTCCATATTCCTCAATGGTGTATGGATATGGAAGTGAGCTTACACATAAAATCCATTGGCGCTTCCAAGCAAATTTTTAAATGACGAACGATATTTGTTGATTGTATAGCATAGAGGGAAGAGAATTATAAACAGATATCGTTCGTCATTTACAACATTAGCTTGGGTTGGAATCTTCGACTCAGCCTTATTTTCATGTTCAGCATACATTATTTTTTTTCAATCAATTATCAGATTTAGATGTACTGAGTGATCGAGAATGGAACAATGGAGACAGGATATGCAGTTGCCACTTGCCACCTCCAAGATGATTGCATGCAAGAAAAATTGACCTACACTATTCATTTACCCCATAACACCGGTTTCCTGTCACACTGTACAGAATTCAAAACTTTCCTGATCGATGTTTGATACATGCAAATTCTTTCTTTATTCAATAAAGTTTATATTACTGTTCCAATTATTTATCTTGAATGTCAAAGTTTTTGTTTAATTACTGTTCTTTTATGTACAGACACTTCTACATATAGCAACATTTTACCATGGGTCTTATTTGTCTGCATATTGCATTTTTATTTATTTGTGTTTTAGTTGCCTTGTTTCAAAATGTAAATCTATTACATGTTTGGTTTTTTTAAAAGCACTCCACTGGATTCACCCTCCAGACCCCTATTCAGCAACCACCTGTTCCATTGGTTGAAGATATTTTACCGGTAGTTGTCTGAAGATTGACATCATGCTCATATTTAGGAAAATTAGTTTTATAATCAACTCAAGATCACTGATGGCATTATTGCGACCACATTGTAAAAAAAGAGAGAGAGGAATGAAAATTGTAAGTTGTAAATAATAACTTCTAATTAAGGACAAGTTTTTAAAGCTGTTATATTGATAAGGTATTATTTCATTGCTTCAGAAAAGTGTTGGTCTGCATATCATTTCAGCGTAAATAGGAAATTCTTGATTTTTGATATTTAACACTTTTATAACGATTTTCGTTACAGTTTAAAAAGTCTGCTCTACCAGTTAGCATAATAGTTTGAATAAATTTATTTTCATATAAATTTGTTCGCTTACAATCCGATTATCAAAGATGTCATGGTAATGCATTTTTATTTTAAGCCTCAATTAGCAAAAATTGTTGTCTGGTGAAAGAAAACATGTTTATAGTGAATTTGCTATAGTTATTATTACGAATTTGTTCTACGGATACATATATAACGAATTATCGAGATAACGAAGTAAATCCACAGGTTCCTAAGACTTTGCTATAACCGAATTTTACTGTACTAAGTATTTAGTTATCTATATTCTAAAGACCGATATTTTTATAATACCAATTGCCAATATTAACAACTTGCATGAATATAACGAAAAATGCTTTAAATTACATATCCTTATTATTTGATTAGCTGCAGATGATAATTTGTATTCAAAAGAAGACAGTGACCATTATCATCATATCCAAGCAACATGTGCTGTGATTTGATTGTATAGACTGTGGAGGATCTTGATATAATTCCCATTCTTATTGATGCAGACTGCGCAATCAATATTGAAAAGCTCACCAATTTCTTTTTCGCATTCATACCAGCAGTAATTAAGAAATAGAAACATTACCGTGACATTTTTTACAATATTTTTTATGTCGTTTCATATGATTTCTATTCTCTCAGTAATAAATTTCAAAATGTCCCATTCATACTTTTGCTACATTTTATGCTTTCCAAAAATTAAAGGGGAAGGAAACTATACAGATATTGTACAAAATATAAATTAATTAACACCTACTGTGATTGTAAATCATATTTGTATTCAATACAAATGTACAGTTTACACATGTACTTATACATGTATAATACTCTTTAGATTGACTTGTGAATATAAACATCATTAATTTTAATTAATTGATTACTTGAGAAACAGCAAGACACAATCCAGCATTTATTCCATATCACCATGTACATTAGGTAAATCGGAATAGATGGTGTGATGTCAAAATAATTGAATTGTTTGGTTTTCAATACAAAAGAGTTCTACATCATCTAAGCCTCAAGTAATAAAGATTTCTTTAAGAAAACTTCCAACAGACATAAAGCATTTTGTATTTTAATAGATCTTAATAACTCTGCTATCCAAACAATTTCAACTTTGGAAACAATATCTCTTTAGATATATTGAAGGCATACTTATATATTGTCAAATATGGAACCATTGAATAAGGGAATTCTTTGAACTTAGAATAATTATAAATCCTGGAATTAAAGTAAATTCTGAAATCAGGCGTAGTACCTGATTACTGACATAGTTTTGCTGTGAATATGTTTTCACAATAAAAGATGCTGTCTAACTCAGTAAATGGGCAAATTTAAATAAAAAATTTCATGTTCTAATTTCATAATAATTGTATTGTTCCTTATAGTCATAGTTGTTATTTATTTGGTAATTTGCTATTTATGCATTGTTTCTTGTATTATCCTTTTGAAAATGGTGGTATCTGAGGGGTTAGTCAATTGTTGATGCCTTACATCAACTAACCCATCTAGGTTAATGCTACATGTAAGAGGTTGGGAGCCCATTACTACTAAAAGCACTGCTGATCTTCCGAGTTATGCATTTTCTAGGCTACTCTACATCAGCTTGACCGCTAATGACACTAGCGGGGAAAAAGAAAATTAGTTCATAGATACACCTCGGGCAGTTACTTCACGGATTTAACGTTAAGTGAAGTGCCGTGCTTTTAAGATTTAGACTATTGTGATTATAATAGATTCACATTGGAGTATCACGGGAATATTTTTGAAAATTCTGCAGAATGTTTGACGATTTGACATTCTTTGTTTAATATCAGGGAAAACAAGCATGGCAGCCATTTGGCGGAAAGCACATGGCTACTCTGTGTTTATTCTTTCTACGCCGTATAGCAGTGAAACAATTCAACAAAGATTTCATATAAACAAGCTGTTCGGCAAAGGATGTATACTACAAGGATCTAAATGAAAGGTGTGAGTTTAAATTTGGATCAAATATCAAAAAGTGTCAACACACATAAAACAGCCAAAACTGTTTTAAAAAATTGTTTAAATGCAACATTTTACAAGAACCCAACTAATTTTTAATTATTTTAACGTGAAATCAACATAATTATTTTTAACACCAAGTCGACGTTAAAACAACGAAACATTTTCAACATTTCCTCTATTTTCATATGCAACCATATTTCACGGTTGATTCAACAATGCTGTCTGACGTCGAAACAACTAAGCGGTTGGTCATTCACATCTTCCCTTAAAACATTATTCGTTCTATACAGCATTGATAGAACCATCCGGCAGAGATATGTCGATTCCTTTCGCAAGTAATCAATTAAATTAAAATAACTTTGGATTTTAAAATTTAACGATCATAAGCTGATGACAGGAATCAATTAAATAAACTTTGGATTTCAAAATTTAACAACAAAAAGCTGATGACAGTAATTGATCAATTAAATCAAATCAAGGGCACCGCTAAGCGGAGCATCTCCTAGCGACATGAGTTATTGTGTGTAGGGATGCATTCTTTAGGTATATATACGTATGTAAATGTAAATGAGAAGACCAAATTCTACTAACCCTACATTACTGCAAAATCTACATTTTCTTTACCTGTACTAGATCTAAATCCAAAAAATATCAAGTTGTTGATTTGAACTGCTTACTTTCACTTTGATTTCAAAGAAGTGAGGCGGAAGATTGATATCTCTTACTCAAAAATTTCGATTGATAACTCGTATACAAAATTGATTATGACATTAATTTAATGAAATAATAATTTGTAATAGTATTAATGGTTTGGAAAGGCACATGCATTTTCAATTTTTTATTTTACAGAAGTGTGCAATCTATGATAAATATTTTTAGTTTTGAACGACTTTTGTCATAGTGTATGCCCTCCCTCCTTTACAATGGTGTAATTTTATCTATTTTTTTTTTGCATAAAAATTTGACCAATTAATATGACATTGCATTTGTTTTAATCAATTACAATGAGGCATATTTATGCAAAGGTTGAGGAAATTCTATTGGAAGGTTTCTTTTTATTTTACTAGAAAAGTGAAATGGAGTGCACACACACACACACACACACATATACGAACACACGCACGCACGGTAGCGATGTTATATCCCCTTCGCAATAAGTTGCGCGAGGGGATAATAACTTTGGATTTTAAAATTTAACGATCATAAGCTAATGACATGTATATAAGTAAACACTGATTGTATTACATTTGATTACCTTTTCTTCTTGAAATCATGATTATTCGTCATTTATTTAAATTACATTGTCGGTATTGTTTAAGGTTTTTTTTTCTATGTAAATCTTGATGTTTAGGATTGAAACAATGAATTTTTACATAAGTATAAATTCTGATATCAAGTTACATGTATTAAGAATTACAATTTTTTTTTTTATTCTACTGAATTATTAATTTATTGATGAAGTTTGTGTGTGTTTCCATTGACATTTGCGATGCTGTTTTTTTTATCATCTTTTTGAGTTGAAAACTATCTCAACATTTTCTTCAATAACTGTAAAATTATTATAACGGTAACCAAGCTGAGTTAAATCCCACCTGTAATATTACTTGAGAAAGCTATTTCTAAAATTATTTCGTACCTATTTCTGACGGAAGCTTAAGGTAGAACGTTTTTCACCTAGAAATCCTCGTGAATTATGATTGTAACATTTTGATTTTACCACTGTAATTATTAAAGTAATCACATATTAATTATGTTCTTTATGGTTGAATTTCTTAATTTTTTTTATTATGTTCTTAAATTTTCCTTGAATATTTTGTTTTTGCCCGCTTGATTTATGTAAATCAATCAGGGTGCAGAACACACTCCTTATCCATAACATATTTCAAATTTTAATTTGTTCCAAATTTTCCAACAAATGCATGCATATCAAATCCCCACAAAGGCCTTTTAACAACTTATAAACGTTTCATAAGGTATTTGTTTGAGGAAGTATGAAATCCAAATAGTACCCATTTCAATGACGTTAACAAAGAAAGAAGTTTATTTGCTTTTATTTACAGTTGTAGTGTAGGATTCAAGCTTTTTCCAGTTTGTTTTTTAAATAAGACTTTTTCGGAGAGTGCTAGCGTTTACATGTGCTCCGTGAATGTTAGTTGGAATTTTATCTTTTCGATGCTTTTCATAGTTAGAGTTTATTTGTATTTCTAGCCTCAATTAATATGTTAAACTGTCTTTGCTGGTCATTTGTTTAAAACAATCTGTCCGTAAATGTATATGTAGTTTGCTCATCTGTTTTCCTGGCCGTAATGGGTAATATGTACCCTTAGAATGTGTTCCGTTATTATGTTATATTTACATATACCAAGCATAATTTCCTCTATTTCTTACGGAAACTTTTAGTTAATTTATAGCTCTATAGAAACAGCCAGACTGAAATCTACACGCCCTATTTATCGATTGGTCGAAATCTACAGCGGCTGAAAGTGACAGGACTGAAATTGACTGCACGAAATAATCATGATGATACCAGACTTAAAGTATCACAGGAGACGATTTGGCTGTTTCTTTTAGCTAATGTTAACGTTAACAGTAATTGAGTGAATTTTACTAACTTTTCATAATCAGTTCATTAATTAGTTAAAGAAAGATGTTAATATAAACAATACAATGCTTTCTTTGATGATTCATGCGGGTTATGAAGGTAGCGATCATTGCAGGAAAAATTAACATAACCCGCTAACGCGGGTTATGTATTTTTCCTGCAATGTCGCTACCTTCATATCCCGAATGAATCACCAAAGAAAGCATTTTATTTTTTAAATAATTCCGGTATTTGTATGTCATTTTTGTTTACATCTTTCATAATTGTGTTTGTTTATGTTGTATTTGCACCTTCTGCAAAGGTATGTTTTCTTAGTAAATGACTGCATGCATTGAGTTCTTATTACATCACAGATTTTTTTTTTTTTTTTTTTTTTACTTTTTTACATTTTTACCTGCAAAAGAATACTTGGTCACACGTTTTATAGTCTGAAAATATCTTCGTTCTATTTGAAGACAGAAAAAAAACCACCAACATTTTTACGACAGTAGTCTTTCTTAGAAGTTTTATACTTTTATATTCAAAGTATCAGAGCAAAGAATGCAAGAATATATAAATGTATAGATAATTTCGAGGTTGCCATTAACAAAGAAAATAAATAGAAACTGAAGACAATTTGATTAGATGCTTGCAAGTTTGATCAAACGCAATAGTATTCTCAAAAAGATTTTGGTAAATAATATGAACAGAAAACAAACATTAATTTAAACCACTCGGATGTATGTGCAATGAATAACTTTTACAAGAACATGGAATATAATACAACACATGCATTTTTCACGCAAATTCTTGTTCCTGTGTGCCTGAATTTGCAGCATTTTTCATTCCTTAGCAAGTGCAGATGATCCACCTGCTGAAATCCCACCCGTAATGTTTCCGAACCCTCCATGTAATGATAGCTGTGGCATAGTTTTGCTTTCTCCGCGGTGACCATATTCTCTTGATGCTGATCGTTTTTCAGAATGTGATGAACCGTCGGCTGACGTTTTACAAACAGTAACTGAAAATTTCTCCTTGACGTAATAAATTGACTCATTTGTATTCCCCATTGCGCCTGAATGACAACTGAAATGAAGAGAAAATGAATGAGGAACTTATCTAATAACCCGTAGAGAAAAAATGCAATTATCTCATAAAAGTAGTGCATACTACTCATTTGATAAACCTTTGCTTTTAAAGCGGCTTATCGAATTTTTATTATTTTAGTCAGAACTTTTTTGACACAAACTCTCGCTTTCCGTGACCTAGTTTTGAAGATTTTCCTGTATACTAAACATTCCACACAACTTTTTTAATACAAGAATTATTTTGAAATAGATTTTATCAAAGATTTGACTATAAAATGAAAAAAAAACCATGTACATGTATGCATACGATGCATTTTACCAATCTTGAGATATTTTCCGGTTAAGAAGAGAGGCATTGTATTGATTCGTCGAAAAAATCAACACTCAGTATGAATACAACTATTCGGTAAATAAAATTAAGTTTTGAATTGATTTCTGCACATATACATTAGTATGCGTCCTTGTTATGTTTGAAGTATGTACATTGTAGGTACATTGTACAATGAACATTTAAAAAACAAGAACATATTTCCTTTTTGATTATAATTTTAGTTTATACGTTTAAGGATTACGTTTACTCAGAATGAAAAAAAATTCCACTGATGATAATGAAAAACCAACTATTGTGTGTTATAGACCTTACATGGTAGTGTTATTCTTCACTTTCATAAAAGTTGGTCAATGACCTACTTTTTGAGTTAATGGCCATTGAATATTTTTTGAAAATGTAAGAAAAATCCATAAAAATGTTTACACTTTGATTGAGATTTTCTTAATTGTGAAATAAATACAAATTGCTTAACTCTTTAACAAATGAAATACAGTTTATGAATGGTAGTGACATTAAATAGTTACAAAGCATTAAGTTTTCATTCACAATTTTTAAAGACATTCTAGTCCGAATTTCCTCTATCAGTTTTCAAATTACTACCCATTTTTGATTCAATATAACAAAAAACTGAATGATGATAATGCTTTGACATTTATAGTATTAAACTAAGTATATTGACCTGTCTCTGCTGGCATAAAATTTATATGAGGTCAATAATCAAAATTTTGAGATATGGTGTCTTTTATCATTTTTAAGCATTTTTCAATATTTTTGTTGTGTGTGCCATACTTTTATATATACGAAAAGGCAAGATAAAAACAACAGAAAATATGCAAAAATATGTTGACTAACAAATAAAATCTTAACTTTAAATATTATAGTAATACTAAAAATATTTCAGTGGAAAACAAAATCTGAAAAATTTAGTCCGAATTTCCTCTGTTTTGCTAAAAGTCAAACTTTGTCTTAGCCTAATTCCATAATGTAGTATAAAAAATCGATTGTTATGTCAATAATAATTCATTTCTTAAATTCTTCTTGTATTTAAAACAAAATTTTACTCATGATATTGAACTTTTTAACAATCCGGATTCGAGAACTCAAACCCTGAGTAAACAACATCCTTAAAATAAAATACATATTTTCGGAACATGGTGTGAGTGTTAAATAAATGTATACTTAATTTACGAAATTAAAATAAATTATGATATGTTCCTTCATAATATGCATTTTTTTTTTAGAGAGGGATGATTAAAAAGATAAATAAAGCAAAAGTCATTATGTTTCGTTACGGTAGTACTTTAGTGTTTTACTTACTGCAGAGAGTCCAATTCCTTCTTCAGTATTGAATCCCTGTCCTCTACGACGCACTACCTGAAATCGGTGTGTACTCGTGTGAGACCCCTCAGAAAAATTTTAAACACAGAGGATAACATTTTAGAATATGACGGTAAATTTAATCCTCCACATTCTAAAAACAATCTTCTCCAAGAAAGGAGTTGGTAGTTTATGATCAGACTTGTTGTTGCGAATGAATATGTCATACATTTGTAATGATAGTGCTTGATGCATTTTAATACAGGTTAAGACCTCACTTAATCCACCTTTGAATCTATATTAGACAAGTTCAAGAATTTCTTTCGATTTGTTTATCCATATCTTTTTTTCGGCTAATAAAAAAAGGTGATGTGTTGTAGTTCATTTGGGAATCATTCATTAAATGCTATAGCATTATGCCTAATCGTTACTATGAACTGCTGCTATGATGCACTATGTTGGAACCAAACATTAACTAAACTTGATTCACAGATAACGAATACATTGTTTGTCTCTTCTAAGGAGGGTAATCGTGTTCAAAATTAATTAGATATCTACGGAAAAAAACTTTAAAATTCTTCTTTTCAAGAGAAGGGGGGGGGGGATTCAAACTGTTGTGCCAAAAGCTCAAACAAACGTTTGACAGATATGACCAGCCTCATATCTTGCGACATCAAAATCATGGGACTAGATAAATGAACTTTTGAGAAATTTGCCTAAGAATAGTGAAGCACAATCAATCCTATATCATTTTCAGGGTTTGAAAAAACAACTTTATACATGTATTGTCACTCTAGCTAAATATCCTACACAGCTGGATGAAGCTGTTTAATCTATGAATAATACAACTAGCAAGAAAAGCCAATAATTGAACAAAAAAATTGATAGAGTTATATAACAAAAAAGGAAAGATGAGATTTTACCAACCATATAAGATGCAGAGATTAAATCTAATAAAGCATTTTTTAAACAATTCTATATTGCCACAAAACGTAGCAGCTAATGTGTTCTTTTTTAAAGTTGAACTATGTTCAACCTCCCTTGGCTGTCACGCAAACTCAGCGCAAGAATAATGTGTGTGGGGCAAACTACTCAATATAATGTCAATTTTGTATTCCGCGTTCAAATAATCCGTGCTAATCGATGTTGATAAAATACATGAACAGACGAATATGATGTTAATAAAATCAATTTCATATTTTCTATTCAAGTTCTTAATAAATTTTAGATTGATATCTGAAGTATAATGAAATATTGTTTTTGTTTATGTTTTGTAACGAACCGTGCTTTTAAAAGTATTGCTCTTAATGAGAACGGACACGGTGGCGCGAAACAGCTTTGCAATGTATAGAGTGTATTGAAAAATATAGTTCATTGTTTGTTGTATACCTTTTAATTGATAGATACCTTGAGTATATTAGAACAATTTGTATACGAATACCTCGTAAGGTTTCATGTGAGAATTCATTAAATTTACTTTTCGTACACTAAACAATTTGTACACGATAGCGTCATCAAGTTTTGTTTACAGTCGAAGAAGATCGATCGAAGAAAACTGCTTATAGGAGAAGAAAAGAAACTCAGGTTTTTGCAAATCCTAACAAAGTCAAGGTCAAAGCTGAAATAACGTTTTTCTGCAAGAATTCGTATTTTCACCAGAAAGTCAGCAATTCCTTTAGATTAAAGCTGTGTATGTTTAAGCCGATGTGCGATGTTCCTGTGTTTTCGTTTTGTGGTTTATGTAGAATAAGGCCATTGTAAAATCTTCTGATTATGCTTATGTCTATGATAAAAGAATCTATTATTTGAATATTTTAGAATGAACCTGAAAAAAGACTTTTGTCGTGTGTGTTTCATATTTATAATTAGTGTGTTTTGATAGTCTGAAAATCTGAAAGTTATAATAATTGATGTCTTGAATGCACTGAATCTCGAAAGTAATTATTAAATATCTTTTTACAGTTATTGAGGGTGTCTGATATAACGTTGATGTTTTAGTGATATTCATTAATTTGTGCAATAGAATTTACTATGACTGTACATGGTAGTGATCTGTGAAATCATTGTGCTGCAGGGTGTAAGAGGCATACTTTTATGAGTTTGCAGGGTATTATTCTGTGAAATAAAAAAGGTGGATTTGAAACCCTTTATATACTACAAATCTTATTCAGTTGTGCTCTTTACAACAAATGCAAGTATGGTTGAACTAAAAAATGTAATGTTGATTTTAATAAATAAAGAACTTATCAAGAGTTGAAAAACATGGATATGAAAAGTTAGCAATGATCCTTGTGATTAAATCGTAGAGTTGATCATTGAGATTAAATCGTAGAGTTGATCATTGAAATTTAATCGTAGAGTTGATCATTGAGATTAAATCGTAGAGTTGACCATCTAATGGTAAATGGAACAAAATAAGAGATGAACATTCTGGAGATGAACTTTCAAAAGGGAGAAATTTAATGCAAATCAAGGACTTGGGACTGGAACAATTATTTTTCTTTCTGACATACATCAATAAAAGGGAAGGCCGTATTGATATGTGTATGTTCCGTGTATCAACTTATTATGAGTGAATTTTGTTTTTAAAACTGAAACCAATATGCCAAAGAGTTATATATCACCTTCTCGTTCTAATAAAAGGAAGAAACAACAAAAAGGTGCTTGTGGAAGCAGTGATGTTGAAAAAGTGTGGTTGGTAATATTCACCAAGGTTCTAATATATTTCAAGAATAGAGTCGAGGAGGGCAGTGTGTTTGAAATGCATTCATCAGTATTTTGCAGAAGAATCTCAATTTAAAGAAAGTTCTAGATTGGACTTCAGGAGATATAGATTTCATTTTGAAAAATGGGGATGAACTGTATCAGCACGTTTGTCAGTATGCTACACATGTTTATTTAAATTCATGTGATCTGCCAATTTATTTTTTGTTGTAAAAACGCATTGCTACGATGCTCTCTAAGGCAATTTAAGTGAATCATTTGTGGATAATGGTCATTTTCTGTCCCTACTGTCGGCTCTATATATGTTTATTATTGAATCGTCTCAAACTAGTATCTTTATTTGTAAAGAAACGTTCTTAGCCAGCTTGAAAATTTCGAACTTATGGGTTAATGTCAAAGCAAAGTTCTTCTAATTTCTTTTTATTTATTGTCCATTATCTAAGCAGGGCCCTTTGAGATGTGACCATCTCAATATTGTTTACTAATTAATGTACTTTGTACAACTACAAAGATACTACTTGAATTAAATTTATAAAGTTCAACTCCCATTAGAACATTCAGTACTTTGATTTGTTAAGGTTAAAGTATGCGAAGCAATAAGTTTCACCCGGTTTAAGAAATTTCTATAGTAAATATTACACATACTTAAAATTCAAAGACCAGGGACTATATTATGACTAAAAAGGACAGTATATGATACGACCCTCTAAAATGAACATCATAAATTTAGTGTAATTATTTGCTTTGTTTGTAAAGATGTATTTTAATGATCGCATACGTATATCATACGTTTGTATATGATGTATATCATAACTTTGATATATATCCCCACAATTTTGAAATGTGACATCAAAAAGAAACATTTTATTAAACCAAGAGTACAGCATTTCACGCTTGTCTTCTTTGTGTGAGGTAAGAATTAACATTGATGACGATGCAGCATTGTGTTATGGGGTTATTTTCAACTTACGCAATACAATTTAGTTCCTCATTTCGGATATAAATATATACTGTATTAATGTAAAGTTTCATCGAGATGATTTCTTTTCTCTCTGAATATTTTTCATAAAGGTAAATTACTTAATTGTAAATGAATAATTTAGCTACATTTCGAGTAGTTTTGCCGACTTTTAGAAATATTCCATTATGTTTGTTTAATATGACAATTAACCTGAAGAGATTTGTATATTTTGGTTTTATGATGTTGTTCAAGAATGTCATTTTATGTTTAAATATAATTCATTTATTCTGTTTGCCTAGAACATGTGATAGTTGAGTAAAATTCAATTTCATGTCATTTAAGACTCTAATTCAGTCCTTTATAATATAAATGAAATTAAATGTATGAGAGAATAATGAAACGAATTTGAGTTACAAATCATTTTAAGAAAACACAATAATAAAGGGGAAAATATATTACTATAGTACTGGCCATACATATGTAGCTATGCCATTGTATAAAATTGCTTGAGAATAAACTGTTGTCATCGAAAACCTCTAGTCAAGAGTCTTACTTTCATGATAGTTTCGAGTCGTGGTTGCCTCATGAAAACACATTTTCTTTCTTTATTTTTTTTTAATTTTTTTTTTTTTTTGGATTCCTTAGTGTCTGTTGATGTGTATTTAGTTTTGTATTTCAACTTGTTTGATTTTTCAAAGATACTTGTTTTGTTTTTTAAGATAGAAAATTAATTTAAAAAGGAAAAAAATCATTATTGGCTATGATTGTATTTGTTAGAGGATTCAGTCTCATGGCTGAGGTGTCAAATGTATGTATACAAACGTTCAGTCCCTATGTACGTCAATTAGTGTCTGCCTTGATAGTACGATTTTCTGATGCTTAAATGATTCATTGATGTTTATATGGTTTCTATAAATATTTATTTAAGTTAATAATTGATGGAATCTACGGTTTTTTTAAATCAAATTTATTAACTTCCATCGATTGCAACGAAGTTTACGAGTATGGAATAATCTTAGATAATTAAGTTATTTCTCATGACAAAAATATAAATATTGATTTTATTTTATTTTGTTACGGAAAGTGAGGCAATGCAAAAGACACCAATTAGATAGTGTGATAAACGAGTTACTATACTTCTAAAATACTGAGCTTGATTTGGCGTAAGATCCGATATCAAATGCAGAAGGCATGGATATGGACAAACTATAACAAAGTTACGTTCTATTTGCCAGCTATTAAAAACCCTCCAGTTAATCTTCGTCGAACAACCAACCAAAAGTAATGGACATATTTTAAATATACAATGCATTTTAAAAACCTTAGTTTTGAATATGTTCCGGTTGAATACAAAAACACTGTATTGTATTGTAGGGGAAAATCAGTACTTAGCAAGGATAACACTATTCGATAATTTTTAAATCACTGACTTGATATTGGCACATTTCCAAGAATGCGTCCTAGTCATATTTCAAATAGATACACTGAACATGTAAAAAACTAAGTTTTTGTTTTACTTTTAAATAGAGTTAATAGTTTTTGTAAAAAAAAAACCAAAAAAAAAACCTTATAAATATTGTCAGAACAGGGAGTGGATTCTAAATAAATGATCATATACTTTCAAATCAATTTTTTACGTGGTCCAATTAAAGTGGTGTGTGTGTGTGTGGGGGGGGGGGGGGGGGGGCAATTCAATGTTAATACAGTTTTTTGTATGTAAATTTAAGAAAAGCATTTGCTGCGCAAAAAAAAAGTTGACGAAAAAAAATAATGAAGAGTGCTTTTTCAAAGATTTCTTTTGCATTACCATACACATGCCTTTACATGTAGTTACATATTGGACCTTTTAAAACTTTGCACAGACAATAACCGAGTGATAAACTTGTTTACATGGTTTACCTGGTTATTTCCGTTTTCTCAAACATATACGGAAATAAAAATTCACTTTTTCACGGCGATGAATATTTGTGACGAACAGGTCTTTGCAAATTTATCATACTTTTTACCTGCTAAATTTAAGTTTAAGTTTACAACAATCGTTGAACTTTACACTTACCCCAAGTTTTATCTACACCTGAAAAATGTTATTATGAAATCTAAAAATTGAAAATCCTCTGGTGTAGATGAAATCCCATATGAAGTGCTCAAATACGATTGTGTAATAGAAGTAATTCATCGCCTCTTCATGTTATGTTTTGAGTCCCATATAATTCCCTCTGTGTGGCGACAAGCTATTATATGTCCTATTTTAAAAGATTCTAACAGTGACCCAAGAGTACCGCTTAA
The DNA here is from genome assembly GCA_015776775.1 of Magallana hongkongensis. NCBI lineage: Eukaryota > Metazoa > Mollusca > Bivalvia > Ostreida > Ostreidae > Magallana > Magallana hongkongensis. Next base: position 1,025,251 of record VIAA01000017.1, read on the forward strand.
CTATCGAGGAATCAGTCTATTATCAACTATTTATAAAATGTACAGCTCTATTTTAAATCATAGATTGGTATCATATTTAGAAGATAACAACCTGCATGTTGATGAGCAAAATGGATTTCGACGTGAACACTTTTGTGCTGACCACGTTTTTACACTTAACAGTATTATACAGAATAGAAAAGAAACATTCGTTGCGTTCATCGATCTACAAAAAGCTTTCGATACAGTGGACCGTGACCTCTTAAAGTTCTCCCTCTTAAATAATGGAATCGACGGGGATTTTTACAATTCAATAAAATCTATTTATGGAAACACAGTATCGTGTGTAAGAGTCAGTGAGCTATGTACCGACTGGTTCTCTACTTCAGCTGGGGTACGACAAGGAGACAACTTATCACCGACCCTCTTTGCTCTTTTCATTAACGATCTCGCAAAAGAAATTAAAGAACTGAGGAAAGGTATAACGGTGGGCGAAATCAATTTATGTATTTTATTGTATGCTGATGATATTGCTATTTTATCCGACTCAAAAGAAAATTTGCAAAAAATATTGGATACTGTGTCTTACTGGTGTGAAAAATGGCGTCTTCATATAAATATGAAAAAATCAGGAATTATACATTTTAGGAAAAAAGGACCCCGAAGCGATTTTCAGTTCCAAATTAACAGCAATATTCTCCAGTATAATACAGATTATAAATACCTTGGTGTAATATTTCATGAAAAAATGAATTTCCAAAACAACGCCGATACTTTATCAAAAGCTGGTGGACGCGCTCTCGGAGGCATGATTTCCAAAATTCGTCCATATAAAGAAATAGGAATTTCAACTTTTGAAAAATTGTTTTTAAATTGTGTAGCACCAGTTTTGGATTACTGTAGTGAAGTGTGGGGCCTCCAGAATTATCATTCTATTGAAATGGTACAGAATCGAGCCTTACGTTTTTACTTAGGCGTTCACAGATTTACACCTTTACCAGCGCTACACGGGGAATTGGGATGGAAACTCTGTTATCATAGACACTGTATTAACGCCGTGCGATTATGGAATCGATTGCTGACAATGGAGGACGATCGGCTAGCAAAGCGTGTTTTCCTGTGGGACTTTAATCAAACTGGTTTATCTAGATGGACATCACGTATTAAATCACTATTTGAATCCATGAATCTGTTATATATTTACGATAATTTATCAATCTGTGATGTTAATGAATTTGAAAACAAGCTGTTTCTTACTTATGAAAATGAATGGTTAGGAAAGATAAATCAACTACCAAAATTGCGATTGTATAAAAGCATTAAAACAAATTTTAAAACTGAAAATTACCTTGAAATGAACATCTCAAAATCTCAAAGATCTATTTTGGCACAATTCAGATGTGGGATACTCCCAATTAGAATTGAAACGGGGCGATATAAGGGGGAACCTCTCGATGAAAGAATATGTAATTTTTGTGTATTAAATGAAATAGAAGACGAGAGTCATTTTCTGCTGAATTGTACAATCTATTCTGATTTTAGAAGGGAATTATTTAATAATATAGGATATAATCCAACACTGGTAATGTCAAATTTAGACTTTTTTTTTTTTCTACTGTCAAATTTTCCTAGACAAACCTCTAAATATTTAATTGAATCTTACCTTTACAGACAATCATTATTGTATAAAAAACGCAATGCGTAATATGTGTATATTTATGTTATAATTGTATTTGCAGTGACATATAGGCCCAATGGGCCGGGTGTTTCATTATGTATTTTGTATAACATTTTGTAATTGTTATAACACATGTCACTATAATAAATTATTTACTTACTTACTTACTTACTTATAGGTTTAATGTTAAAAAGCTTTATACCTGAACGTCCATGTAATGGTGTCGTTCAAATGAACAAGCTGAAAAACACCTTCATTTCAGTTTAACATATTTGGATTCATATTTTTTTTAACATTAGAAATTTTCGTACTTGTATATGTGTATTTAGATTTAAGTTGTTAATATTAAAGTGATATTTAGGTCATGAATAAAGTTAATGATTTTGAAAGTTTACTCTCTATTCTATTTTTTTTTTTACTTTTACAATGTTAAACGTAAAAAAATGAAAAGTTATATCTCCTTTTAATATTTATCATACTTTTTATAACACCAAACGACAACACCTTACTTTAAACGTAAGTCACTGATAATTTGCTTCTTTGTAAAACAAAAGGTATGTCAAAAAAATACTAATTTTAATTTGTCCATTGATTGCTAATCATTCAGAATATTAAAAATTAAATCGGTCATATGAAACAGAGAAATCACACCGGATGAAAGTATGTTATTCAGCCAACTGTAAAAGGTGACGGTTAAATAAAAGAGTTTCAAAGAAAACGTACCAATATTTTTTTCTTTTTTGTGGAAGATAGAAAGTAAATAATTTCCTCGTGTTGTCTTTATCATACCTAATATCATCTAGAAAAATATTGATAGAATCAAATACGTGTTCTTACCCATTATCTGTACACTGTCTAGCTTTTACTTAACCTGTATTAAAAATATCTAAATTTTCTTGGTGTTTTATGGCGTTTAAGTCGTGAAATATTTCCTGTAGAGGTAGACAATAGAGCTATTTCATTTGTATTTAGGTAAACTGTTCCTTATTATTTTACCAAACAGTACTTCACTAATAACTGCAAACTTTTCAAAGGACACAATACCAATTTCTTCCGGTCTAAAGAATATGATCTTGGTTCGCCTTAATCTTTAATACACACATCAAACATTGTAAATCTAGACGATAGGGAAACATTTCATAGTACAAACTACAAACTGAATATGTAAAGTTTAAACGTAAAATGTGATTGAGTAGATAGTTTGCAGATAGAAATAAGTAAAATACATTGCGACGTTAGGGAAGGTTTTAAAACACAAATATAAAAAAGTTTTTTTTACAAAGTGTTCTGAAAAGAGGAAATAATGGGCAGATCCATTATTTCAAAGTTTACTGTAATGTGGTGCTAAGTGGTAAACCAGCCTATTTAAAAATAGACAGCATTCAAAATATTGTTAATGCAGAATTAACATTATTAAAACGTTTCAAAGTCAGTCACTATGCATTGCAAAAGTAATCAATCAATATAATATTAATTAAGGAAACATATATTATTTTTTTTTAACAATCAGTTTCTGAAGATTTTCGGAACTGAAGTTTGATCGCTCTGGAGCCGAACGAATACAAAAAAAATATTCCTTATCAGTGGCCTAACTTTTTGTTGTCAATAATTTAGTTGAGTAAGTGAAAATATATTTACGATGATATCAATCCCTATTTATAGAATACTTCTTTTTTACAAATTGAAAAAAAGACGGTTATACTGTACATTAACAAGATTTGAAATGAACATTCTCCTATAGAAAAGTAAAATTTAAATTCTTTACAAAAACTTTTTTTTAAAGTATATATTACCTTGCGAGTCTTTTTTTTTTTAAATTGTTATCCAAATTATAATTTGCACGTTGATATCTTTGATTAATTTATTGATTTATAAATTATTTCGTATTTCATTTCAACAATTTAAAAAGTGACTAAGGTTTTAGGAGATAAAAAAAATGATCGCCAATTGCCAATTATTTATTTCTTTATAGAAAAAAACTAGCCCCTTTAAATATTAGAAATTAAGTTAAAAAACTGAAACTGTGCAATTAAAACGTATGTTGCTTTGTTAGCTATTTAAAAAAGGAGGACTAATAGGTTGTCTCTGTGAGAATATAAAACAATCCTTGCTTTTGCATATCACATCTGTATGTTTAAAAGACAAACCAAGAAAGAATACCAACAGATATATAAATACAATATCAAAAGAATAGATTTGATTTATTTCAATGAAAGTATGTAATATAAGAGGGTCATCAGTTTTCGATTCTACAGAACATAAACATGGAATTTAACTCAGTAATGAGGAAAAAAATCAATCGGATGAACTCAAAGATTGTATGACAACTTGACCACTTTTATTCCAGTCTATTCAATTTAATTTAGATTAAATGCAAGTCAATTAAACAACATTTTTTTTATTTTAAAAGAATTTTTTTTTATTTTAAAAGAAAGGGCTTAGTAACGGTCGTGCAGGATTCAAATCTTGGTAATGTTTAAAAATATAAAGAGAGTCCCGTGGGCATATCGCTCAGCTTAGCAGTGATAGGAGTGATAAAATCAGCTTAATTGAGCTATAGTACAAAACAGACTATAATATCTGAACAATGAAGTATAGTGCATATAGATACTGTATATATAAAAATCCATTTTCCCCCTGAATATTCTTATGTTTATAATAAGGTCCCTTTTCTAACAGGATGATTTTATATTCATGATAATTTCAAAAAGCATTGTAATTCTTGATTTTTAGTTTACCTATATATTTCTTTATTAAAGCTGTTACTCCTCTTGTGACTTTAGTGTTCGTTCAGGGGTCATAATTTGAACGAACTTAACCCCAAAAGGCGCCCCTGTATTGGGGAAAGGGTACTGTTTTGACAATTTAGAATCTTCCTTATATGTACAAACTTTGGTTTGAATACTATCAATCCTTGGGAGTTGTTCTTGAGAAAATTTTGTAAAGGCACACACCCAATATTTACTTATTTACTGAATCGCTTTTGTTTTTTTTTTATTAATTTATTATCCTTTTTTTATTAGGATGCTTAATAACATTTTTTTTTACTAAATTTTAACCGAAGGTTCTACAAAAGAAGTCAAAATGTTAAACTTTACAGACGGAGGGACAGACAAACATGTAAGACAAACAACAGTTTCATGTTCATGTTAGTTTAAAATGTAAAAATGCTAAGACAGTGAATAATAATTATGAAACAAAATAGAATACAAATACCAAACAAATACATATCATAAAACATGTCTATGCTAACAGCGATTTGGATTGACATGTAATGGATCCAGATAGTTTCGGTTCAATCGTCACAAATATGCTTAAAATGATAAAAGTACAAATTTTGTTTAAAGAGTTTATCATCTTCTTAGGCGCGCTTAATACATATTTCTATTAAAAAATGGAACTTTTCAAATTCTAAAATTAACATAATTTTGATAGAATTATAAATGGCTCAAGTCAAAACATTTATTAACATTTACAAGTTACATATATAGACAAGCGCTCACATTCTTAAAAAAACAAAGTTTAATTGTTAATCTTAAAATTTATGCAGTGGGTAAATGGTTGTATTCGGGTACGAAACACAATAGTTTTATATCAATAACGCACACCATCGGACGGAATAGAGAAACACAGAAGTTGGTTTCACAAGTTGAATTTCGCAAAACTGCTGGCCGAACTAACATGCAGTTCTCTCTCGCCCTTTTCCTTTTAGTCCTTGGCGTATCTTTAGTCAAAGACCATTGCTCTCTTTACTATCGTGGTGCGGCGCCACACAACTATGAAACAGTTAACAATTATAAATAAAAGTGCTAACTATGAAAAAACCACCAAGCCAAAACAAACCAAAAAATATTGATCGCTCGTAAAATATCTTAATTGTTTTCTCCGTTTCAATCCTCGGATTCTGACGAAGACACATCATCTTTAAATTTTACTTCAAAATTACCACCTTGATTCTCTTTAAAAAGGTCAAGAGCTGTGTGTATTCGACAACAAAATGAAATATCTTTTGTGCATGTATCTTGGTAAATACTACACGCTGTAGTATTGTCTTGTCTGAATTATCGCTTTCGCCCGATCTTGGTTTATTTCTCGTATATATTTCAATGTTATTAGCACCCTCTTCCCTAGCACCCTCTTCCCTAGACCCTTCAGATAATTTTGACTTCGTTTTGGTATGATCTTCAGTATCGTCTTTGTCGTCATCACAGCGCAACGTAAGGTCACTGGCGTATACCATACCAACGACATCAACGTAGGTTTGCTGTATACTATTTGGTCTGCAAAACACTAGCGATCCACTATCGCCTTCATCGGAAAACTTTCCGGCTGTACCTTTCACGAGGAAAACATTTTCCCGAGTGGATTCGTCTGTTACTTTTAAATAAAATTCGGGACTGACAATTATTCCATTGGTCACATCTGTTGATGTTCCTATTTTATGTACAATGTTTCCAGTTTGTAAGTTGTTAGAATAAACGTTTGCATTGATCTTCTTTTTATCCTCTCTTCTGAAGGCCACGTCGCAGAACCTTAAAGAACTTTCGTTTATCTCAATAGCAGCAAAATCACATCCTTTGTCCCTGGTAGTGAAAATACAGGAACCGATTTCGCCGAAATCACGAGTGAAAGCAGGAATATTTTTTACCGGAAATAAATGGTTGCAAGTCAATGCATATACCTTTTGATCATTGTTAGTTTGTGTAACAAACCCTCCGAGGGTTCCTGCAACACCATCTTTGGAATAAATCGAATTACCTTGCATCATGGTTTGTATTTCTGACCCCCTTTCTATATTTATTCCTGTCGCTTTATCTTTGGATTGGACAGGATCGCCTTTTATCATGGTTTGCATCTCTGCCCAATTTTTCATTTCTATATTTAGCTGATATTTTTGAAAGAAATCTTTATTCAACACTATCAATTTATCTTTCAGCTCTTTTACATTGGTCGCATTCTTGACAAATACTTTGAATGACGAATTACTCCATAAACCGAATGAGTTGACATCAGATCTTCTGTAAACAATATTAATTGTAATTTAACAGTAGTATGTAGCAAAAGCAAAATGGTTATGGTGAATTTGTAAACATTGTATCTGAACGAATAATTTCAAATAGTATAGTTCACGTATACAATATACAATTGAACATATAAATGGGGAAAAATAACAATGCCAATTGCCATCTTTTTTAATCAAACCAATGTATAGCCTTCCTGTGCTTTAATCAAAAATGAAAACATGTAGAGGGTCCGTATTCTTGAACATTGAATTTTGTCTTTGATTGACAAACATTATAGTGGAATTAGAACTTACCCAAACAAGTAATCCTTCACATTGCCAGGCAAAACTGTTTTCGTACTAGTATTAGGTATACTGGAATCAACTTCTGTGTTTATACTATTATTAGAAACCAACTTTTTACGGATAGCCTTTATTTCTGCAATGATATCTGTTGCACTTCCCCTTAAATGATCAAGCTTAAGATCCTCCGACCATTTTTGTAGCATGTATTGAAGCGGTTCCTCTATGCAAGAGGTGATGATTACTTCGATTTGATCTTTGTCTTGACCTACGCTGATAATAAAATCGTCTTCTTCGTCCGTTTTATCACAACAAAAGTTAGATTTTATGAGGATCTTGTGACATGCTTTCTCATGACGCAGAACATTTTTTACATTTTTCTGAAAAAGGTAATGTAGAAAATTGATCAAGTAACGTCTATAAACAAAGTTTTTTAATCGCAGGTTAACATTACTTTTTGCTGCATACCTTTGATAGAGATGATTGTTGCGGTGTATCGCTTAGAAAGCAAACAAGTGGATGAGCTTTCCATATGTGTTGGTTTTCTGACACACGACTTTGTCCTTTTAATAGAATATGTATATTGTACATAAAAATAAATCGGTTTCTATTTCATTACGAATGCATTCAATGACAAATCACTACCTGATCTTTTCGATATAAGTTTAACATTGTCGTTTGTAAAATTTCCAACTATCCCAATTTTGATGGCAACATCTTCAGGCATTCGGTTTGCCAGATCCTTGCTTTGTTTCAGCTTTTCAACGCGATTCTCGCAATCTCTGGCTAGATTGTAAAAGTAATGAAAGTGCTGAAAATGCTTTGCATGCCAGAATAAATAAGTTATTGATGGCCTTGGTTCCGCTTCTGAAATTACAAAATTACAATGAAATAATCTTTACAATCATACAATATATCAATGATGTAGCAATTTCAATATTCAATTAGAATTCATGAAATACTTTTGATTTTTGGACATCACTGTACACAATATACATGTATGACCTCACTACCTGTGTTTTCTTCAAGTACTGGGTTTTGCACACGTCTTGAAGAGTTAGAAAAATAATTGTCTACGTTCTGAAAAATTCATAAAGATTAAACATCAATTAAAACTTAATGTGAATATGGTTAGGATAAAAAACATTGGTCACTGCCGGGTCTACTTGGCTTTCGTTTGAAAATGAATGAATTGTATTTTCCTGCGTTTTGCTAGTACTAGCGGGGAACTGTTGTAATGATGGCACAGTTTGTTATGTTTTTCATCTAGCTGCAATGTACCAGGTGTTATACATAATTAGAACAATGGACGCCCATGCCGTGCATAGATTAATCAATGACACTCTGCATGTGGCCACAAATGTAACAATGAACAGTTTTTCTGAGCTAGTAGACAATTAAACAATTTAATTATAAAGCTCAAGTGATACTGATAGATAAATTTGTTTTAAAAAAACACCGGCTTCAGTATTGTTGCTACATAATACCTTGGGTTTCTCTGGATCGTTACGAGTCATACATACTGTCTCGTGTTGAAAGTGATCTAAAATATTGAACAATAACCATGATAGAAACTACTTGAGACTATTATAATTCGGTTTTTTATATTTGTCTTACCGATCAATGAAATTGTCATAGTATTCAAATTTTCTTGAAGGAAAGTAAACATAGAGAAAGCTTTCAAATTATAAATGTATTTCAACCTAAATACCAATATTGCCCCGTTTTTGCTAATACCAATGTTCCTTACAAATGAGGAATGGATTTTCATAAATTAGGTAGTCATAAACTAAGGTGAAAGTCAACACAGAAAACTCTTCTTTCGAAATTAAATACAAAACAAATGTATGATCATCTGGTTAACCTGACAAAAAGTCTGATAGTTTTGACGGATATTTCACATCATCTCTACAAGGAAAGAGTTCATTTTCTTGATCATATACTTGGTGGTATCATAATTCAACTTACTACAAATAAACAGTTGATGGTTTTTTTGTTATGTTTTATCAAAATATACATCCATTCTTGGAATTACTTCAAATGTTTGTCATTTGATGTCCTTTAAATCAATTAGAGCATATCTACGATACGGTCGAAAACAAAGTTAAGTTTTGAATGTCATTCCTTCATTTTTCATTACAGCTGTAATTTTATTGCATCACTTTATCTATCTTCGATCCTCAGCCACGCTTGAGAACTCATAATTGCCCAAATTTTTTAAAATTCCTACCATAAATCCATAAATCTGCCCTTTATATTGCATATTAAACTGTTATCGATTTGCTGAAAATGCTTCATATAGCTATCTTTCTTTTCTCTTCTCTCATATAGAGAGATGCATATAATAGTAATGCATTATGTGTGTCATGATAAACTTTCCGGCAATTATAAAGAAAGAAAAAACATTTATTTGTTTTCCCCCTAAAACCAAGGACAATCTATAATGCAAAAATAGCCTGCCAGGTAGTATTAATTCCAAACTCTATATATATTGAAAAATCATAATACAGTTCCGTTTTTTTATATTCCTCAAAGATATGGATGTCAAGCATACATTCGAAAGTAAAATGACAGAAAACACTGAATGATTTTGAAGAGAGTCAACTTTTAAAACAGTAATTTTGTTCATAAAAAGAAAACTTCTTGCTGCAGTCGAGCTCGAGACCTGCAGGTTTGTAAACAAAAACTCTACCCATTGCGCTACAGAGATAGAAAACACATATTTACTACATAACCAGTCTCACAAAAGGTTGTGACGACTGTCCTTAAAAGTAAAATTTATGGGGTGTCGATGGCCCTAAATCATTAGTTTTCCATTTTAGTCAAAATAGTTGAAAGCAAAGTAGGAAACTCATTAAGATATCGACTTGCTGATGAAAATCGATTTTGACAAACAACATATTCTCAGGCCTTCCGACAGAACTCGGAAACAAATGTCATGCGTTTATAATTGAAAGACCCTATCAATGGACCTAAAGGACTGGCAACATGCAATTGAATAATCAGCAATAAAAAAAATCTAAAAAGCTAAGCGGTTTCCCGTATATTACATTGTTTATGATAGGAAATGCTATGGATGTTTGTATCATACATGAACGATGCTTTCCCCTGTAATAGATGGAATGACTTAAGAATTTGGGATTGCATTTTCTATTTCAACTATATAACTAGGCAAAATTAACATGCAATATGTATCTAAGTTTATCTAAATAACGATCATACCTTACCAGGGAACCATTTGCCCTATAAAAGGCAAAACAATATGAACTGAAGTATAACTCGCAATATAAGATAATATTTATAATGGTACCAACATCAACTTTGAACAGAGATAAACTCAAATTGCATCGTGTAATGTCTTTTATCATTAAATTACATATTTTGATTTCATACATTTATTTTTATTTAATTAAAATGACAACATTGCGCCTCTACCTGTCTTTTTGCGTTTTTCAAGCGTGTCTGTATTTTCTTTTGAAAATGCATCAGCCTGGACCTGAAAGAAATTATAAATGGATATTTTCCTGTTAATTAAAGCTATGTGTAAAAATGTATATTGAAAAACTATCTGACATAATTTGACGAATTATCGTTGATTTGATTTGAACACATTTATTGTAAATATATATAAAACATATATAGAAATGGGTAGGACACAAGTTCTTACAATTAACAAGGTCTTTTGGTTTATTGTCAAACATTTAAATTGATTAAATTTGCAAACATGGGATACATGTTCATGTGCCGTCTTAATCCCAAGAAAATTACTGTTTAGCCATTTAAGCTATTGCACATTAAAAATTTATGTGAATACATGACAAAATAACCGAAATAGCTTGAGGCGCAACGCAACTTGGGCGTCCAAGGGGTTCTGGTGATACATGTAGTTCCGCTCTATAATCTGAAAAAGAAAAAAATAATATTAATGTGTAGAGGTCAATCATAGTCTAAAGTTATAATTCGATGAAACCTATCACAACGCATTTTAACAACATCCATTTTCCGTACTTTTTATTGATAGTTTGAAAATCCCAAATGGTTATACTTCGGCGATTTGAATTCTGAATAGAACGTAATTACGTTTTGGATCGATTAGCTTTACCTTTTTATGCTGAAAATTATATAACTAATGAAAAAAGAAAAGAAAAATGTGCAAGCATGTGGAATTTAGCATACATTCTTTTTTTATCTATGCAGGCGAATCTCTTTCATTGAAATCAGTATGTACATGTAATAAAAAAAACTGCACTCAATAATATTGATAATGCTAAAGATTAATTAGGATTAACTTGATAATTTTGCTTAAAAGATTGACCGAAACGTTAAAGCTGACATGAATTCATAAAAGCATTTGGTCGCCGTATTAGTTTCGATCACTCCTCTACTGACACTGGGGTATATATACCGGTCGAGAAAGTTACGGTCGCTTGCTATCCGATCGAGGCATTTAAATGGCACGGACTTCAAAATGCATGAACTACACATAGTAGTAAAATGTTTGTGATCAAGAATTAAGGAAACAGGATCAATAAAATACAAAATATATTTATTCTTCTAAAGAATTTTCAAGGTATTTGTATTATTTTGCACAGATATGGCCGCCTTACTTCACATGTACATCGAACACGTGTGTCGCTCATACGGAGTGCATAACGTCTGCATCTTTTTGAAAACCCAGGCGGCACTACATCCAACACAGTAGCAAAATGATAGTAAATCCAAGTAAGTAACAATGTAACATGTTTTCAACGGTTTCTACCAAAACGCTCCGTTTCCAAAATCCATGAGATCATTGACATTGCTCGATCTTCCACAGTGTGTTGTTGCGCATTTGCAATGTTATAACATACACAGGAAAATGGTCTACAGTTATCAATTTTTGAAGTATCTGTGCCTGGATTTCAGTCAGACTTGTTTCTTCGTTCATTGCTTGGATATTACAGTGCAGAGTTTGTTATATTTTATTTTTGGTTCAAAACGCGTTTCTACACGTCTTTGCAGCCAAGGTGACGTGTTCGGATGTATGAAATACCTGAATGCGGAGAAGCATGAATAGTGCTCTCGGCTTTATATAGGGGGTGTGTAGCGATGAACAGAACAATAGAAATCGACAACTAATATGGCGGTAGTCCAAGATAAAAGGGAAATAATGCGTATTCATGAATTCATGTCAGCTTTAATTTGATCTATATCTTTTGAAAGGTTTAGTGGACGCAAGTGAAATTTCTTGCATTTAAACAAATATGCTATTCTCTAAAAAAAATATTTTTGGGAAAAGTTTGGCGTAGAAAAAATACAATGCAGCAAATCAAATCCGTAACATTTTTTGAACAAGATTGACAAATTATCAATGTTAAACTAATATAATGATTGCTTTTGTTATAAAGCAATCATTCATTGAGTTTAGATTCAGAGTTGAAACATTTATACATCCATATTCCTTCCAAACAAATGGGATTATAAAATTTACAATTTGAAAAACAGAATGCATTCCCTTTGGAAAAAAACTAATTGAATTTTTCCAATAATGTCTTTAAGGGGCATGGTCCCGATTTTGGTCAAAAATTATTTTTCAATTTTAATGACTATAATGCTTTGGTAATGCATTTTTAATAGGCAATCAAAATTTGAGTGACATTTGTTGAGTTATAAGCGAGTTACATAGCTTACAATTCCTCACTATGTTAACAACGTTTACATTCTGAATGTTGAAGTGAAAATTCCAGTTTTAGACCTAAAATGAATGAGTTAATCGTTAGGAACTGTTTATTTATGCTTAAAATGAAAAAGAATTTTCACAAATTATCTTGAAAAGGATTTTTTACTGGTATATTGAACCCATGTAAACAAAAACAGGACACGAGCCTTGTTTACATGACGAAGAATTGTGAACCCTGTATCTCACTTAAAACTCTTCAACGGCCAACCAAATTTCACTTGATCATTAGAGATGCATTCATAAAGCATTGTAAATAATAAAAACAGGGGAACAAATTTGAACAAAATCGTGACCATGCCCCTTTAAGGTCAGACGACACGTTCCTCAATTTTATATAACTTTTTCCAGGAATTTGTTAATGGTTCCACTACTTTGATAAGCTTTCTTGCAAAAAAGTAGGATACCTTACCAGAGATTTCTGCAAAATACTAGATTATTCAATTTTCTATATAATCTTTTTGAAAATACACTTGAGTTGCTGATATAAAAATAAATAATTATACTGCACAGCGAAATTCACTCTATCTCGGCCGGGGCCGGGCTTTGAACTCACGACCTCTAGAATCTACGCTCCTGGCAGTGAGCGGCCACATCTCTAACCACTATACATTATCACTGGAGTCTTAATCATTTTGAATCGTCTGACCTTAATTCGACTAAACCTGGGCTGCATTTTACGGAAGAACATACGACAAAGTCGTAAATATTTACAGCCTCGTAAAATGATCTTTAAAGAACAAAATTAGCATTGAACCATTTGTTTACAAATATTCAAATTCCCATAATTTTATTTTCCAGCCATAAGAATAAATCATTGATTAGTTGGTGATTAATTAGCATTCATTGATTTGGTCGTACGTCGTAAGTTCTTTTGTGAAGCGCAGCCCTGCTCTTCAAAAAAAAAATGTTTTACAGAAAAAAAACTGCCTTACCCATTCTAATCAGAAACAACTACAATCCGCTCACTGAACTGTTTTCGAGAGTAGCTAGGTAACCTAAAACAGCTTCTTTTATACACTTTTAGTATGAGTGTATTGATTAGAATGATTCTGCACAAGTTGTTTGACTAATGACGTTTAAAAGATTCATGGTGTTCGATAAAAATCATTCACTCAGAATCAATGAATTAAAACGCTGCCTGCATACCTTTTATTCATCAGTTCTCTGACATTATATCCCAAGTCATTCATTGAATTCTGCTCAATTTGATTTCAAGTTTTGCTTTTTTGGAGCCACTAAGTTACTCTATATTGCACTTGATATTGAGCTTATGTCAATCATCTGCATCTGCATTTAGTAAAATTTGGAAAGTTGCTGAAGAAACATCTTCCATTTAATTTCATTGTTTATTAGCTAAAACAGCTTATAAACTTTTCCATTAGCAAATGTACAATAGAAAAATGTTTGAAAACAATATTGTAAAAACCAACATGTTATCAAAATACGCTTAAAATAATAAAAAAAATACCCACGCAATTAAAAAATGTTGTAGTAAGATATCGATATCTATTTTTATCAGCTTATGCAAGATACAAAAGGGCTAAATGATCACCAGACACGATACTTTATTTCAAGTTTGGGACGATAAATAAATCATTACCAACAATACATTCAACTACAAAACACGTCTCTGCTTCAGTGAATTTTAACAGGGAAGACAACGGTCTTTCTCGCAGGTTTTAGTCGTTCGTCATTCTGTCACCACCTTAAAATGACTAACTCACGTTGTCAGCAGCAGCTGTTTTTTTTTTAAGAATAATGCCCGACCTTTCGAGTAAAAAAACCTAAACAAAACTATTTATGTGGATAAAATAGAATAACAAATCGATGGTGTCTGATATTTTGTCAAGTCTGCATTGCAATCAATATTGCCCTGACAAATACATTGATTATGTCTTTTTTATTGTGGAAGAGTAAAAGGCCTACATTGGCTGCGTTTCAACATATTAACTGCTCTTTTTAATGTACTGTTACATATAAAGTATTATACCTCTTACATATAAATATACACTGTATTCATTAAACCACTGTGAAAATTTTCTTAAATTACAACGACTAAAGATGCTATTATAACTAACAGGGAAGTAGTTTCCATGCTATCTGCCCATGGTGAATAGTCATTGAAACTATTCACTGGTAGTATTCGATTTTTCTCATTTTGCGGAGGAAAGATTTTTCTTCAATATACATACAAAAAACTGAATTAACATGGAGTTGGCCCTCCCCACTTTTTGTGACCATGTAAAAATTTAATGGAAAATAAGGAAATAAACGGTTAAATTGAGGTGAAAAGTTTACCCCCCCCCCCCCCCCCCCCGGATTTGGATTTTAAGGATTTTGAAAAGTAACTTTTTTCCTTTTTTTTATTGCTTGTCAAGATTTTTTTTTTGAATGAGTCTGCCCCCCCCCCCACCTTTAAAAAACGATGCTACATGCCTGCTCGTCTGGTGTAATCCAAGTCGTTACGTTTAATTCAAAGTCCGATAACTCTGTCTGTTTACTAGCAACTGAAACAAATCTGCATCGCCGGCAAATAAAATTTTCTCCGGTAAAATAAAATACTTATTTACTGGCTATTAAGACGATAGCAAATCTATTGTCCCAGAGACAGGAAGAAATTCTTGAGGCGAATTTTACGATTGTTTTTTGTTTTGTTGTTATTTTTTTAATTTTGGGTTTCTTTTCTTTTCTTTTTTTTTATACATGTATTAATCTAAAAAAATGCTTTTTAAGCAGAAAAAAAACAAGTGAAAAAGATCTCCAAAAAAGGAAAACTAGTTGAGATATGAGATATCTCACCGGAAATAGAATTTGTTTGCTCTTTTACATTGCATTGATGAGATATATACATAAAGCTTTTTTTAACTGAAAGGACAATTCCATGTAAAACAACACAACTGAAAAAAATCCATTTTTGGTGTACTTCTTGTGACCACTGGAAGTTACACCGATTAAAACAGAAAATGTTGAATATATCTTCATATATGGGTCTCTCATCCCACATAATTCAGTAATATAGGTTTTTTACCGTTTCTGAGATAATTTAATGATCCAATGACCCTTATTCATTACTATCTTTATTCCCTATCCCATTAACGATCTTTATAGATGAACATCTTTTAACTAAGTAATTGATATCCAATACCTGAAACACTTGTTTAAACAGGTCTTCCGTCGCAACGAGGGCTGTTCGGAAATAATTTGAGACATTTTCTCTTATTCCCTCGGGAAAAAAGATAAACGCTTGAAATTTCACCGGAACGTAAATTAGGATAGAGTATATCTATATAAAACGTTTCTAGTTCATGGCATGATTACATCATTCATGGTAAGCCGACCAACGTGCCTTTGTTGAATGACCCGGGGCAACCACAAACTTATTGCAACGTTATTCTTAAGCTTCTCATTGCTCCTATATGTTTAAAAATACCTTCCAAACAAACGAAATAAGAATTAATCTTCATTTCTAATCTTTTGTTTTCGTTTCAAGGTGTCAACATTTACATATTCTCTCCATTCTTAATTTTTTGTAAAAAAAAGAGTTTTCTTTAATGCTTAATTCTCCAGGTAGAAATAGATGAAGGATCAATAAAGAAATGTTGGATTTTCCACATGAGTCGATTTCAATTATACTTCATTAACAGGTATGTGTATTCTCGTTAAAATTCGTCGGAAAGTAACGGAAACAATAACCCGAGACAGACGATAAATCATATAATAAGACACGCACACTTTTTAGAGTATACGAAACACTTGCTTTTATAATGGACAACTTATATTTTTGTTATACTTAATCCGAGACACGATATTTAAAATATCCATTTAATTTTAATTTCAGTTACCAAGAAGAAAGTTTTTTAAACACTTAGTACATGTACATTTACATTAAATCTGCACAGAGTCACAAAAAGATAACACTCATTATTTATTATCTGATTGATTAATTCTTAGCTTTCTGATTAGCTGATATCCAACAATCTAGAAAAAAATATTGAAACGTTTAATTCACTTGCACAGGACTTATGAGGTCAATATAACATTCGATTTTGTCCACATTGGACTAAAAATAGTTCGTGAATTTCTTAAATGCTAAGATTGGTTATCATTATTTATGTCATCCAATGAAATATTTCGTTTCTTACTTTGTTTGACTATGGCTATAGTATAAGGTGATACAGTTTTTACTCAATTTGATATGTCTGCATCAATTCTTCTCTGAATTGTATCTTAAATAATGTATAGCTGTTTATCATTCAATACAATGATTTAGCTACCCTTGAAGTACAGTATTCACCCGCTTTTGGCTCGGTGAATATTGTACTTTTTGGGTAGCTCAATCATCGCATAAACCTCAAAAAAGCAATCATTGTATATTATATACATATATGTCTGTAATTCAGATAATATATGCATTGTCATATCCAGCCTGATTGTTACAGTGAACAACGTACTATAAAACATGCACAATGGCACTGAATTGATACATGGAATTTTCATTTTGTTTTTATTTCTGTCACCCAGAAACGTTTATTAGAAACACTGAATACTTTCTTAATACTTTGACATTAA